>CAIIXF020000001.1:25759414-26233414 GCA_903813345.2 Owenia fusiformis | reverse complement strand
CATGGTAGCAGTAAGCCAGAGAAATCATTTCTACACAAGACCAAGAATATTCCATGGTCAGACACATATACGTTGGATATGTTTGAAGACCACACGATGATCAAATGGTACTGGCTGCCTAGGAATCATGAGATAGATTTGATTTGTGACCTTTGGGCCAAACTCGATCAATGCTATGTTTAAGTATATTATTTGTAGTCAACCATTTTTATCACACCAATATACCTACCCACTTGTATCTTTGCTGTTGTAGTTGACAACTTATCACAGAAAGGCGTCACAGGAATATTTAGCTCTCGCTCAATGTCACCTGCAAAACATTTCCAATATATAACGATTTGAAGATTTGAAGGTGAAAAATCAATGTAAAATCATTCATTCTGATCAAATGAATAACATAATATCTCACATACAGTGGGTACAGATCTATGTTCAAAGTAGAAAATCATAGGCACAGATTATAAAGACAAGACAATACTCTTAAATTACTATGATTTGAGTAAAATAATTGGAGAGATCTCAAAATGAGGGAAAATTCAGTTTTTTCGACCTCCCATATATTATATGGAGATTGGGCCTCAAATTTGATTCTGGGCATTGCCAAAGACCTCAATCGCTACACAATTTGGTCTTTTAACCCTTTCACGACGATGGGCTCCATATGGTGCCCTATTATGTAATACCTTTCAGGACGATAGGCTCCTTTTGGCACCATAATTTTTATTTATATACATCGATGAAATGATAATATCTCCAGTTCTATTCAGTATTTTTACACCAAATTTTGACAAGTTGTTCTAATACGATAGTCCTTACTAAAAAATGTATTTCAGTGCATAAAATTCAAGTTATAGGTCCCTGGGCATAGGTAATTTTCAGTTTTCCCCTAAAATCTGCTCTTACTTATCCGTCACCAGGGCCAACATTTTCCTCTTATATTCACGTCGGGAAAGGGTTAACAATGAACAGAATAAAATTTTCAGTCATATATTACGCCATAAATCATAAAATATCGGTCTTTATTCCTTAAATATATAGAACAAGTATTCATGTTTATTATCACTTGTATGATTCCTCATCTTCTTCATAGGACACTAACCTTGTTGAAAGAACTCTTGACATATAGATGTACTCCACTTTTGGCTGAGGTCCCAGTTCCTGCATGGATTGCATATATCAGCACACTTTAGGGCAATCTACAAACAAACACTACACTTTTGGGCAATCTACAAACAAACACCATTCAAATTAAGGTCATTGGACTAAATATTATTGAACTGAGGTGGCATTCACGAATGCAACTGCCAACTACAGGTGTACTGCAATTGGATGACCTAATCATTTACATACAGGTATGAACCTGCCATGAATTCCAGAAGCTGCAAGCTACCACGTCAAGCCCAATAGGTCACCTAAATAATGGTTTAATCTGCCTTTAAGCAGCAACTAACACCGACTAAGGATGTATTCAGTATTGCAATTAGAGGAGAAGTACATTTAGCACATAGATGTTACAATTGCATAAAGAGTCACATGATCACTGTGAGATGACTAGAGAGTTGTTTGTCATTTCAACTTCATTTATGTTCATTTATGCATATTAATAGGTTAATCCTGCAACCAGAAGTTGCTTTCGCGAATGCTAGCTAAATCATATCAATTCCCATCTAAATTACATTAGTAAAAAAAATATGAACATGAAATATTGACATCATCTCCCAGGGTGGTGTATCAGGAGGTAATTAGCATTCATTAGCTCTAATAAACATTCAAAAAGCTCTAATAGTAGTTCACAGCTAGAAGAATGCATACGTCATTAGGCCCATTTGATGATTTTGTCTGAATAGTACAATTTAAATTTGTGGCCATTTTTCCATTTATAGCTAAAACCGTCACACAAATTAGTTAATATTGGTTTTAATTCAATGACAGTGAAATCCAAATGATCTGATTGGCCGATGTGATGTAAATAACTAAATATATCATGTATTTTTCACTGCATGAGCTACAGAATCAAGAATGAGCTGGACATCACTATATCACATGCTTTGGCAAGTCATCATTTCCAGTTGAAAACACATTTTAAAACCAAATATAGCAAATATGAAACAGACTTTGTAGGGTACAATATTTTCTATATTCTACGGAGATCATAAACTAACAAGACACACGGTGATAAATATCGCACTTTGAAGACCAAATAATCACCATGTAATTTACCCAGCATGCCCAAAACCTAATCAAATCTTGGCAATAGTCTGCTCTTCCATCTGTAAAATTTTCAAGTTTAACGGATAAGTGCAAGTTTTCCAGGAATACTGATGACAAGATTTATGGAAAAATTCAAAACGACTGCCAAGTAATTTACCCAGCATGCCTCAAACCTAATCAGATCTTGGCACCTAAAGAGAGTATTGAATTTTGTTGCTGTGTTGATATCAAGTTGATATAATCTATTATCCTACACTTAGTGTACTAAATGTATAATAACATTAAAAAAAAATTTGATATCTATTGGCAAAATGAATAACAGGAGGATATCGTGATGATATACTCCGGGCGGAGGATATCGTGACAATATACTCCGGAAAACCCAATATGCGGAGGATAGTGTGACGATATACTCCGCTTGTTGATTTCCCGCCAAATTGACTCTATTTGGCATGAAATTCATTTTGCAATGATATTATACATTTAGTACACTCCTTGTAAGTGTAGGATAATAAGAACATCCTATGATTTTTTTCAGAATATAATTTTAATCTACTCGGTGATATTGATTTTGCACTCGTTCGCTTTGCTCTCTCGTGCAGATATCAATATCACCTCGTAGATAAAATACGTTAAAATAAGATATTCCTCAAAGTCATAGGATATCCTATAATGACTGCAGAGATACCCCCTAATGCAACACTCTGAAGCCCTAAACCTATTTGTAAAGTGAATGAGGTGAGCTTTTGAGACACAGGACTTAAAGGACAATTGAAGATTTTATATTATAGTCACATTTTAAAAGTGAAACCAGACAGATCACCAACAAACAGACAGATAATAAAAGTTCAAAAACTTATGTTTAATTAACACAAACAGTGTGTGGTCTAATATTAGTACAGCAAAATAATTTCAAAAAATTGTTTTTCATTTTTGAGGAAAAAATATGTTTTTTGATTAAGTAAATCAAAAACATCCTGCTTGTTAAAATTGGAAGTTCATTTTAAGTACAAAATTTGTTATGTCTAGCTTTTCTGAATATATTTTGCTCAATAGGGGCAAAAAAGAAACAATGATTTTTGGAATAAATGAATGTGTTAAATGGTGGTGGCCTTATGAAATTGATTACAGCTTTAAATATCATCAATGATGACAAATTAACTTTCTTGTGATGTAACTACAAATGAAAGCCCATTTATTGGTCTATGACTGACACAACCCAACTATGTTCTTGACCCTGATTGGTTAAATGACATTTACTGATTGGGAGCTGACAGAAACAAAAGGCAGATTCCAAATTTTGTAAAAATGCTTCGAATAATTTAATTTATATTTCTGGAGCATTTACCAACATCATAGCTCCTTATTTCATGTCAAGATAAAGGAAAGTGTACAAAGAATATGTTTATATCGATTCAAACATAACATCGAAGTGATGTATTGGGAAACTATATGGTAGAATTTTGTGACAAACAATGGTGTGTGAAGAAGAGGTAATTATGAGCTCAATTAGAAAAATTGCGACTCTACAGACTCCATCAAACAAACAAAATATACATAAATCTCTATACTGTATGTCACAATATATTTACACTCTACCCTTATTTGCAAACAATATTTGAGAGTTATTTGAGATATAGGATAATGTAATTATATTTTGGACAGATCTCTTAATTATAGCGAATTCATGCTGTAGGCAGCCATTTGGAATTTGTGATTTCCTTTGAAATTCTATAGAGTGGAGAATAATATAGCAATACTGTCTTTGAAGGGATCATGAAATTTTTACGAAATCCATGATTTTATACAATACTTTATACATATCAAAAGCAATATGTTTTTCAATAATTTAAATGAAAATAAATTAATTACATCTATCATAACTTGAAGGACTGAGCTTGGAAAGGTTGATAAAATGAATTCATATTACGTGTCGTAAAATGTTTACCTGTAATATGATAATGTTCTTCTGTAAAATGAAATGCTTACCTGTAAAATAAAATGCCGGTGCTGTTCATTGTTTGGAAGATCTAGATCCTGATTGTCCAGATGCTGCTGTAAAATTTCAACACAAAACAAATAAATACAAGGCATCAAAATGCAAAATGTAACAACCTGCCATTTGTTACATGTATTACTGATGCCAAACACCAAAAGTCAAACTCTGAACACCGCCACAAAAAAGTTGGAGACAATAACAATATGTCAACAATGATGGTGGTGACATAAAAATAGTAAAAACATTTTTCATAATTTTCTTTATTTTGGGTGAAAATGTACCCTATTGTTCAATAGCTGTTATTGGGATCAGGGAGATGTTATAAATTCAACAGCCTATTATACATAACGCAGGCAAAAAGGTGTCACCACCTGATTGCAATTACAGGAAACAATGTCCTCGCACAATAAACTGTTTTTTCAAATTCCATACTGTACTTCTACTTAATTTGGTGCTACTTATTTTGGTGGATTTGGTGTTTTGAACATTTGACAACTACTTAATTTTGCGGACTTGCAATTGAAATGTATATACCATACTTTACGATTGAAATATGAAATACTGAATTTGGCGGCTACTAAATTTGGCAGACTTTAACAATAGTCGCCAAATTAAGTGGAAGGACAGTAAATAAATGTTGAAAGCAGTTTTTCATGTACAAAGTCCCTGGGAGATTTTAAGACTGCTAATTGCTATTAGCAATGTTTTAAAATAAATTTACCAATCAGTTGGTCTGAATTGCTTGTGACTCATCCAAACAGAGGTGGCTTTATGAAAATAAAGCAACATACCCTGAACTTAGTGAGGAACTCCTGTTGTCTGGTTATATCTGTAGCTAAGATGAGAGACTTCAACTGACACTCTACACTACTCCTGTAATGACAAGATAATCATTCTGTTATTATAGCACATACTAAACACACCGTTAAAGTGTTAATTGTTCACTGCAAAGTGTTAATAGACCTTTTTAATAAACACTGCCATCTTTTGGTAGATCAAAGAAGCTATGATATATTAGCTAGATCAGTGCTGTCATAGGTTGTACTTTTCAAAATTAATAAGTTAATGCAGTAGGCCCAAGTTTCAATTGGACAAATTGCAACCTACAACCAATCATCAATTTAGCCAATATATCATAGTTTCTATGATGTACCAAAAGTTGACGGGGTTTATCGGAAAGGTCTAAGGCTAATTGAATTGAATACTAAGATTTCATAATTTTATAGAACAGAGAAAATGGATGGTGGTTTGACATTTTAAATGTGCTCATAAACTATTTGTTTAAATATACAAAATTTCTACTTTGAAGAAATAGCAAGCATACCATTGTTCTGGTTGAAGATGGTCAAATACCCCTGACTCATGTATCACTGCAATAGCAGAACGCCAATGGTGATTCTCCAGCACAGACTGGTTCTAAAACAAAATGAATCAAATAATTCAACAATCAATGCATGAAATACATATATTATATAAAACAAATAATGATTTAGATAGCTGTGCACTTAACAAAGTAATATTACCAACTTGATGCATTCCAAGACTATATTTTGTTTGGACCTCAAAGATCATCTGTCAAAGAAGCCAATCAATGGAAACCTTTACTTGTAAATTGACTTAATGTTTGAATAGATGTAGCATGCATCATGCATATATTTAGTGTTTGATAAAGCCATCAGAGAAGTGGGATTGTGAACAACTTTTGTAAGAATTATATACTGAATTATCAACTATACCACAAACATGTTTTCAAAGAAGTCCACATACGTGTATATAAAGTTCAAAATTCCATATACTCTGTCTATAGTTAAAGTAATATACGTACATACTACAGGGTGTTTCATGGCGTATGGCTGTCCCCCATCACGTCAATCTATTTAGGATTGGTGGTTGATGGGGGATGGTCATTATGAAATACTCTGTTCTGTATTATGGAAAATGTTCCCTACCTTGTAAAGAGCTGCCAGATGATTGGAGGTGGCTATTAGGAATGATTGGTTAACACCTGGATGATCCAGATCATGTGTCATAGCTGCCAATAGAGCTGTCATCTTCTCTAGTGGACTGTAAGAACACATCTGAAACAATGGTACACACTTATACATGGCATATAATATATGGATGATCCAGATCATGTGTCATAGCTGCCAATAGAGCTGTCATCTTCTCTAGTGGACTGTAAGAACACATCTGAAACAATGGTACACACTTATACATGGCATATAATATATGGATGATCCAGATCATGTGTCATAGCTGCCAATAGAGCTGTCATCTTCTCTAGTGGACTGTAAGAACACATCTGAAACAATGGTACACACTTATACATGGCATATAATATATGGATGATCCAGATCATGTGTCATAGCTGCCAATAGAGCTGTCATCTTCTCTAGTGGACTGTAAGAACACATCTGAAACAATGGTACACACTTATACATGGCATATAATATATGGATGATCCAGATCATGTGTCATAGCTGCCAATAGAGCTGTCATCTTCTCTAGTGGACTGTAAGAACACATCTGAAACAATGGTACACACTTATACATGGCATATAATATATGGATGATCCAGATCATGTGTAATAGCTGCCAATAGAGCTGTCATCTTTTCTAGTGGACTGTAAGAACACATCTGAAACAATGGTACACACTTATACATGGCATATAATATATGATGATCCAGATCATGTGTCATAGCTGCCAATAGAGCTGTCATCTTCTCTAGTGGACTATAAGAACACATCTGAAACAATGGTACACACTTATACATGACATATAATATATGGATGATCCAGATCATGTGTCATAGCTGCCAATAGAGCTGTCATCTTTTCTAGTGGACTGTAAGAACACATCTGAAACAATGGTTCACACTTATACATGGCATATAATATATGGATGATCTAGATCATGTGTCATAGCTGCCAATAGAGCTGTCATCTTTTCTAGTGGACTGTAAGAACACATCTGAAACAATGGTACACACTTATACATGGCATATAATATATGGATGATCCAGATCATGTGTCATAGTTGCCAATAGAGCTGTCATCTTCTCTAGTGGACTGTAAGAACACATCTGAAACAATGGTACACACTTATACATGGCATATGATATATGGATGATTCAGATCATGTGTCATAGCTGCCAATAGAGCTGTCATCTTCTCTAGTGGACTATAAGAACGCATCTGAAACAATGGTACACACTTATACATGGCATATAATATATGGATGATCTAGATCATGTGTCATAGCTGCCAATAGAGCTGTCATCTTCTCTAGTGGACTGTAAGAACACATCTGAAACAATGGTACACACTTATACATGGCATATAATATATGGATGATCTAGATCATGTGTCATAGCTGCCACTAGAGCTGCCATCTTCTCTAGTGGACTGTAAAAACACATCTAAAACAATGGTACACACTTATACATGGCATACAATATATTCTGGTTACCTGGAATCATAATTTTTAATTTGTTGATTGAAAAGCAGTTTAATAGTCTTGAGTCAAGTGAACAGTCGACTACGACACATATACAGCTAAGTATATACAGTTCAGATACAGATGCAGTACACTTTACATGCACAATGGAACTTGGATGGTTGGATAAGGAAATATGTTTCAAAATTTTTCAAAGTATTTGTATGGTTTATTTATATTATATATTTGCTTTCACTATCTACATCTACAAAGCCTACATGGATATCAAAGCACATTTTTAAGAAGTCACAGTTTAACATCTAACAACCAATAATAAACACTGTCCTGGCCATCCCCTCATATCTAAATGGATCAAACGTTGCTTCGCTCTATCTATTATAGTTCCCCAACTACAGTCCCTTGTACACTCTTTATGGTCTCTCATACACTATAAATGGTTCTTACCTTGTCTTCAGTGAGGTAGCAATGCATAGCTTGAGTAACATCAGCCGCATGGACAGAGTTATGATATGGGTTGCTATGGTAACCCGTCTCAATCGAAGCTACAATAAAGATTGGAATAACAATTAGTTTGGGGATATTGTATGTTCACACAGAACTTTACAATTCTGGTTTATGTATGAATGTATATCATTTTTGCAAGGCAGTTGTAAGATTCACAATAATTTATAGAAGGCTACTACAATGATTCCAAAAATCATAGAAGGACAGACACAGAAATCTCTCCTCAAAGAGCCCTGTCTTATTCCATGTGCAAGTAACAAACGGACATACAAATTGCACAAACTGTGGATATCTCTGTGAAACACCTTTAATCACTTAACACAACAGCCAAAGTAGTTTTGCCATGAACCAGGGATCAAACTATGGTCATTGCATTTCAGGAGAAATGCTCTTCCACAGAGTTATATTGATATATTAAGGATGAGAAACCACTGAACTGTTGCCCTATTTCAGAAAATAAGAACAATATTACACATTTACCATTTCAGTTATGTACATCATTGAAAGATGGCAGCACTAGTTAACATACATGCAAAAATTTGAATTAACTCGATGAGATGATATGAAACTTAGGTAGTGAATTCCACTTGTAACAAGTGATAAATTGAATTGTACTTCAAGCCACATAGAATCTTATCTCTAACACCAGTGTCAAGGAGCAATCGAAATCTACTGCGAATTAATTGAAGTTTAACAATTATAACAGCATTTAGAATGAATCTAAATACACCTGAAAGATACAAGAATCATTTTCTCTATATATATATACCCACGCCAATTGCCAATCTTTTCAAGTCATACAAAATGTCTTATGAGTAGTAATTCCTCATATTACTCAGTTGGAAAAAACCTGTTTTGAATAAATCGAAAAAATGCTTTCGTTTTCATGGTGTCTTTTGAGAATGTATGGGGACAAATGAAAGAATATTTATGAAAAGGCAGGACCAGTGAAATATTCATGAAAAAGCAACAATGAATTGATATCAATAATGGAGCAACTATGTCAGATGATCATCCATGTTCATTTTGTAGAGCAAAATGACATGTTTCCAATATTCACAATAAGTTTGAAATAATACTCAATGATTTATTCAGTTGCTTATTCGAGGAAGTTGATTTAATCTTTTGCCTTGAAACAAGTGATAACTTTAATATGTATGCACATATACAGGGTAGGTCAGAAAAAAGAAGTACAGTTCTTATTCAGGATATCCTAATCATATCCTAATAATAGCAGAACTATGCATGAATGATATACCATTGGAAAAGTAATTTAATTTCCAATGAAATAATACATCACATCATTTTTTAATTTTATGATTTTCTAAGCACCATAGAAAATTTGCTTAACAACCAGACTTCAAACATCATAAATGTTGTGTTAAATGCCTAGTTCTAAAGTAAAAAATCATTTCATTTAATTTTAAGGAGGAATTGGATCATCTATCTATTGGTATTTCATTCACACATAGTTCTGCTATAATCATGAGGATCTTAGCACAGAAATGTACTACTAACCATTCTACCCACCCTGTAGAATCCTAATCAATATAAGATGGGTCAGGGATTTGATCAAATTAAAACAGGACAATAAGGAAGTTCCTTCAAGGTTTGACAAAATTGTGAAATAATCTGAATGGAAGTGGGTTATTTGAGAAACTAGATAAGGACTTTGTTTCAAGATTTTTACAATGAAACAAGTCATCTAATAATAATTCAGCCTTGGCATAGATCTGACATTTGTAAGCTCAATAAATAACTACTAAACAAATACTGACAATTGCAATTTATATGATTTAAATGTTTTCTTTAAAACAACTTTAATATTTCAAGTATCGAATCAAGACTGTGATCAAACTATTTCTCCAGATATCTAGACTCACACTGACTTGTCTAGACTTTCACATTACCATATTTTCCTTTTTACTTCAATTTTTGGAATTTTTCTTATCTCATATGTGGCAAATAGAATACAAAAGCAAACAGTTTAGTCACTAAAAAGCAATACTTTCCATAAAGCACATATCTAAATCATATTTATGTCCTTGAACCTCATGTTTGTAAGTCTCCCCCTGGTGAGTGTTTGTACATTACCTCATGCACAATTAGGTTCAGGCAGAACGCAAGACACAAAATAATCTTCCTTTATCATATATTGTCTTATTATCTTGATTTATTTTGAAATAACAAAAATAAATTTCAAAATAAATTTTAATGGCTAATATGAATAACCTAGCTCAGACAGACAACCTTGGTATGGTCATAGCTAAGCTGGTCCAGAATTCACCTTGGAACTCAAAGATTTTCTTGTTTACTAATTAAGAACAATCTACTTACAAAAACATTTCATGAGCTTGATAATGTCAATGTTGAAGGCATTGAGGAGTCCATATTCTTGAAAGAGTTGCAGACTTGTATAATACAGTGACTGACCTGCAATAAAAAAAAAATTCAATTGTAACAAAAATATTGATTGTTTTCCCACTGTTCACTATAAAATGATATCATTGTAATTCATGCAAGATGTTCCTGGGGGTGTTCCCATCATGAGATTCTCTATTTTATTGTGAAATGCCTGTGTATTATAACCATTATATATGTTTTATTGACTCCATCATGCCAGTCTCTTGGACTGTACAAGATACTATACTATACAAGATCCATGTAATATACAGTGTTTAAAAATACATACACTTGTAGATGGAATATACAGGTAGATAAAAATACATATTAATGGTACATTTTTGACCAATAGGTGGCATGATGCACTTGATTGGTAACTCAGACCATTCCCAACAATCCTCAGAAATTCAAGAAATACATCCAGATGTTTCCTTTATACATGTGTACCAATAGATGATGAAAAGACAAAATTTATGTATTTTGAAAGATAAAATATAAAATTTCCTAGATGCTAGGTGTAACCAATCACCATACAAGGACACAAACACGAATAGGTAGCTATAGTTGTCAACAAATTATTCATTTAATTTCTTCATAGATTTTTTTATCCTGAATGCCAAACAGTAATCAGTCAAAGTCAACATTTTGCCTTAAATCTATTAGTAACTATTATTGAATGGTAAACTGGTAATCAAAAGATGAGTTCTTTGACACTATCACCAATTATATATCATATATGAACTCTGGGATGCCCCCAAGCTGGATATTCTGAGAGTTGTCCTGTCAAACATTTTGAACTAATTGAAAGGACCATGGTGTTAATACACACCAAGACATGTGTTAATATATAGAACTTGGGTCATCAATAATCTCAACTGAATAGCAAACGGTATATTATAATAGTACTTGAGTAAAGTAAACTTTCATTTTTAGATATAAGTGCTTTGAACTTATTTCTACACGTACGTGTATATGTAAAAAAAACTTAATGCCAATACTAAAATGTCTACTACACAATCAATAACTGGATGCGCCTTCTCATTTTGTGGTATTTCTATAGAATTAAGTGTTGACTAGTGGCATTACTTGTTGACTAATGGTAATGGTATACTGTGAATGATGTTAGTTTTACTTCTACTGCACTTTACATTTCAAAAATTAGTGATAGCAAAGAATGGAGTGGATAATGTTGAAGTAATTCTTAAAAAAAATCATGCCACATTGTTTCAATCACATTCATTATTTCATTATCTGAAAAAAAACATTTGATCCAATACAGAAGTTACTGGGATTTAAGATGCAGAAATCTCAAAATTCATTAATTAAAAATGTCCAGTTTTTAAAAATTATTACTAGATATCCTTAATTATTTCAGGCTTATCATGAAACAGAATCAGAACTGTTGGACGTTTTAGACAAGGCATCAACATGACAAAATGTCACCACCTTGTTGCTCACAATATTATTAGTTCAAGCTAAAGTCAGATTTGAATTTCTGAGAACTTGTAGATGATTTTGAAAAAATAGGTCAATTTGAAGCAAGTTGAAAAATGACCTTTTTTGACCTTGAGTAGGTCATTGAAGGTCAAATCTCAAATCTTAAGTCAGATTTGAACTTCTAATAACTTGAAGATTATACTGAAAAAAATTTGGTCAATTTGAAGCAAGTTGAAAAAAGACCTTTTTGACCTTTTTTACCTTAAAAAGACCATTGAAGGTCAAATCTTACATATTAAGTCAGATTTGAACTTCTGAAAACTTGTAGTTGATTTTGAAAAAATTGAAGTTAGTCTAAACAGTATTTGTTAAGTTACTGGAAGTTGTAAGAATTTGTTACAGACACCAACTGCCAACCACCAACCGCTGACTGCCAACCGCCGCCACAAAAATGGAGACCATAATTTTCCTCATAATGTGCATTGCCTATTTCTATGTCACCACCAAAAAGTGGTGACATAGAAATAGGCAATGCACATTATGAGGAAAATTAACAATATTGTAAAATTATGACAGCTTTATAACATGGCAGGATATTAGAAAGTTACCTAAGCTTGAATAATCATTAGTTTTAGTAGATCAATTTTCATATAACCCTTGTGCAGTTGTGTCTGATAATTATACAAATGAAAATATATCCAATAAAAGAAAGTATTCCAACAAAGTCCAACACAAAAAAAAGTTTGTGATATGGTGAATATACAGTCTATCCAACATAGAATTCAAATTTTCAAAGAAAATTTCAGATGATTAATAAAAACCATATTTCTAGATATACTTTTACATGTAGACCTCAAATATGATATCAAGTTGACCAAATTTTGAATGTCTAATGACGTAAAAACGGTTCGTTTCGGTAACAAAATGTCGTAACGTCAGAGGTACGATTTTTCTTTTTCCCTTATTTCACGCTTTGTAGGCAGAATCCCCACGAAATTTTTTCTCACAAAAACACATCTTAACATTTTTTCGAAATACCATTTATGTAACTTAAGTGAGGAACTAAATCAACAATTCTGTTGTCTTCTGTACAATTTGTTCGCAAATATATACCCTCGATGTTCCGACATTTTGTTACCGTAATGAGCCGTTTCGGTAACCAGCGTAATCGAGTGGATCACCAGTGAATATGCAAAGCAATATGTGGTTAACTTTCCCTACAATAACAACTATTATCTCAGTGGAGAAATTATTTAATCGCAGCCAATTAGAATGTCAGTTGCAATGTACTTTTATGAAAACCTCCCAAATTTCATAATAATCATATGTGGATTAATATTGAATATTGAAAAAGTAATACAGATGTCTCTGTTGTTTTTAAAGGTAATAGGTAACGTTTGATCGAAATAAAAACCTTGTGTTAAAAAGTGATTCTTCAAGTTTGAAAGTCAAATATTGGAGATTTGCCGGTAATGTGCGTAATTTGTTTTATATTTTGTGATCGAAGTTCAACTGGTCTTGAGAGTGACTTTTCAATAATTTACATTCACTTAGTATTTCAGGAGTTCAAGTTCATTAAAAAAGATCACCTTGGCATTGGACATAAAGGCCCCATGAAAAGTATAGTCTCATTATTCAAATATTACTTTTCATGACCTGAAAAAGAATCTAAGACATTTTTTGAAAAAAGTGACTAAAAAAAAGTCATTTGTCTCATAATTTTCAAATATTTGAATTTCCCATCATTTTAGAAACAAAAGTTTATATTTTTTAGATCACCAAATACAACCTTAACACTATAAAACAGACTTTTTTCTAGACTCCATTCAATAGATAAAATTAACAACATTGGAATAATTTTGGAGAAATTCAATGAATTGACCTAATGTCAATTAATTAATCCAATTTCTAACCTCTAGTGGACACCATTCCTTTGTACATACTCTATTGACGTCTGTATAAATTACCCTCTCTAAAGTGAACACCTACCGATGCTTAACATTTTTCTTGGCAAAAAATGTTCAATAAACACAGGATTTATGGTACATAAATTTTGAATCTTACCATTTGTGAGCTTATCTAAATGGAACATATTGAAGTCCCAGCTCCCCAATCTGGACAACATATTCTGTAAAAGTAAACAATAATACAAGTTATTAATTTATAACCAAGATAACTGGAAATATTAAATAGAAGTTTGAACCATGATTATGACTTTATCAGATTATCATTCATGCTCTTAAGTTTGCATTACATGCAATTGAAGCACCAAACTCGTAAACAATTTCCTTTCAAAATCCAATAAACATTATCATTAGAAATGATAGGATTATTAAAAACAAACAATAATGTTTAACAAATAAAATATGTGTGCACTCTAGGTTTTCTAATTTCCAATGTGAAAACGATAAAAATTACACACTTCCTTGGCATGTGACTAAAGGAAATCAAGAGTTTTTTTGGTGTGTGAATAATCATTTGAAAGATTGTTTAAATTCAACTTTAGGGCACACTTTTCAAAGGAATGCAATGTCAATGTGCACTCCACCAGAAAAATGTTATTTACAGCCTCAGGATATTCATGGCAAAACATTTCAAGCAAAAATAAAACCTCCTACTGTTAGAGGCACACTATAAAAAAGTTGCAAAATTACTACTTAAACTTGATCATTCTTTTTAACAGTAGGAAAAATTTGTTTAAAATATTATGTTGGTGTTTTGATAATGCATGTAATTTTTTTTAACAAGGCATTGACATGCAAAAAGTCACCATCTGTTATTTGTTATAGATGCAGCCGAACTCTGAATGCCGACCATAAGACATCAAATGCTGTGGTGGTGAAATAAAAAGACAGGCTTTTATAAAACACCACCAGGTTGATAACTTACTTTCTACCAATGTATTCTAATTCATTTTTGAAATAGTAATTTGAAAATGAATCGCCACACACAAAAAAAGGCATTAACATGACAAAATGTCACTACCTAGTTGCTCACAATATTATTAGTTCGCTTTCTAGACGTTTCACCCCTGGACGTTTCACCCCATGGATGTTTCACCCCTTAGACATTTCACCCCCTGGACATTTCACCCCTAGACATTTCATCCCTTAGACATTTCATCCCCTAGACGTTTCACCCCTAGAAGTTTCACCCCCTAGACATTTCATCCCTTAGACATTTCACCCCTAAGACATGTATAGGGGGTGAAATGTCCAGGGGGTGAAATGTCTAGGGGGTGAACCGTCTAAGGGGTGAAATGTCTAGGGGGTGAAACGTCTAAGGAGTGAACAGTCTAGGGGTGAAACGTCCAGGGGGTGAAACGTCTTGACACCAAATCCACCTATTAGTTCAATCTTAAGTCAGATTTGACATTCTGAGATCTTGAAAATGATTTTTAAAAAAAATTGGTCAATGTGAAGAAAGTTGAAACCTTTTTGACACTTTTTGACCTTTAGAAGGTCATTGAAAGTCAAATCTTAAATTTTAAGTCAGATTTGAACTTCAGAAAACTTGAACATGATTTTGAAAAACATTGAAGTCAGTTTAAACAGTATTTGTTAAGTTATTGGAAGTTGTAAGAATTTGTTACAGACGCCAATCGCCGACCGCCAACCACAAAACACCAATTGCCAACCACTGTCACAAAAAATGGAGACCATAACAATATGTCACCACTTTTTGGTGGTGACATAACAATGCATGTAGCTGGTAATCATTAAATGTAATTAAACAGGAGAATAGAATTCTGATGAGGCATTTATCTTAGAGCAGTGTAGTATAGTGATGGAGACATAAAAAGGACGATTACTAACCTTGGCTTGTTTGTTGTAGCCATCATTGACCACAGTGCTTGTCTCAGATGTCAACTGATCAAGTGAGGTACGTTTCCTCAACGTGGCACTTCGTAAACTGTGAAACTTCTCATCATAATGTGCTGTGTAATTATCCAAACTGAGCACTGAAAATACAAAGTAAACTACATGTTCAACACAAAGTGGCAAGAAATGGCAAGAATCATTTTGAAATACTATATTCATATTTAACTTTACATGTTACTTAACACTACATGTTACTTAACATGCTTTGAGACATCAATCCATTATGTTGAAGCCTCTCCCGAAGATAAAAATACAAATCTTCTGACTTTATATTCATTTGTATACCTCTCAAATGTTTTTTTCTTTCCAACTCCATTTTAAGAAGCTTGTTTTTACAAAGCAAGCTGTATCTGAATATGTGTCTTACTTCCTGACGCATTCTCTGTTATGTGTGGTTAACATATACAGAGATGTTCTTAGTATGGTCACAGCATGCCAATTCATCCAATTAAAGCCACATTGTCATAAATAATAGTGCGTCATGTTAAGTAACCTACGTCTTCAATAATTACCTCAAAATGAAATGAATCCCCTGCTTGTATTATATACCAGGAGGGAGATGGCTCAGATCCTCACAATAGCCCCCTGCCCTGAACAGCTTCATGGGAAGCTATAGATTAATCACATTCTATTTGATGATTTTAATGACATCCTTCTTTTAGAGGGCAGGCACCCCATTTCAATTTAATGATGTACGTTTAGAGGGCATGCACCCCATTTTAACTTAATGATCTGCTACTTTTTAGAGGAAATGCACCCTATTTCAATTTAATATTGTATTTCTGTCAGAGGACAAACACCCCATTCTAATTTAATAAAGACATGCACCCTATTCTAATTTAATGAAGTACTTCTTTTAGAAGACATGTACCCTATTCTATCTTAATGACATACTTTTTTTAGAAGACATCCACTCCATCTTAATTTAATGACATGCTTCTTTAAGAAGACATGCACCCCATTCTAATTTAATGAAGTACTTCTTTTAGAAGACATGCATTGTAATTTAATGATATACTTCTTTTAGAAGACATGCACCCCATTCTAATTTTTAGAAGACATGCAACCCATTCTAATTTAATGACATACTTTTTTAGAAGACATCCACTCCATTGTAATTTAATGAAGTACTTCTTTTAGAAGACATGCACCCCATTCTAATTTAATGATGTACTTCTTTTAGAAGACATGCATTGTAATTTAATTACATACTTTTTTAGAAGACATGCACTCCGTTGTAACTTAATGAAGTACTTCTTTTAGAAGACATGCATTGTAATTTAATGATATACTTCTTTTAGAGCACTTTTTATGACATTGACACCTCATCAACATTTTACAATTTTTTTATCTTGTTATGAATAACAAATTACAAATAACACATGTATGTTCATATATTTATAATTCATAAATATATCTATTTAAGTGATTTTTCTTAATGTTTAAGATCTACTTCACCTTAGCATTTCACAAACATAGAGAAAAAATATTTTATTCATCAGTTCATCAAAGTTTATTATATGTTTACCACTGACCGATAGCCACTATTCATAACAACTCTATTGCTTTTATTCACCTCAGGGTGATGACTGGACTTTAGGAGCAGCAGTCTACTATTTACTCCTGCCTTATTCTGCCTCCCTTGAAACCTTGTCTACCATACTTGACAATCGAACAAGGCATTAACATGCAAAAACTCACCACATTGATATTTCAAAATGACTTACTATCGAGAATCTTTGTGTCTCCTTCAAAATATGAACATCTACGTTCCTTCAGTGTTAGTTTCTTGAGTAGTCGCCCTTGTTTAACATCTCCTGAAAGCACAATTAAAATATAATTTAACAAAAAAGAAAAATGAGATCTAACTTTTTTAGTATGAGTATGATACAAAACTTGTCATTGGCTAAAACATACCTAGGAGGTGGCATACCCCCCTTAGCCCCTTTCTTTCAATATCCGCCAGCCATAAATGTCATAAACCAAAACACAACGCAACATGTACTTGTGTTAATAAATGTAGAGACCAACAAAAATATGAAGAGAGGATTCAACAGTAACAAGAGGGATTCAATTATTGATTGAAATATCAAAAGAGTGATTTAACAGTAACAAGACAGATTCAACAGTAACAACTAAATAATTTAACAGTAACAAGGGGGTAATTCAATAGTAACAAGGGGTTCAATATTGACGAAATACAAACATGCTTTATGAGGATGACTTAAAATATACACGCATTTTTTTATTTCACCTAATTAAACATGAACTTGTATTCAATCATGACTTGAGATCAATAGATCAAAATAATCACTACATATGGCTACTGATTCCATTGAATTGCATATACACCTGAACTACAACTCAAGTCAATAAATCATCCAAGGGCATTTTTGAAAAACTTCCCATCAACAACTAATCAAATACTTTTTTATGAAGCATGTTTAAGAACCTTTCAGGAACGCTTGTTAACTTTGACTTGAGGTCAGAAAAGACGTCATGAACATAAAACGAGGGTTCACATCCTTCAAAGCAATACATTTTACCTGTTTCCTTTACGTGCAATACCCATTTATTAAAAGTCAACATCCCCACTTCACAACTCCTGAGCATATATCATTTTGCAATGTGCTTATTTATGACAATAATACATTGGTTGGCATAAAAAGTATTTATTCAAGTAATGCAAATACCCAATTGATAACAATCTGTACGTTTTACATCGGCATATAACAAGGCATAACATGACAAAATATCACAACCTGCAAATAGTCACAAAAGTATAGAAATTGTTACAGAACCATTTAACGACAGCCAATGTGGGTCATAAAAAAAGTGGCAGTAACAATGAGTCCTGATATTAGAATGTAGAAGAAAATATGCTTAGTTCATTTGACATCCTCTCTCCCCCGCTACAAATGGTTGACCAATAAATCATTAAAACCTATCAAGGTAACATATTCAACCCATCAGAGAGGAGAGCAGAACAGAGCCAAGTTAATATACCGAAATACTGACTGAGCAAGAACTGGCTGTTATTAACCTAGCAAATTCAGATATATGTATTTATCTTTTGACTTAATTTTAAAGATTTTCAAAACCTTTTCAAATTGACATCAATACAGATCCCGAAGCATTTATACACATATTCAGTATATATGACATAATCCTGATTATTTGTGTATTTATTCTGATATGAGTATCATAAAAATTATCAGGCCAAATAAAGTTAAATAGTGCTCAACATCCAATTGCACTTATTTATGAAAGGCTAGATCTTTTCTACTACTGAAAAGAATGCATACTACAGTGCTGGTATATATTAATTGATCAGTCGTTTAATTGGCATATTTTCTTGAATTTTAACATTTAATGTCCCAAACTCCCACAAACTGCAGAAAAGTATACACCATAAATCATATTTACCAAAATTAGTGTCTCCAAGGCTTCACACCAGCGTATGCATTATGCATTTGTCACGAGTTTGAGCTGAAATTTCCCCAAAATGAAGTAGGCTAAGGGTAGTCTCTGCCAGGTTTGTTTATTGTGGTAAGCTTGTAAGTGCTCAGAAGCAAATAATTCACGTGCGCAAAAAAATCAAATAATATGATTGGTTTAAACTTTGCTGCACATGCGCACAATGTGTGCCATATTTTTTCTAGTGATTTCGTTTCGTTTCATGGAGTTTCCGTTTCAGTGTAACTTCCGCAAAAATGGCTGACCATGGACAGAATTAACAGGTAAAATCACTTCGAAATTTCAAGAGAACTTTTTACCTATAATAGCAAAACTTTTGTTTTATTTGTGCATTCTATCTATCAGATAAGAGTCTCGGGGGTATGTAGGCAAATTCATTTTGGTAGGAGCACCCTGTTTAGTTTGAAAACGCACCCTTAATTATTATATATCAGCACTGTACAAGCATTTCTTATTGGTTTGAATTATATGTGAAATAATCAACCAGTAGTTTCAAATAAAGAGGAATTATATATGAAATAAATTAGTTTGAAATAAAAGGAATTATGTATGGAATAATTTAGTTAGTAGTTAGAAATAAAGACAGGATTCCTCATTTATTCATCTTGATCTTTTCATGAATATTTGAGCAAAAGAAGGAACAAGGCAAAGAGTCTTGAATATGGCTTTCATATATCATGATGATAATATTGAAAAAATCCAAAATGACCACCTTCCAGTTTATCTGACACAACAAAAACCTTACCAATATGATAAAAAAATCAAACGGATGAACAGTTTTCTCCTCATACATGTACTTGATTAACTGTTCTGCTTGCTCTTCCATCTTGTCATGTGGAATACTAAATTAAAAGGTTAATCATATCTTAAAAATATTGGAATGTAAACAAATTATTTATTTACTGTTGCCTCCTGAACACTATATAGATAAGCACTAAGCTTGAAGTTGACTCAATGTGGGAATTGTGTTCTAATATCAAGCTGCTGCTTGGCTATATTTGTTCATCTATAGAACAATAGATTCCAGGACCTCACTCATACAAAACTTATTACAACTAATACACCGATTGTTTACCAATGCATGAATAATTAAAATATATAGAATAATACTGAATACCATCTACAATCTACTGTATGTCAATTATTCATTCAGCCGATAATATGATAAATATGAAAATGTGATTACTTTAACACAAATGGATTTATAAGGTTATAGCGATATGCTTAATGCAGTTAAAGCAAGCTTTCTCTTGATTCCCCTGATAGCTTCATCATCATTTCCAAATCCTTAGGCATGCATTAACCTTTAGCATGCTACCGACGACAGGAGTCGCCCATGCTTAACGATCCCCGGCAACTGCCGGCGACTCTGGTCGACTCAGTTTAAACTTTCCAAAAATTTACTTTTTCCCGCCATTCTTATGATCCAATTAGATTGCCCGATTTATTCAGTCCTTACGTGACTTCCTGTTGACTTAGAATTTTCGATTTTTCGAAAAATATTTCTCAATTCAACAATTTAAACAGTGTTTTAGTCGTATGTGAATAAATCGTACAAAATGGCGGCCAAATACGATCACAACGAAAATGTGGAGGAAATGGATTGCGATTTTCTGAACTGAAAAGCTGAACATTCGATCGCTGCAAATTCAGTTTTGGATTCTGACCAGACATTGAATCTCCCCAGCGGTGAAGCGGCGGGTTCCGGAGGAGTATTCATGGTATATTTATGCCCAGTCGTGTTTATATACGAAAAAATTCATGAGAAATTTTTTTTCATGAGCCAGGCCAGTGTATCTTCCCTTTGTAAATTTTTTTATCCAGATTCATTCAGTAATTATTGAGATATTAATTATTAAGTCTAGGTACATCATTTTTTGCACTCTTTGAAAAATAAGTCAGTCGCGTGGGATATATTTGCTGAAATAAGTCAGCATGCTAATAAAGGTTAATGAAAACTTGCAAAAAGTAAATACAAAAACTGCTGAATTGCTGCATGAATTGCTATAAGAACATGAAGGATAAAGTTATTAAGTGGTCATTAAAGTGACAGATATTAAGCTTAAGTATAAAAACCTTTGCCCTGTATTGAATGACATGTACATGTGTTATATTTTATATTACAATGTCCATTTTGGTAAACCCCAATTTTGAAAGATAGAAATTTTTCAAGTTGCCAATTGAGGCCAAAATCCGGGTACAATAAACTCACGTTTTAGGCTTCTATTGTACTTACTTATAAGACCTCTTAATAAATCTGACATTGACCTTTCATTCATTTAATATCATAAAATATGGTGATAACTCTCATACTGTATATGCCTATGGCATTTCTTATGACCTTGACCTTTAAACATGACCCTGACATAGCATAACTATGATGCACTATGACCTCCTGAGACTTCGAGTAGTGCATGTGGTGAATACCTGCATGCTGACTGTTGATCTTTGTTCAAGTAAGACCATCATTGAATTCTTCATAAAATTTTCAAACACAAAAGTGCAATGTCCCCCGCTCAATTCCCATTACTTTCAAGATTTTCAGGATTCAACAGTGATCATTGATGGAACTTTGATGCCCCATTATCAAAGAAGAGATTCTAAATCCCAGGTATTTTATCTTTGGACTTCATTACAGTTAGGTAACCTTACCTATTGTTGTCTGATGTGGAAAATTACTGAACAATATGCCACTAAATGAATTATATAATATCGTCATACACAACAATCTGTAAGGCATATTGGTATAGTCCCTTAATATGTACAAATAAATTAGAGATGTGATTAGAATGAGAAGACACAAAGAGACTGTATGAATAATATTAGTTGTACTACTTGAAGATGGCAATATATCTGCAATGTAATCCTTAGAGCAAGCTAGAGGCCTGTTATTACGCATCACTACAGATGTTATCATTCTCTTCTCTACACTAGCACAGGTAAACTGAGGCTTGACAACAATTAACTGATTGATTATCAATAAAGATACAGCTTCATAGTTGAGAGAATAAAACTCAAAGGACAATTGATTATTACAAGGAAAACTAGTGTTAGTAATATCAGAGTTATTGTATCCTCTCATAATTATAATCAAAATGCAGGTGCAGAGCAACATGATAGCGATTAAAGATGTGTCAAGGAGGACCATTCATCAAAAAATTGAGTGGTGCTAGCATTTTTCTTGTATAGAACGCTCCACTGTTGAGGAGCTGATTGACACTTTTGAAGATTGCACTGTAACAATAGTGATCCAGTAGTTTAAGTTTAGCATTTTAAGTATTAAAGTAAAACAATCAAAGCTACCTTCATACTTTAACATTGAGTACACATGTACTTTCCTTGTCTTTCGCCCAACCCAATCCTATTACCAAAATTTTCTGACATTTTTTTGATTTTTGTAATAGTAAAAAAGAAAAGACTAGCTCAATCACATCTTGAGACATATTAGGTTTCGGTCGCTCCAATTTCACCTTCATGATATATAGAGCTTTCTTTTAAAGGCCCCATATAAAGTTTAAACCACTTTGGCTTATATTGTAGTCTTACCCAATGTTATCAAAGTGTGATATGTGAAACTTTTTTTTTTAATTTCAAAAAGTGATTTTTGATAGACTTTTTGTTCCAAAATTTGTGAATTTATTCAAAACCAACTTTTAGAGGTCACTCATATCTTCTAATTAGCCACAATTCATACCAATGTATAGCATTCATCCTCCCATGTTTTTTGCCGAAAAAATTAAGAAAATCGGTTCATAAATAAGCGAGAAATGAACTTATCAGTGCATGAAAATGGTTCTGAGAAAAATGCATTTCAAAATTTTAGTTCTCATAGAAACCAATGGTACAATGATATCTAAAACATAATTTATTCTTCCTTTTGACCTGGTTAGACAATCAACATTGTTTTTTTATGAAAGTCTAACATATTTGGAAAAGATTGACATCGAAAAAAAAATTTCAATTTTTTTCAAAAAGTTTTTGGTACCTTAGTGACATCACTAATGTTTCAAAATATTTTTGATATGCTAAAACATTGAAGTGGCCCATTAAATATGGCATTTTATTATTGAAATAGTGTGTCCTTTGTTCAATCTTTGCATTGGTGTTAAAAAGATAATCTTTTTTGAAATGCATTAAGAAATATTTGATGATTAAGAAATTTCAACTTTTTTTGAAAAATGGCGGGAAATTTGAATATTTGAGAAATGAAATGCTCACAACTTTTTTTTCAAAAATTTGTTTTGTTCAGAAATCTCTAAAACCACTTTTTAAATCCTGACAAATAGTAAATGAATGATAAAAAAATATTTTCAAACTTTAGACGGGGACTTTAAAGAAGAAAAATCAAACAACAGGTTTCATTCAAGGATCATGCATATCACACCTTTATATATTGGTTATTTACTGGGAGGGATTGAATATGGGTTTTATTCCGAGGGACAATATGATATTGACTGAAGGGTAATATGATATTGACACTCTGTCGCTGCGCTCCCTCGGTCAATATCATATAGCCCAAGGTCAATATCATATTTTCCGATGAATAAAACCCATATTCAATCCCGACCAGAAATAACCTATTTATTCCATAATACACACCTCTAAAATGCTACATTTGGATAATGCAAATAACCAGGAAAAAATAACAGGGAAACCAAAATAGGTTAATATGCTCCAATATGATTTTTTCCCGGGGACAATATGATTTTTTCATGTAATACGCTCCAATACAATTTTTTTCCCGAAGAAATATGATTTTTTGTGTAATACGTTTCAATATGATTTTATATTCCTTCATATTTCCCTGGAAAAATGGTAGTATTATGGAATGAATGGAGATATTACATTAAATATGTAGGTTAATAAGTATTAAGAAGCATATATCATAATAATAATCAAGGTTAATGAACGACTGCACAGTAGCACAGTCATCAAATTAAATGAAACAAAGCAGCTTAATTGTATATATCGCAACGTGGGTCCAATCCTAGCATTTACTGTGCAGTTATACTAGAAAAATGGTACCATTCAATGGATTTACTTATTGATTCAATAAGGTTATTCATGCATCAGATGAAGGGTATACTTTTTGAAAACATCTTTTCATGTTCATCATTTTTTGTCATATTTCGTTGGAAAATTAAAAAATATGTCAAGTTGAAAAAATGGGTCATATTGCAAAAGTAGGTCAAATTATCAAGATAACATGAATAAGTATGATCTATAATACAATAAAACTCGGATGCAAGTAGGTAGTTACCAGTTTCACCACCAGGTGACTTGTTCAGGTCAGATAGCATGGCGGGTATAGTAGAAAGTTCACACTTCCTTGTTTTCCCCCATAGGTTTAACATGGGGATTTTCACACCTATTTTTCAATTGATATATTTGTTCATATTCCTGTACAGGAGTACAGAAAAAATCATCAGAAATGATTGATCTCCTATTTATCTTTATATAACAGATTTTTTTTTAAGAAGAAAAGGTCACATGATCAGTTGATGAGTCGCCATATTGAAAAAAAATAATTTCAATCGACTTTCAACATTTTCGTTCCAATCTTACCGCACTACAGACTGCAACATCGATGCAACAACAGAATAAAATTACTCATCTTCAAATTACATTATAGAGTAAAGTTGAAAACAGTTGACCAAAGAAGACATGTCGCTATTATCAAGGTCAATCGGTTCAGTGTCCAAAAGCAAATCTATAGTACTCGTTTCCGAATTTTATTGTTAATTGTACAAGCTTTTCTTGATTATACTCAGTATATTAAAGACCATTAAAGCAAAGACAAAGATCGAATATACTTCTGATGGTGTCATTGTTTTATTTAGCGTGTGGGTATAAAAACAAAATTGCGTAATTAATTTAATATAGAACTTTCAGGTCACACAAATACCCTTATGTATCTAATAGTTATGCAAATTAAAATATGTCCTGTAAAAGAAAATGCTATCCGTCCAATACAAGAAAAGATATTTCACTTTTTGTGATTTTATAACATGGGGCCTATGGGTAATCTCCCCAAACTAGAAAACTGCTGATTTCAAATATGACATCAGTTTGACTGAATTTTGAATATTTAATGACGCAAATCAAGATTATTTCTACTCGCATCTAGTCTATAGGGCATATGAATCTGTTGATCAACAGAATTAGTTCATCATGAAATCATTGGGTGAGTGGCACTGAGGGTTTTTTCGTATTCTTTGCAAATTCAAAAGAAAATATATTCAAGATTTTGTGATTTAGATTGCTTAAAAATCTGGGGAATCTTAAAAAGCATAATACATCATGTATGAACTGTACTATATATTCTGTCTAGATTCATATGTTCTCAATATACATGTATATGGGATATTTTCCTATACCTGCAATGCTAAGCTGTTTGAGTGACCATTTTGAATAAAGTAGCTCAATACAAGTTTGCATTGAAATGGGTCCAAATAATATAATAGCAAGTAGTGTGCATTAGGTATAGCAGTATAAAAAGTATTTCTGCAACTGTTGTAGGTAAAGGTTACTTTACAACAATGGTAAGAAATAACAAATAAGTGCTAAAAGGACTAACCTAACATTCTGACATAGATGGCCCTCTCATCTGTTCGGTCGTATGATATACCACCTCGTCTCTGAAACAACAAAGATAACATTATGGTTCAATATAAATCGTACATGTAGTTCTGGCTTTCCATCTCTTCTTTTATATCACATACAGTATATATAGTACATGTACACTTTTTGTTAGCATTTTGTTTTAGATTTGTTGAAGATTACATACCGTATTATCTCTATTAAACGCACAGTGCGCTTAGCAAATTCCCGTGGGGGAGAGGTTTCAAGCAGCTAAATCCCCGGGAATTCTAAAAAATTATGATGGTGGGCGATAATAGGTGAAAATTTACTTCTATACCTTAAATCGATCAAATATAGTAGATATGTGCGTTTATTAGAGAGAATATGCTATATGTTATGTTTTTACCTTGAATTGTGAGCTCCTAGACGACAAATTTAGTATATAAATACATTATTGTGTGTTATTTACACGAACACCTGAAGAAATTTCTTACGTTGCATGATGGGAAATCGTGACGTCATGAATCATGATGCATTATTTTAACGAACGGTGAAAATACTCCATTATCGCCCACAATGTTTTTTTTATTTAGAGCTTCGTCAGATCTCAATATTATCTGGACAGGACTTTCTAACCTGGGACAAAAAGTCGGGTGTGCGTTTATTAGAGAGTGTGCGTTTAATAGAGATAATACGGTAAGAGTAATTCACCTTTCCACAAAGTCAAGAAAATCGATAATTTCTGCTGCGCTGATTGGCTGTATGCAAATGAGTGAGTCACCGTCTTGACTGGTTACTGACCAACAGTGAATCTCTTCAATATTCTCCTAATTTTGCACGGAAATCTAATAATCATATTCCGTAGAAGGTGTAAATATATGTCAAGTTGATGTTTGATGAAAAATCGTCAGTAACTTTCTGATAATTTACCCATTTGTAGCAATTAACTGAGTATTTACATTGCATTTGTTCTTTCACGGAAAAAGTTTCAATCATTGACCGGACGTCACAGATTTTTAAGCTGCTCGTTATAATCATTCTGATACTCATAGCATCTTTCTGTTTCACCTGAAACATGCTCTGATATTATGAGGCATATTCTGTGATCTGAGCAAATCAGATGGGAAAAGTTATAACTGTCAATAAGTGTGATTGTTATCATGTAATCATCAACCTAGTGTCAATACACTACATAATAGGCATTGTATTTAACAGCAGATATTACAACAGGCACAGTTACACAAGTTTAATGACCCCAATTAGATGAAATATGAGCTGGGATGAAAGATCTCAAAAATCCTCAATTTTGGGCTCTCCTGGATCGCCAAATCAAGCTCATTATATCATGGCATCTCAGGGCTGAGAAGATTTGAGATGGCATGGTTTATCATGATGGTTATAATATACATGAGCCGACTTTAAGGAAAGGTGAATAACTAGGGTAGATCAAACAGGATCAATGGGAGGTACATATCAATGGTATCATTGCAAACATAATCAAGAATTCTCCTTGATGTGTTAATTAGATTATGTGTTCTTGTAGTTTACATGTTGCTGTTTGTTCAACAAACACAAGACAAGATAATACAAGCTCAAAGTGAGATGTAACAATCTTACCCTTATCTCCATTAACTAGTCACATTGCCCTCCAACTATTACAGGCGATTTTATAGAACTTTTTGATGCAGATATTTAGATTTTAACAAGTCTAATCGAACAAATGAGTTCGATGTATTTACTTTTCTCCCTTTTTGCTGTTATATAGATTTTAACAATTCTAATCAAACACCTTAGCTGGATATGTTTACTTTTCTCCATTTTAGAGAAATGTCAATAGCAATACATGCAGCTTTGATTGTGAGTAAATATCAGACAGACCAATATCACGATGAGGCAGCCAGGTTCTCTCTAAGGGTTGAGAATTTCATTATAGAGAAGATCATAGAGAGGTGATAGACTCAAATCAATTTATTGAGTGAACCAAATGATATATTTCATATCAGAAAATTTCTATGGTTTACATATCTTGCTTATAAAATGGGAAAGTTATAAAAGATTTTTAGGTGAAGAAACATTTAAATTCTTAAAAACATAAACAAGATGTCAGACTTCTTGAAATAAAGAGGCTACTAAGAGGTAGTGTAAGGATTTAAAAAATTAGAATTGTTTAGCATCTGCATGTATTTTGTTTTTGAAAAGGCTAAGGAAAGTTAAATTTTGGTTCAAATGCTCTTCTTTTTCATAACATATCAAAAATAGTACATGTACTGTTAACTACTATAGTAGAAAAAACAAAAATACATCCTTTAACTAAGATGAACAGCAAACTTTAGACATACACGAATAAAAAGAAATTGAATATTTCGGAACACCATTTCTTGGTTTCTGTGATTGTGAAACAAATGAGATTTTAATCTAAGCAATGAGCTAATTTAACTAATGATCAATAGATTAGGTAGAGAACAAAGGTGAAAAATAGTGCCCATGGAATAACTGATTGAATCAGAACCAGGTAATTAGCTTTGCCTAGCCTAAGTATGAATGTAACTTTTCTTATATCCTCATAACATCATAATTGTTTGAAATGAAACATATGTTTCTGTCAAAATAGATGTAAAAATTAAAGAATCCTGGTTAATTTTCCATAAATGCCACATTGGACCTTATTTATTAGGTAGATTGTAGATACAACAGGATAAACATTATGTATCCTGTCAAAACAAATAAACCTAATGAATCTAAAAAGCTAAAACTGTGACATTTAATGAAATTCCAACCATGTTTGATTCGAATACTGCTTAACAAGTATAAAAAAACTCAAATAAAATGAACAATTCAAATTTTTTTGAAAACAAAGTATCTCATGTCTATACATAATACAAGCCAATGTTACTCTATTCCATTATTAGATAGCATCTGTATATTCTACAGATATGACCAGAGGCTTTAAGCACATAGATCTACCAACACCATAAAGGAAGCGGCAGTGATGATGAGTATATTGCTTTATTGCGAGATAATTCACAGGTGTTGATAGGGAAAGTATGAGGGGTGATCTCCTGATGTTGTAGTATCAATTTTAGCACAAGTTTTGGAGATAACTTTACTTCTCTTGCAAGCATGTTGGAATATCATGTGTAAATGAAGCATTAGTTCGAATTTAGATAAAATGTTACCTTAAATCAGATAGCTTATGGCACAACTAATGTTTGTCTGTTTTATAATAATGTACCATTAAAATCTCAAATCAACCAAACATTACTTGCACATGTAATTGCATGTGAAATATGCCCCCATAATACAAGATCCATTTACCAATATTATATCATTTTAGCGTACTCATGCCTAATTATGGCTCATGACACTGTTGTCTATTATTACCACCTTGCTGGGCCAGTTCTAGGGGTTTTAGTGCTTAAGTTAAAATCGACCTGAGCAATATGTGACGTCATAATGGCGGTCAATACTGCCGGACGAGAATGCAATTCTTGACCGGCAATTTTCCCCATAAAATTAGATATCGTTCAGTACGTCTGATTTTCTTACTGTCTCAGTCCTGATCATTAACGGTGGTAATAATACTAATAACGTCATTTCTGCGGGCAATATAGTGAAATATTGGACCGAGGGCCACTATATTGTCCTTCAAAATGACGTTATTGTACTAAATCATAATTCTGTTCATTGATAGCAATAAATCTAAAGTAAAATAATAAATAAATTAATACAAATAACGCTTCATGTCAAGGTCAGAATATAGGGCAAAGGGGTATAACGTAACGTCAGCACCATTTCGTATCAATTTGGGGTAACTTTGACATACGAGGTAACTTTGACACTTTGTTGTTTAATTGCTCTAATATACGAGGTAGAAGGCATTTTACTTGTGTGGATCGAGATCTCATGAGATTTTTATTTTTTCAAAATCAAACATGACGGGAAATGGAAATTCTAATTTCTCACAAATAAGAGCTGAAGTTAGTAAGTTACCCCATTCTGACCTAGCCCCACACGTCAATGTAAAACCCTTTGCACTAGAAATAACTTTCGAAGAAGCTAGACTGGGGACATTCATTTATTCAAACATGTAATGTAACTTGAACTGGTTCAGATCCTGGCATGTGGGAAGATCACAACAGGTAGTGCTCGATGGTGAATCAAGTTAAAAAACTCCAGTAAAATCAGGAGTTCCTCAACAACAGTTCTTGGACCACTCTGTTTCCTGGTTTATATCAAAAATGCTATGTGCTAAATATTCACAAAGGTAAATCCCCTATCATTCACAATTACACCAGTTCGGCATGGGATCCATACCGACAAAAAGATATTTATATGTTGGAACAGGTACAGAGAAGAGCAGCCAGGTTTGTAACCAAATGTCAATCAAGGAAACTAGGCTGCATCACCTAAGCTCTTCAAGACCTACAGTGGGAGCCACTGAAGGAGTGTCGAGAGGCTGCTAGAGTTTTCCTTTTCTACAAAGGAAAGCAGAACCTAGCAGCCATCGACGTGCCTCCATACTTCCGCCAACAGATCAATACCAACACTAGGTTGTATAATCCTTCTAAGTTCATACAACCATCAACTAGAACGGATGCATACAAAGGACGATTTTAGGTTTGGAGAACGAAGTTCATCAATCTAAATGAGCATTATCCCTGCTTCGGACAAATTTGATTTTTTTTACATAATATAGATTTAAATGTCTTCTTTTGAATAGTCATAATTAAATTTGGGTATTATTTCTAGATTTTTCACAAAAAAATATAAGTGCAGTAAACTGATGAACTTCTTTCCCCAAATCGAGACTTGGATTTTATTGAATCGGTCTAATTGAGCGTTATCCCTGCTTCAGACCAAAATTTGTTATTTTTACATCTTGTAGATTTAAATGTCCTCTTTTGAATATTCATAGTTTAATTTGGGTAATATTTTTCATGAAAAAAATTATTAGCCCAGGAGACTGTTCTCCAAACCGAGAATCGTCCTTTAGCTAAATGGAACACTCTACCTGATGACATCTTAGACTGTGACAGTCTAAGTAGTTTTAAATCATCATATGCCTATCTCAATAACTGCAATTAAATAGGTGTGTTTTTAATAGAGATCTATGTTTTTTATGTAAAAGGTCCCCAGTGCACAGCAACAAGCCTGCACTACTGGTAAAAAGGGGTGATGTCAACGCAGTAGACTGACAGTCGCCCCAGGGTATTTCAACATAAAGGCACTTCCTAGGGGGGTACAGGGGCCGGGGCCAACCAGGAAGGTTCCTTTCAATCTTAAAATGAGTTGTAAACCATAGATCTATTTTAAATGTTAAGGTCTTAAATTATATTCTATTCAAATTCTATTACTGTTAAATTATATATCTGCTTTACATGGGCTTATTAGCCTTTTGCAGATTATTGACATAGACATAGATTATCGAATTCTACGACCACTTAAGATTGTGGTCGTACGCGCGAATCATTGGTCAGTCAATGTTTTTACAAAGTTGGAGAAAATACTACGCATTGCACACCTAAATGACCTACCTCGATACATTCCTTAGTATTTTAGAATTCTTTTTATGTAGTTGAATCGCCAATTGTATGGGTTTATCGGCAGAACGAAGAGATTTTCGTTTTTGATAGCAATATTTGCGTGTAATATTTAACTTATTTCAACCATCAAATTCCTCCATTCAGTTCCCGGCATGCACCAGTCATAAGGGAAATCCCTGGGGAATTCCCCTTCCGACATTTTGAAAATTGCTGACATATTTCCGATGTAAAAACTAAAATCTCTTCGTTCTGCCGATAACACACATCCCATACCTAGGTATTGACATCACAAATAACTTACGCTGGACTACACATATTCAAACTATTGTATCCAAAGCCAATAAGGTGCTTGGATTCCTCAGGCGCAACCTCCATCAATGCCCTGAAAAAGTGAAGGCTCAGACGTACAAGTCACTAGTCCGGCCTAATTTAGAGTATGCCAGCTCGGCATGGGATCCATACCGACAAAAAGATATTGATATGTTGGAACAGGTACAGAGAAGAGCAGCTAGGTTTGTAACCAAATGTCACTCGAGGGAACCAGGCTGTGTCACCAAAGCTCTTCAAGACCTACAGTGGGAGCCACTGAAGGAGCGTCGAGAGGCTGCTAGAGTTTTCCTCTTCTACAAAGGAAGGCAGAACCTAGCAGCCATCCACGTGCCTCCATACTTCCGCCTACAGATCAATACCAACACTAGGTTGTACCATCCTTCTAAGTTCATACAACCATCAACTAGAACGGATGCATACAAATTTAGCTATTTCCCTAGGACAATAGCTAAATGGAACACTCTACCTGGTGACATCTTAGACTGTGACAGTCTAAGTAGTTTTAAATCATCATACTATGCCTATGTCAATAACTGCAATTAAATAGGTGTGTTTTTAATATAGATCTATGTTTTAATGTAAAAGGTCCCCAGTGCACAGCAACAAGCCTGCACTACTGGTAAAGAGGGGTGATGTCAATGCGGTAGCCTGACAGTCGCCCCAGGGTAATTCAACATAGTTGTAAACCATAGATCTATTTTTAAATGTTAAGGTTAAATTATATTCTATTCAAATTCTATCACTGTTAAATTATATATCTGCTTTATATGGGCTTATTAGCCTTTTGCAGATTATTGACATAGACATAGAGAAACCGATACAATACTCCTATTCGCGATAAGGGTTCAGGTGGTAATTTACATAAATATCTCCCATGATGCATCGCTTTGGAAGGGACAAATTTTCATTGGCCCGCCGAACGAGTCTATACTCTGAACGTTTCTCAGCTTCTGATCTTCCATCAGCCCTCAAGCATAGTTATATGATCCAAGCTATTGAATAATCAGATAGATAATCGGAGATTCGAAGTAACATTATTGATATTTTTTCGATCTTCGATGAAGTCTGAGCAATTTGGGAAATCAGTGACGTCACTGAAATTGGACGGCATTTTCAACTACAGATTTCTTCGGATTTGGGGATTATAGTTCAAAAAGCCTGGTTATATATCTTAATTACATACATACCTCTCATTTCTGCAAATGCAACTCTACATAAATGTTTAATAAAGTCGCAGTGCGGCATTGAAAATAGCACCCCTGTGTAATCCAATGGGAAAGAACCCGGATGTAGACGATGTTGTACCGTATATGAGAGCTCTTCAAACGAGAGTTAACTAAACTGAACGAAAACTAAATGTTATCGCGTATTGGTATATTGGCGATCTAACAACATAAAACGAATTCTAAAATACTAAGGAATGTATCGAGGTAGGTTATTTAGGTGTGCAATACGTAGTATTTTCTCCAACTTTGTAAAAACATTGACTGACCAATGATTCGCGCGTACGACCACAATCTAAAGGGGTCGTAGGATGCGATAAGACATAAGACAGTAAGACTCCACTGTAAAATATGAGTCTATCAATGTGTGACGAGAAGTGTGAACATTTTTTCACAATGCGACAATCGTCATCACTATTACCATATCGATAGAATATCAGCACATAGATAATAAAATCTGAAATTGAATCGAATCAATTCAAAATCAGTGATCAATATTTTTAAATAATATGCAAAATTTGATCAGGAAAATTCGCCGACTTACCTCAAATCTAGGCTTACAAATATCCCTCGGGTATGAGGCAAATGATATTGCACCTCTTCTCGCAAGTAACCGTGGTGGTATATCCCGATCAAGATGTAATTTGACGGGCTTTTCTTCACTCATCTTCTAACATTATTCTATATTCAAGGATGCAGTCTAAACTCCAAACTAACGCCAACGGTGAAACGAAAATACTTTAATATTCACTTGCCTATGTCTATGTCAATAATCTGCAAAAGGCTAATAAGCCCATATAAAGCAGATATATAATTTAACAGTGATAGAATTTGAATAGAATATAATTTAAAACCTTAACATTTAAAAATAGATCTATGGTTTACAACTCATTTTACCTGGGGAGACTGTCAGGCTACCGCGTTGACATCACCCCCTTTTACCAGTAGTGCAGGCTTGTTGCTGTGCACTGGGGACCCTTTACATTAAAACATAGATCTATATTAAAAACACACCTATTTAATTGCAGTTATTGACATAGGCATATGATGATTTAAAACTACTTAGACTGTCACAGTCTAAGATGTCACCAGGTAGAGTGTTCCATTTAGCTATTGTCCTAGGGAAATAGCTAAATTTGTATGCATCCGTTCTAGCTGATGGTTGTATGAACTTAGAAGGATGATACAACCTAGTGTTGGTATTGATCTGTTGGCGGAAGTATGGAGGCACGTCGATGGCTGCTAGGTTCTGCTTTCCTTTGTAGAAAAGGAAAACTCTAGCAGCCTCTCGACGCTCCTTCAGTGGCTCCTACTGTAGGTCTTGAAGAGCTTTGGTGACGCAGCCTGGTTCCCTTGAGTGACATTTGGTTACAAACCTGGCTGCTCTTCTCTGTACCTGTTCCAACATATCAATATCTTTTTGTCGGTATGGATCCCATGCCGAGCTGGCATACTCTAAATTAGGCCGGACTAGTGACTTATACGCCTGAGCCTTCACTTTTTCAGGGCATTGATGGAGGTTGCGCCTGAGAAATCCAAGCACCTTATTGGCTTTGGATACAATAGTTTGAATATGTGTAGTCCAGCGTAAGTTATTTGTGATGTCAATTCCTAGGTATGGGATGTGTGTTACCGACTTAAGGTTTTCCCCTAGCATGGTGTAATTGTGCATGATAGGGGATTTACCTTTGTGAATATTTAGCACATAGCATTTTGATGGATGGAATTTCATTTGCCATGTTGATGCCCAGGAGACCAGTTTATCAAGATTCTCCTGTAGTGTTAATGCATCTTGCTTGCTTTCGACTGTCATGAATAAAAGGCTGTCGTCGGCAAAAAGCTTAAGACTGGCTGAGGATGATAGGTTATTGCCCATATCATTGATATACACAAGGAAACAGAGTGGTCCAAGAACTGTTCCTTGAGGAACTCCTGATTTTACTGGAGTTTTTGAACTTGATTCACCATCGAGCACTACCTGTTGTGATCTTCCCACAAGCCAGGATCTGAACCAGTTCAAGTTATTATTGCGAATTCCATAATAGTCGAGTTTGAGCAAGAGGCGTTCGTGAGCCACCGTGTCAAACGCTTTGGAAAAGTCTAATACCAACATGTCTGTTTGTTTATTGTTGTCGAGGGCCCGAGCTATATTCTCTATTGTATTGACAAGTTGTGTTTCACATGAGTGCTTTGACCTGAATCCATGTTGGAATTTTACTAGAATTTCATAGAGGTCAAAGTGGGCCATAACATGATGGAATATAATATGTTCCATTATTTTACATGGAACTGACGTCAGAGATACAGGCCTGTAATTCACAGCCTCATCTCTTCGTCCCTTTTTGTAGATAGCAGTAACATTGGCATGTTTCCAGTCCAAAGGCACTAAGCCTTCATCGATAGACTGTTGAAAAATTATTTGAAGGAATGGTGATATGCTGTCACTGCATTCCTTCAGGACCCTAGTCGGAATAAGATCGGGTCCAGTGGCTTTTGATGGATTTAGGCCAGTTAGCAATTTGTGAATTCCTTTTGTCGAAATTTTGATATTTGGCATTTCAGGAATTTGACTAGGTACCATTGTCGGTAGAGTGGCATCCTCATCTGTGAATACAGAATTGTATTGGTCATTGAGGATGTTTGCTTTCTGGGCGGCGTCTGTTATTTCGTCGCCATCTTTGTTACGCAGCACGCTGATACCTGATGCATCTTTGCGTTTAGACTTTATGTAGCTCCAGAAGCGTTTGGTAATGCCTTTGTGCTGAACATTCTCATTTATGATTTCGCTTTCATCAATGTCAAGCAGATCGTTGATGTAGCGCTGATGTTCTTTACGAATTTCACTATGGATTAATTTCCGTAGTGATTTGTATTTATGCCAATGATGAGGTTCATTTGAACGTTTGGCAACATTATATCGTCTTTGTTTCTGTCGGATCATTCTCAGTATCCTGGTGGTAATCCAGGGTACTTTGAATTTCCCACTTAGAGTTTTACTTGGAATATGCTCATTGATTGACGATATTAATGTAGATTTGAAGGAGGACCAGTTGTCTTCAACTGATCTACTTTCACAGTTCTCTTTGAATTCGCTGAACTTAGATCGTAGAGTCTCTTTAAGTCCAGTCCATTCTGCCCGCTTGTATATGTGGACCTTACGAGGCTTCTTTTTCTGAATTTTCATTTTTAGGTTTATATCACATAGGACTGCCTCGTGATCACTCATGCCCGGAACCACCGAGATTCTTTCTGCGAGGTTTGGGCATGTAGTGAATACTAAGTCAAGGATGTTATTTTGTCTAGTTGGTTGACATCTATCATTGAATACAAAATGCATTGTAACGTTTTTCTATAAATGGACACATTACAATTACAAGGTACCTGTATATCATACTGATTCTAAGTTCAAGCAAATGGCACATCCATCAATACAGTGCTGAATATAGGACAACAAGATACTAGTGTACATATAAATGTAATAATAAAAGCAGTATATTTATTTTGAAAAATCAGATGCATTTATTTTTGTTCATGGGGAGATCATAATGGAGGGCGCACTAGATCCTTTAGTTCAGAAGTGAATTTAAAAATACTGAAATTGATAGACTGATATCAAAACCGAAAAGGTCATGTTGATGAGAAGGAGGATGTGATGACAAATTGCATTCAATAATTTTCACCAGGTAATTATCTAACCTACCTGTATGTACAGGTATGCCAAAAAGTGTTAGTGTTTAAGTTTTATGTTCATGTAGTTGTTCTGTTTATTTTATATTCATGTTCATGAATGGTTTGAAAGTAGTTTTGTAGCCTACTTTGGACAATTTTGATATTTTTACATATTGTAGATTTTAAATGTCCTCTTTTGAATATCCAATTTAGGTGCAACGATTAGGCCTAGTGCAGAGATCCAATTATTCAATGGTCATGTGCCAGTGTCAAAATATATTTAAGTTTAGATATTTCATCAAGACTTACATTTATTTTTAGAAACCCCATAGATAAACATTATTTCAGCTGATATTCCTCTTGAAACATGGTGGATCTTAAAAATATAAAAGTGGATTTCCCCTTTTGAACATTTGAACTGAATTTACAGTTCTTAATGCTGAAATTGATAGTTTATCCATACATTTTAAGAAAATAGGTAGGCTATATCAAAGAAGATGTTAAGCCAAATGTTGCCTTGATAGCTCAGAAAAAGTTAAAATTTTTCTCTCTACAGGCCTTGTTGCCCCTTTAATTTGGGTGATATTTCTGTTTCATAAAAAAATTATTAGCGCAGTACACTGACTGACTGATAAACTTCTTTCTCTAAATCGAGACTTGTCTTTTATTGAATCAATGTACTGCACGTTACGCCTGCTTCGGACAGTTTTGATATTTTTACATATAACAAACCGAGACTTGTCTTTCAGAGGAAAAAGTATTTCCATTGGAAAAAATTAAACAATTTTTTGCTTGACCACTGTGACATCATTCAGGTCATTATATTCATGGTTACGATAAATTGATATAGGAATTCCTGTTAATGAACCCCTGGATAACACATTGTTCTCTGCCTGTCAACTGTAATTACTTATACATATTTTGATAAAATCTTTCGATTCATCCATATTAATTTGTTTTGCTAGGTCTGGTTTAATGATTACCAATAATTACCTAATTACCAGCTTATGGGACATGCAAAAGACTGAATTGTTTTTATTTATCAATTCTATTTCATACAGTTGTATTAGAACATTTTTCACATGTAAATTATTTTATACATGGAATGTTATTGCACATAAATGTACAGATGTATATACAAACAAACAATTGTAAGTGATTCATACATTGGATCTGAAAGTATGTTAAAATAGTATAAGAGTGGTTGAAAGGTACACTATCAGGCCTGGCCATCAGACACTAATTAACTAATTTTTTACAGAAAATGGTCATATGACATCAGACATACATTGAGTTTAGATCCATTATGATTGCTTAATTTCCATTTTCATCCTAATTAAACAAAATGCAGTAAGCAAAGCGTAAAATTAAGAAGATCATTGTACACTAAGCAAAATATAAAGAACTGATAGCTGTTATGACATTATTTCCTCAGGGATTTTTCTGAGATTTCAGAGGGGGTGCAACTGCACCCAAAGAATACGCCGCCATCTGAGGAACCTGAGTACATGTACCTTACTAAGGTAGATACCAATGCTTTTTGATACTGAACTTTTTGGCAATTAAAAGTCCCTGCCTGCATTTAGTAGTCATATATTGTCATATGCATAATTTTGAAACCTTATCCTAATTATTTCACAAACCTTTTGTTGATTCTGCAATCGTTTTTTCCAATTTGTAAACAGCATTTAGCCTTTTTAATTGGGAACTTTTTTGAAATTTCCAAAATGGCTGCCATGTGATTCCAGAATTCACATGAGTGTGACCATGGGCTTTCAACTAGAAATTGAAAGCCCATGGTGTGACGTGACATCACAGTTGCTAGTTCCTAGGAAACAACAAGATCACAATTGCTCGTTTCTAGGTAGCAACAAGATTTTTGATCAAAATGGCAGAGAATTGCCCTGATTAACGCCTTTAAAATCCGATTTTCAAAGAATATATTTGGAGAAACAATAAAAGGTAAGTGGAATAAATTAGAAGATGGTTTCAAGTTACCACAGAAGTCAATTTGAAACTCAAGAATGCTTTCTTTGACTCATAATCACAAAAAAAGTTGAGTGACTTTTTAAATGTCGAAGAGCTTAGAATACACTGTAGAATAGTACTAACAGGGCAGTATGTACCCTTTGAACATACAATTGTACTTAAAAGACCAAATGCAAAAACGACAAAAAACATCCTAGATGATTTAGAATAACAATTCATTGTATGTAGAAAAGTAGATTTTCACACACTTTCAAAACAGTTATTGTGCTTCTATTTACATGATTGTTCAATGACTCCATGTTATCAAAACCTCTGAAGTTAATTATATTAATGTGTAATTACATATATTTTAAAACTATTTGGCAGTTTTAAGGCACATACAAAACTAAAAACAATACTAAAACTACATATATTGTATTATTAGTAAGCTTTCAATTTCAATTTTTGACATAAAATGTAATGTTCTTGATTCTGTATCAAATACATGTAAATAGTTTGATATTCTAGACATACCAGCAAATTTCCAGTGCCCAATTTTTCTGTTCCCAATTTTGATCAATTCAACCAACAAGTACATTTTGTGAATGTGAATGGTAGATTTTTAGATTCTCCATCCAATAATTTGGAATGTTCACTCTGTCTTATTTGTTTCTTTATCAGATCAGTGTTTGAGCCTCATACTGTAGGCATGCTCTCATGTAAGAGACAGGCTTTAAGGCATGCATCCATGTAAAGGCATGTTCCTATCCTATGTAGGCTTTACCATATACTACAATGTACAAGATCTCCACCTCATTAAATATATGTACTAGAATGTGGTTCAAGCTCAGCTCCTTGTCCAGTGTAAGCTTGGTTATCATAGATATAGGGTGAGTTGGCCAAGGCATGTCTCTCCTCTTCTGTAACGAGAATCCTAGGTATAATACCTTGGAGATAACTGTTCTGTAATAGCTCCAGTAATACCACCATGAAGGTGTAGCAGTAGATATACTCCATCTGAAAGTAGTAAGAAATACACATAATTCCATTTAATTTTTGGACATATTTATGAGTTATGTTAATCTGATCACTAGTTCTCAAGTTATCACTATGTTACAGCAGGAAGCCTAATGATAAACAGATATGTATTATGCAACATGACCATTGGGGGTAACATCATTCATTATCACCATCATCATGTCGCAAACTAATTACATTAAGGTGGAACCCAATGTGTACCCTTTGCATTCATTTAACTTTGATTCTTAGGAGAGGCCCCCATTAATTTGGAACTAGACTGGATACAGATACAAGTAGTCAGTTTGTGTCCTCAAACTTTTAACAACAAAGTTTAACAAACAGATGACTGGATCAAGAAGTCTTAGTCTTTGTTAAGTTATGGTATATTGAAAAAGATTTTTTGATCTGGTCCCTAACTCACCATACTATCGACCAATTGAGGTCGATTCATCTTTACACACTTGACTGCTTTGAAAATGTCAATCTCTCCCTCAGTGTTGAGTTTGTCACATGCAATATTCAGGGCACAGAAAACACCACACCTATTGACTCCATTTCTGTAAAAGGATTTCACAAATAATCAAATACAAAAACGACTGTAGCCCCATGGGCCTGGGAAGAATGGAGTTTTAATAATGATATGAGGCAGGTGAAAGTGTTTTGTACTTCAATAAATAGGCTTTTGACAAAATAAAGGGTTAAAATACAATGCATCATATAAGAGGATATTCAGATTTTGGTTGTGTTCTTATCTTCTTATGTACAATTGGGATACTATATATTAAATATGTGTAAATGTTTCATATAAAAATATATAGACCTATAACATGATTTTAAATCATAAGCACTTACTTAGATACAACCAATATAGGCCCACTTTCATTGGTGTCCATCTGCCACTGGTTGACCATGTTAAACAATTCTATCATGGCAAGATTCGAAGTTGGAATTTTATGCCCATTTGGCCAGCAATGCAGATGGAACATACGGCAGTGTTTCTCTCCCTCTGCAGATCTTGATTTGGGTTTGTTGTCCATACGAATCAATGCCTGTGAATAACAATTGAAGGTAAAAAAGACAAGGTATATTGGAGTGATTTACATATGGTTAACATTTCTATTTTATTCATACTGTCTTTTGTTACAACAATTAATCTATAATACATGTATGTATAGTCATTGAGCAAAGTATATGTAATCACATTTTGGTGGCTTTTGAAATTTTCAATTAATCAATAAAACTTCATAAATAATAATTTACAAATTCAGATTTAAGACTATTCTAAAAAGAGATTCTGTGTTTCATTCCAAAGAAAGAAATCTGAAAACAAAAATTATTTTACAAAATGTCTCTATCATCTAGGGAGAAATATAAACAAAATTGAGTAGGCAAACAAGTTGTATGATCACTCATTATATTGTCACTTTCCGTTAATCTGTAAAGCAGTAAATCTCTGAGTCCAGAAGCAGGTGTTTACATTGTGGTACAGTCAATAGATTAAGTCTTGTATTTGTAGTATTCTACCCCCTTCATACCTTTACCTTGACTCCATAAAGGAAGTATGTAGGGGGATCCAAAGACTGGATGCAAGACTAATGGCTGTCTTACAGAAAAGCAACTATGTTATAACAATTAAAGCTTTGTAGCAAATTAAGGATAATATTTCACTGGCATATCTACTACTTAATAATTGGTCAAAAATATTTCATTTTATTTGAAAGTGTATTTCTCATCCCAATCTGTTTCAGTGAGCATGTCTTGTGAGAATCATTGACATTTGAACATGTATCCCATACATACATTTTATGCAGTGCTAGGTATATAGCATGCAGGAATATATAGTGTACCTAAAGAGCTGGATGGATATTTCTCCTGTTATAGATAATTGTGGATCCAGACATCCAGTTAGATCCAATCTGGCCTCGCTTCATTAAGTTATATCTTTTCAAATTCATTTTAAACTTAAAAAATTTTCACTATTTATTTTCAAAAAAAATTCAAATTCTAAGAAGGTACTAGATCTAGAACCACACTAGGTATGGGATACACTTGTTATCCAATCAGTTTTGGATACAGGGTTTATAACTCCTGTCATTGAGGAGATATACAACTTGTACATATATTTCCCACGAGATGAACCATGTATTCAAAACCTCCCAGTACATAACACTTACATATTCACCTTAATAGAATGAAATATTTGACTTATATTAAACATATAGAATTCTACATTGAATAAAGGAAGCTGACAAAAGATGGATGTTGGATCAAAAATTTAACTACATGTACATTGATAAAAAAACCAAAATGATTTAAAAAGTTATGGTCTGCACATTGAGTTGTGAATAATTTAGTATTGAAATGAATACTAAGAAAGAGGTTTAATTGTGTAAGTGTATACATAAAATATTTGTAAATTAAGCTTTGCAGAGGGTGGGAGGGTCAATTGCATAACTGAATTGGTTACATATCTGATGCAACATATTTTGACTATTCCTTTAAATTCCCTAACACCTCCTAGCTAGCTGGTAATATAATACACACATATAGACGATTCAGCAAATATTTCAAATGTCAATATCTTATCTAAGCAAGCATATATTGGTAACTAGCTGATTCTCACCATATCTGCTAACATGAGTTTTGTGGCGGGGTCAGCCTACAGAAAACATTCAAACATAAAATATAAATTCTCATTACTGTGCGATGATGAATAGCTTCATAGCTACAACCAGCCACCTATCTAGAAGAAACCAAAAAATATAATTATATATACTAGTATAATATATACTAGTGCTGATTAACATCATTAATGTAATACAGGCATCTCTTCAATCTTTGAGACTTGCATGTAATGAGTGTTGCATGATCCTTTTGCAGTATGGACAATCATTAAAAAGCTATACTGTAGAGATCTAACCCTCGCAAAAAGTTATTTTGCATATACGAGAAAACCTGTCTAGTGGAATACATCTTAAGTTGAACACTTCAAAGTCCCATGACTTCAAATTATTGTACCACCTCTACAAGTGGAACACCACAAATGGAAATCTAACCAATGATGTTCAACTTACACAGGTTTTCGGTAATAACCAGATCTCATAATTCTGTGCTATGCTAAGTATTGGCGAACTTGGCAGTATAATGAATCATGGGAATCATAGAAAGTTGAAAGCCCATGGATGAATGCAGATCCTAAAATGCCAACATTACAATACAGTACGTTGAGGTCTGGGTATCATCGCAGAACTTTGATAAACAATTATTTCTTTCCCTTTGTAACTTTCAAATAAATCATGCATCACTGAAATCGTTCAACACCCAATAATTAGCAATAACTCTCAAGATCAGAGAAGTGGTTTTTTATTTCTAAATACACACTAACACTGTACCAAAACTGTGCAACAACTTTGTTTTACAAGACACACAAACTTAAGAAAATAAAGATGTCACATCATGCAAAAAATAAAAAATAAATAAAAATAAAAAAACAAAATAAATAATAAAAAATGTAGTACAAATGCAATATATTACACTCTCTAGTTCAATGTCAATGTATTCATGAAACACTTGCAGTTCTGGCAAAGGACCAATGTTAGATATTTTACCCTATACTAACAACTGTATGCAGAGTTATGGATGCAAATAAAACAAGGCATTAACATGCAAAATGTCACCACTTGCCATTTGTTACAGGAGGAGCAGACTACCGAACACCAACTGCTGAGCACTGGATGCCATACACCAGCCATCAAACACCAGCAACAAAAACGCTGAAGATTAGCACAATATGTCACCACTTCTTGTGGTGACATAATAAAATGGAAAAGTGTCAATGCATCACCAAAACAAATTATTTAACCTTTCCCCATCCTATGGTGTTGAAAAGGTTTAGTTAGTTATCAAATAACCTCTTAAATAATGAAATAAGTCACATGACACTCAAAAAATGAGTTTAATGTTATTCAAACAGAATCAACATAAAACTGTTCGAGAACTTACAGCATTTGGGAAGAGAGGTATACCAAATAAACGCTAGATGTAAAACAGTAAGGGAGAATATAATACAATGGATATCATATAAGTGCTACCGTGATGTCATGAGAATCATTGTAATGAGATGAGATCTATTGTGATGACATGGGTATAGCTATGGGATATCAAGAGAAGCCCATGGGGGTAGAACTAATGTGATGATAAGGGTAGGGTGCTATTGTGATGTTCCAAGTACCATTTAAATAACATGGGAACTATTGTGGTGATTTGAGCACTATTATGAAAAATATATGTTTTATTGACTTGACTAGATTTCTACTGTGATGTCATGAGTACCATTGCAACACCGTGAGACCTATTGTGATGACATGAGAAAGGTTCTGATAATATGTGTATGTGTGCTATTGTTATGACATGAGTACAACAATGGGCTTTCAAAAATGTTGAGAGGCCATGGTACTACATGTACAGTGATGTCTTGAGTAGCATTGTGATGATATGGGAGCTATTGTGTGGAAATGGGCACTATTATGATGGCTTTTGTACCATTATGATAGCATCAGGCATGGGTAAAATTGGGGATCATGCATATAAAGCCTAACCACTTACACTGTTGATGCCAAAAAGACGCTGGACAAAAAATGAAGATTTGTGATACAATACGTTACATATTACATTATACATAAGAATTTCAGCTTGTTTTCATTGGCCATTCCATTGAAGATAACAATCCTGATTTTTTAATCTTTCCAAATTAAAACCATGTTATTCTATTGCTATTTTATGTACACTTGCATGCAGTAAAAACTTGACATGCATATTAAATTATTACTAAGCAAACTGAAATTGAAACAACAATACAATTACAAATGGTTGCTATTTTACCTGTGTTATCCTACTGTAGTAGAATCGGAAGAATAAAGAAAATACGGTGGTATGAAACATTTTGATAATACAGTATGAGTATCAATTATTATCTTCAGGTAGTTATGTATATCATATTAATAGTTATTTATACACAATGTGTAGATGACCAAGTAATTACTGGAATAACCTGATGAATTCAATAAAGAATTCAATAAAGGAAGGGAGATGAGTTAAGAGTAGATAGTGCAACCAGAATGAGATGTAGTTAATTCATAAATCTACATACAAAATCACAATGTACTGCAGTTTTGGACAAATGGCTTCCACTTATGTGTATATGGATAAGACCCTTAGCCAGGGGGGGGGTTGAACCCCCCTGGCCAAAAAATCTTTCAAAATCATGCAGTTTTTCACCATTCATACTGAGCACTTTTGAAGTGATTTTGGCCATTTTTAGACCAAAATCGTCACAAGTGAACCCCCCTTGGCAAATCCTGGCTACGGCCCTGTGGATATTATTTTGACATTTTGGAACATATAAGATATAAAGACGAGCTTAATAGCAAGTGTTCATTTGATATTTGATAACTAGAATTATAAACATCTTGATATGTTTCCACTATCTACTGATGCCCTCTTGTTTCTATTGTATGTTAAAATGGAAATATCAAACCTACCTCGCCAGCTTCTGAGAGATCACTCATTACATTCACATACTTCTTGGGCTATAAATCAGAAAAATATGATTATCCAATTTAGCAATTTCAAATTTAAAGTTCTTTTATGTTTTAGATTGTTAAGGCCTGGTTCATGTGAGAATACTGACTTTTGTCAAAATACCAAATACCGTATATACAAAATACACTTTGAGAGGTTTGGAGTTCGTTAAGTTCAATGTTTCGCAGATATTGATTTTGACCTGACCTTTAATATTAGAAATATCATGGGCTTTTTTCTCTTGAAAGCCCATGGAAATACTTCAATGCAATATGCTTCTTAGATGATGTATGCTGTATTGTGAGGTTAATGGCAAAGCTTATGACAGCAGCAGAACAATACCTTGCGAATACGAAAGTCCCTGGTGGTGATATTTGAATAGTCTGTCTCATGCTCCATGAAAACAGTTAATGGCCCATAAAGTGCATCTTTATCATCCTTTGTTGGCCAGAACTTTTCATAATCTTCCCAGAATTTGAATTTCTAAAATAAAAAATCAAAGTGCTGCTATCATCCAAACATTCAAAACTAAAATTTTGTTTGTTCATTCATCAGTGTCACAAATCAAGGAATGTTCATCATAATTATAAATATTTAATTCAAATAAAATGAATATGTTTAAAATTGTTGTTGAAATCTTGAAAATGGTAAACATTCTTGATGGTATTGAATACATTACATGTATATATACTTGTACAATGGTTTAAATTAATTAATTAACATTAACTCTCTTAAATAACAATAGAGAGACTACATTACATTAATGATATCAGGTGATGTGGGCTCATTCAGAACAACCACTGCATGAACGTTGTAGTCGTATATGAGACGCCATAGGTCAGCCTGAGTGTTCTTCAATGGCCATTGGGTAGCAATGTATGCATTTTTGTACTTGAATCCCTGTAGAAAATAAATATAAAACACAGAATCAGCATAGCAAGGAATTACATGTACCAGAAAATAGTTTTGGAAAATGATTTTTAAGTTACACTTTGGTTATGTTGTCTGATATATATATAATTAATATATACTATATCCTTCAGGATATGTTTCATATCTAAACCCAGTGATAAAGCCATATTCCAATATCACTCAATGGTCGAGACTTGCATAAATTAATAAGACAGGAACATTTTATTAGGTTAGATAATTGACAATCAGATTTAATTTGAGCCTCCTATAATACATGCCATGGCCATAATATGTAATGGTAATGACTACTTACATCTACATAAACTGCATTGATGTAATCTGTGCTTGTGGCACTATCATGTGTCATCAGATAAGGCCTTGCCCTTTCAGCTGAAATCAAACATCAATTTTATAGTTTGCAATATATTTGAATATGGCACGAAAACACCAGGCTGCTTAATGGTAAATATTCCAAGTACTATTTGGAATGCTGAAAATCCTGATAAAGGTAAATATTACTTCTGTAAATGGGAGAATAATCATCTTGATAACCACATCCCCTTTGTCTTGATCTTTCAATGTGGGGTTTGGCCCAGAATGGTGTGTAATGGATAAATAAGATGTGTCTACATACGTGGTTGAAGCATAATTTCTCTACTTTTCTTCCTGTTCTCATGCCTATGTCCCCCTGCACATTCTCCAACTGATAACTTAGGTACTACATCCTTCAATGTCTGGAAATACACATAATGATTTTTTTGTTGTTGTAATCGTCATGTCAAAGATGGTTGTCATTATCTTTAACACCTTGATTTTACCTATTTGCATTCTGCTTTAAACTAACAGCCGTAACATATTTTTTTGTAAAATGATTAAAAACACAAAAATCACCAACCTGGTATTCCCGTTCAAAGCCATTCAGCTTCGTTTGCCTGTCCTTAAGAGACATGCTCTGCACCACCATGGGCAGTTGAGAGGCAGGTATGACTGTCACTCCACATTGCACATACATACAAACACACTTGTATATAAAATCATATTGCTCCTACAAATTAATAAACACATATGATGTAGATTAAAGAGGTTGGCTGTGAGCTGTATCTCTGTAAGCGAATATATATTTCATTGATAAAAATGCATTAACTAAATGACATAATAGATTTTAAACTGTATATTATATCCTGTTTGTTCTAGATAATCTATGGGTTATCAATCAATCACTTTTGGCACTGTTACATGGTTTTAAAGCACAACAGACCTTGTAAAATTGGAAAAGGCTCATGGGGGTGATAGAGTAAAAGACATACAAAGATGTACTGCAGGTGATTTGATTTCACATTTTATTTCATGGAATAGTAAATGCAGCTTACCACATTGTTGACCATATTCTGTCTTCTGTTTCGTAGATACAACACCGTGTCAAAAATGCTGACATTCTTTTCTCTCGTAATCCTCTCGAGAATAATGTCTAGTGCTATAAATGCCCCTGTCCTGCCACCACCCGAGCTGAAATATCACATATCAGATTGTTTCTCAATTTATGGCGTACATGAAGTTATGTAGTCTAAAACCTGTCTTAGTGAACACCCCTCTCTTGTAGACAAGCTGCCTCCACACATACTCTACTGACTTCTGTATAAATTTCCATCTCTGTAGTGAACGCCAACCTACAGTGAACACATTTTTGTGGCTCTGTGGGTGTTCACCGTACACAGGTTTTATAATATACTTTCATTGCACAATTGTACATGAAGTTATGTAGTTGGAAATGCCGAGACATAAAAAGTGAGATAAAACTGGGGCATCAATTGTAAATATACCTGCAGTGCACAAGGACAGGTCCGGGAACATTGGCCATGTAGCTCTTGATGACCCTTCTATATTCCAAGACTGCACTCTCATCTGGGCAGTCATGTTCACTCCAACTACTGATCTGATAGTGCTGTACAAAGCGCTCATCCTTATAGCCTTCCTGAAATAAATCAATGTATACATATGTTTGGCATAGGGATATCATGAGTCAAATTGTCAAGCATTTCTGGTCCAATTATATGCAATGTAAACTTAGTATACAAAAAACGTGTGGTTCAAGTGTTGTTTATTTTTGTGTTTAAGCTTTTGAACAATGTGGTTCATTTTCTATACATGTAGATATTCTCTTTACATTTGACTCTGATACATACCCTCATTACTTTGAACATCCTTATAGTAAATTCAGATGTGACAACTGTTTCCATGAGCCACACCTCGATGTCACCATAGCGACCATGGGTTCCATGCCAGTAGCGCTCACATTGTTGCTACACGAAAACAAAAATGTAACCAATAAGTCCAAGTAATTAAGAGATCCTTCAAGACTACACATCTTTATAAGAAGCACAGTAAAATATGCCTTAGTGAGCACCTCTAGTTAACACCTGTGTTTGGTGAACACCTCTTCTCAGCACATACTCCACCGAGTAAACAATTGCCTCTCTGTAGTGAACACCTACCTATAGTGAACACATTGTTTGGCTCCAATGTTCACTGTACACAGGTATTACTCTTATTAAGCACTGTTGACTGCCTATGCTCTTTGCACAAAGAATGAGTGTCCTTAATTTTGCACTCAGACTTTGATAAAATTTTACATGAGCTTTTCCAAACTCTGCCAAGTATTTAATGCTGCAGTTGACAGACTGAACTGGCAAGCTCTCCAATATAAAACCTGGAGAGTATCTTCCATTTACAGATGTTGACCCTTAAAGCTATTTGTGGAGGCTATACTGATTTGTGACTTACCCTAGCATGTTCAAACAGATTTGATGCCATAACAATGCAGTGCACATTTTCCTGCCAGACCATCTGCCAAAAGTCTCCCATTGTGTCTTTATTTGGTCCTGCAAAAAAATCATACAATCTGGATTACAATTTAGTATTTACACAACTTTTACATCATGCTTATTTGTGCAAGAAGGAAAGAACGTGATTTAGTTTTCTGAAAGATATCACAGACAAATAATAATACAATATAATGACTTACCCATTGCTGCAATATAGGCCTTTGGTTTGCTATATCCCTGAAATGTACAGAAATTCAATTTAAGATACCTCCGAAGCTCAATTTTTTAAAATGTTACCTTTACATGAAAACTTTTATTAGGTATCCATGATAGAAGACAAAACATTTGACTTTAATCAATAGAATTTAGTTTATGATTTATAAAACAAAGCATGTAATCCAAATGTCAATTTGTGTGTATGAAGAACTCACATCAATATATGAAGCATTTATATACCCAGTGATCTACTCACATCAATATATATGAAGCATTTATATACCCAGTGATCTACTCACATCAATATATATGAAGCACTCACATCAATATATGAATCATTTATATACCCAGTGATCTACTCACATCAATATATGAATCATTTATATACCCAGTGATCTACTCACATCAATATATATGAAGCAATCACATCAATATATGACTCATTTATATACCCAGTGATCTACTCACATCAATATATGAATCATTTATATACTCTTTGATCTACTCACATCAATATATGAACCATTTATATACCCAGTGATCTACTCACATCAATATATGAAGCATTTATATACCCAGTGATCTACTCACATCAATATATGAATCATTTATATACTCTTTGATCTACTCACATCAATATATGAACCATTTATATACCCAGTGATCTACTCACATCAATATATGAAGCATTTATATACTCAGTGATCTACTCACATCAATATATGAAGCATTTATGTAGTCTGTGGGGTAATCATCCCCTGTGTCCTCCTGGAGGATCACTCTGTTATGGTCAACTGAAAATAATTAGTATAACACAAAATGGAAAGAGTTAACAAGATGTAGCATGCATTTTCAGAGTTTTGGGTGTATTAGTAAAGTCAGGTATCCCTTGCCTCTGTGTATATACTGCTGCAGGTACGCTGTGCATGTTGTTATTAAAAATCAATTAAAAGATTATTAAAGAGGGAATCTGCCATAACCCTTTAAATCTAATCTAAACACCATTTAAAGGGCCTTGTTTATTAGAAACGCCTTGGGAAACAATTACAGTACCAATAATGAAGCATACAGAGCAGATACTTTTACCCCTTTGCAGTAAATGAGCTCAGGCCCGTAGCCAGGGGGGGGGGGGGGTTCGATGGGTTTGAGCCGAACCCCCCTGGCCCAAAATTCTTTCAAAATCATGCAGTTTTTCACCATTCTGAACACTTTTTAAGTGATTTGGGCCATTTTTGGACCAAAATTGTCACAAGTGAAACCCCTTGGAATTTTTCAAAAAGTGAACCCCCTTGGCAAATCCTGGCTATGGGCCTGGAGCTCATTCATTGATGAGGGATTGAAGGTATAGCAGCTCCATTCTAGGAATCTGATGTACAAAGACTATCACTTCAACTCTGCATGTACTTGATTCTAATAACAGAAATACATCAAGGGTACATCCTCCTTAAATACTGCATTGGGAAATTATTTGTTTTCAATAAGTCACAAACATAGAAATCTGATAAAAATAGCCTCTTATCTTATATGTTGAGGCTATTTTATGAAGCAAAATTAATTGATGTATGTACCCTTGTATTGTAAACAAGTCCCTTTATTCTGGCTGAGAGTGTTAATGCTTTATTACACAGTACATCTGTATATTAATTGAATACTTCTACAAATATAGAAAACATGGGGCAACGCCGCAACAAGACTACTTTTCCAGAGACTACAAAGGAAAGAAAACGAAGGAATGAATATTGTAAAAGCATAATGTCCATTAAACTTGACATCAATTGTGACATGATGGTCATATTTTATTCAATAAAATAAATATTCATTTTTAAATGAACATTTTTCTGCAAGATATCCCACAATGACTCAGTGACATTTGGACCACTAATTTCCACATACATATCCAAAATAGCATATGTACAATTGCTTGCACAACTGATGACATCAGCCTCGTCTTACATCAAGGACCCCCCCCAAAAAATCGACTTTACCATGTTGGGGTGAGGTATGCAAGAAGGGGGGGGGGGTTAAAGGAAGACAAACACCAGCCAGACTACCATGACATTGATTTATAGAACAAGAGTGGCAGATTATACTATACAAAACTTACATCCAAATATGTGGCATTGATATAATCTGTTAATGGATAATCTTTGGGTTCCTCTAACAAAACCCTATTATAGTCATCTGAAAGCAGAGGTTTGCAATGGCACAAGCAAAGCTACATCTTAAAATATATTCATCATAGAATAAAACACAATTGGCTCCAGTTTTGCTCTCCATAATCTTCCTGTGGACTCCAAAATAAAGTTTTTTCATAATAAAACATTTATCATATTCGCTTTATTAAACGCACAATGCATCACCCAATTCTCCTCGAGGAGATGTCTCAAATTACAAAATCCCCAGGATTTTTAAAAAAGGGTTAAAAAGGGTATTTCATGATTTTCCTCTTAAAGAGTGGACTCACTCTGACTAGATCACATAATGTCATACCTCGATGTTTTTCTCATGCAATTATCGACTGGCTGAATATTAGGTTCATTGTAGGTTTTAACTCATCACTTTAAGGCTATCAATGTACTTTAAAGATTCCAGAGACACGTCTGTAACAGCATTGTGCACAGAAACGGCCTATTAATTGACAATGGTTAGTGGATTATTCAATTAACCCTACCATTGCCCAACTTCAAATTTTTCATTTTTCTCTTGATTTTTTACTCAAGTTACCAGATAATTTCACGGAAAAATAGGTTGTGCGTCCATTAGAGAGAATATGGTAAATGTGCAATGCCATTGTGTTTGATCTATCTTCATTTCAATCATGTCAAAGTAATTATAGTCTGGTATTGATATCTAAATATATTCATCTACACTGACATGTGAGGTAATTCAACTTCAGCACAAACTTGTCAAGAAAGATGAAAATTTCTGTCAGGTTCTTTTTACAAAAAAGTTGAGTTTTTAAATTTGTAGGTTTTCATAAACCGTGGGCAAACAGTTACCTACAAAGGACCAATCATAATACAATATTAGGATAATGTACTTACATGGCAAGACATCGGGATATGAATTCTTTTTCTGATTCTCCTCCAGATTGGCAAACCCGGTGCTGTGATCAGTCTCTTGGTTGAGCTCCAGAGCCTACAATTGAACATATCTGATGACAACATGTATCTGTAATAATCAGATATCACAATAAATAATTGAAAATTTCTACAAATGAAGTTTCTCTTTGAGCAGAAATCCGTATATGGTGTTCTTTAGGGACAAACTATAAGACAACACTTACCTGGAATTCTATGTCTACTAGATTTTTCTTGGCCTTGTACGCATACTGGCTGACAAATTCCCCAATGGGCACAGGATGTCCAGTTACTGACTCCACCAGCTTCACTTCCTTTGCTATAAGACCACAACATAGTATCGTTAGTTTCTTCACATTTGATTTCTTCCCAGGGTACATAGGAATTCTGAAATCTGTCTGCTTTGCACTGAAGTAAAGTCGCGTCTTGCGATCAAATCCCTTTTCAAGTTTGAAAGAAAACTCAAATGGTTCTTTAAATTTTGTCTGAGGTATACCCAGAAATCTAGGTTTAAGCTTTTTCAGCTCACGCGCTGTCATTTTGACTGTATTTGCTGGAATGAGGTTGTTCTTCAATATAATTCAATACATTCTATAATAGGCACTTAAATCTGTTACATTAAAACTTGAGCGAGCCTATGTCCTGCTATAAGCCTTTACACTTGTAGGCTTAGCACAACTTTACCTGTTAATCTTTACAATCTAATGCTTCAAGGCAGTAAGTCCAGGTAAAAACACCAATATTACATTTTGAACTGTAACATTTTATAATCTCTTTACAGCATAATCTTGTTTCACCATTTTGGTCATAATGTCAACATTAAATAATTTTTTGACCCATAAGATGACTTATAAAATTGAATTGAGTAAATATTATGTCATTTATTTAATATTAGTTTTACATTGACGTAATATCTCAAATCTCAATCAAAGAAAAGAAAGAAAGAAAGAAACAAATCGTTTTTATTATTGGTTATTTGTGTTTGTTGGAAAGTTTTAATCAAATTCTAAAATTTGAATATTCTGATTTGTTTCATTCCATAACAGTTTATGAGCACAAGATTGTAATAATCATTTAACCTGTAAAAACAAGCAAACAAAATTCAGCAAATGTTACTGATTATAAAGCATCTTTTGTTGCAATTGTTAGGATTCTATAAGACCAAGGGGAAATTATCCAAACAATGTAAATAAAATGTAGGAATCATTTAAAGTCAACATAGCAATGAAATTTTGATATTTTTATATACTCGAATGACAGGCAGTATATCAAGCCACAATGCAAATAGGGTAAAGGGAGGATAAAAACTTTGGATTAACTAAAGCAATGTATACTGAAGTGGAACTAATGCTAATGCTGTTTCCAAAAATCAGAGAAAACAAATTATTTCATGAAGCAATCTACACATTTGTTCTCCACACATATCATTGATCTTGTGTAAATATAACTCACTATCAAAATCTGGCAAATGTTAGCTTTGGACAAACAGTGAGTTTAGATACATGCAATAACATTTCCATGAAAAGGTTGACATTATGTTTGAGTGCCGAGTCTCAAATAGTGTCTACTAGTGACATCTATTTTCCCAATCAAGATTTATTTTCATACACCAGAATAAAGTGTTTTTTCTTTCTGATTTTTTTTAAAATGTCAGAGATTGACTGTTAAAAAATATCCCAAAACTGCCATTTGATACCACAGGTTGACAATGCAGTGTGCAGTCAACTGTTACAATTAATGACCACCTCTTGACCAATAAGAATCGAGGATTACAAGTGTGGAAGAAACAACTTGTATGGTATCTGCTATTAACAATTCACAGGTGACACTTAAAATAAAGCTTTCACTCAGACAATAATCCCTGACTGATTTTTTTGGCACATGTCTTATATCTTGGAGATCAACAATCAAACTGTGAATTAAGACCATATTGGTTATGATTTTCAATTCTTATATATTTATTTACATGAAAAATTGTGATTTTATGGATTAGAAGATCAAAGGCTGACATGACGGCCCATAGCTATTGATACAAAATTATTATGACCAATAACATTGATTTAATATTTAATATTAGAAAATTTTGAGCTCTTACAGTCTATGACAAATTACTTTAATTTCAAATTCATTTCTATGCAATTTTGTTTAATGACTCCTATAATCCTGTGTCATGACTCACTTGAAGTTATTTTCTTCATAATTTTATCATCATTTCATCTCAGTACCATCGAAGTTTAAACATCCTTAAAATTAGTGAAATACATCAACAATCAATTAACAATACAGTACTAGACTTTATCACTTTTACTTTTCAGACAAGTATCCAGTTTTTGCCAAGGTTGGTTCACTTTTCAAAATATTCCAGGGTGGTCACATTTGGCTCAACTATGACCCCAAATCACATGAATGGTGAAAACTGAATCCCTGACTTCCCTGGCTACAGGCCCGCTCTCTCTTCTTTAGTACACATTTTTGAGTTATGCACATTCATCAATACCAGGGTTCACTTAGGAACTACACAGTTTTCAAGTTCTATAAATGATATACCTTTACTGAACACAGTAAAAACATACCTTTCTTATCTTGTATGCTCTTTAATTTTCTCTTCCTAATATTGTTTGGAGAAAGATACCTTTTTCTGAAAAAGAAAAATATTTTAAACCTTCCTAAACATAAATTCCCCAAGACTAGATTGTGATATCCTATTTTTGTCTGTCTATCATTAAGAATGAATAAATAAAATATTAATAAAGAAGCAGAAACTGGGCAAACTTACCTGCAGTAGACAAGAGTGGCAAGTAGAAGTCCAAATATGGTAAACGCTGAACATAGAAATGCCCATACTAATTCTGTCTGGGGGTCCCCTTCTATTTCATCAACAGATGGACCTAAAATGGCAATTAAAATCAAATAATAACATTTCAAGATGAGGATATACATTTTTTCAGTCATCACATTTAACAAAACAAATGTAAAAACACAAATAAGCAAGACAGTAATTTTATATTCATACACACATCGTATGAGAATGTGTACGCATTCATAGGCGTACTGGCGTAGCCAGGGGGGGGGGTGCGATGGGTGGAAAATAAAATCATGACAAAGAAGAAGATTTATATCTTATTTGAAACTTCTAGCTCCATTTTGAAGGAAGTTGCATCAATTTTTGTAAAATTCAAAATAAATCTTATTTTTTTGGCTTGTTTATGCCACAATCGCACCCCCTGACTGAAAGCTAACTACACCCTGGCATATATGACAATTGAGGCAGTATATAATGTATCAATATGACAAGCCATTAACATTAAAAATGTCCCCACCTGCCATTTTTTACAGATGCCAACCGCTGAATGCCGAATACAGTTCACAAGAAAGTTGGAGACAATATATGGTGGAGACATAAAAAAGCTTACCAGAATTGTCAATGAGAAGCCAAAGCATGAATGTTAACTGACATAGTGCTGTGAGTGCTATCATTAATGCCAGAGTCAAAGACATACATCCTGCCATTCTTTATTTGCTCCTTTTTAAATCTCATGAAACCATCTTGAACTACTCTTTTAATCCATATATAGGAATATTATGCATATTATGTCAAAGCAATGTATTAAAATTCTTTTACATGTCAATTTTAAAAAAATTCCATTTTTATAGTTATTTTTAAAATATTTTTCTTTCTTGCATAATTCTTTTGTGTCAGCCAAGCATTTGATTGTTTAATAACCGCATTTTAAATAAACAATTCCATTTTAATCTCAAACATAATTGTATGCGGTCAGAGTTTTTCTTCATTTTTTTACATAATGTGTATCATTTTAATGCTCTATCTCTATCCTAGGAACATTCTCTATCGGACATGATCTTTCCGGTCAGCCAGAACTTGACCCTTAGCCAAGTCAATAACCCTCCTACAACTAATGGGGTAGGGGCTAATGTACCCTTTACAACAGTCATCAAATCTACACTCTTTTAACTACAAAATAAGCTCTGCAATAGCTGAGCCAATCAAAGCATGTCATCCCCTATAATTATTCTCTAAATCATTTCCATTGATTCTAAATGAATGAAAAATAAAATATTAATGAGTCTTTTAGTTAAAAAGTTTAGTCTGATTGGTTAAATGAAAAACTGCAAAATAATTGGTCTTATTAAGAGGGTAGTGTTCTAGCTAATGAGATCAGGGTAGGTTAAATTCAATACAACTTATGACAATTTAACACATGATTGGCACTGAAATTGAGCTCAGAAAATTGAATTGTGAATCGATAAAGGAGCGAGGAAGGAAATGGCTCTTCATCTATAGAAATTGTGATATCAATTTTTAGAGATTTAGATTTACTGAATGCAGTAATCTTTGAGCACTCTGTGTATGTTGGATTAAATGGCTTATGATGCAACTCAATATTTGTCTTCCCTTTTCAAAAGTTTAACAAAACAAATGAATATAAGGCTAGTTTATTAAGGACAGTTAAAGCTGATATTTTGACAAATACATAGGATTTCCTGTGCATATCTAATGTTCAACTATTTATTTTTTAATCTGCCATATCAATATATTAGCTGAAGAGGAAAAATATGGTAAGGGGTAATTTGAACTTTTTTGCGAGGGTCCCATTTACCAATAATCAAAGAATCAAATGTCAAGTTTTTAATAGATCACTAATCCAAGGACACTGAAAGAAAATTGAGTTATTTTATGAATGGTTTACCTGAGTTGGAATCATTTTTCAGGTGTTGAAGGGTCGTATTGTCTGCCCCCCAGGATTCTACAGATGCCATATCTGGTACTTATCTCAGATTCAGCTTCCAGATGTCACATTCCCCATAGACACTACAATAAAATACAAATTGTTTCAATTAAGGTAAATACTATGGTTGCAAAATGATCCAAGGATTTGTAATGGCTTAAACTAGATTACAGTAAAACCTGTCTTAGTGAACACCTGCCTCTTGTGGACACCTTTCCTCCAAACATACTCTACTGACATCTGTATAAATTATCCTCTCTGTAGTGAACACCTATGAAACACTGAACATTCTTTCTTGGCCAAAAAATGTTCAATACACATAAGTTTGACTGTAAATGTAATTCATGCTGTTAATGCTAAAATGTGACATTTGGCCAAAAAAATGTATACATGTATGTTCACTGGCATGTAGCGATTATAGCGGTCCTGTCTTGGCTTATTGAATTGTTACGAAGTTACGTATGCGGTGCGGAAGTTAGAGAGCAAATGACCACCATTTCAATGTAATAGTTTATGCAAGAAAATTGAGATTAGGCCATTGGAGTATTTGTTTCATGCATTTGTAAAACATTACCCACTCATAGGTCATACTTATCATTAAACCAATAACTCAAATATATGCCCTTGTACACCGATCACCTGTTGAAATTAATACAGGCCGATTTCAACAAATGTAAACAGCGATATATTTAAAATCGTATTCAAGCATGACCACGTCCCAACTTCTTTTGTTTTCTTTACAACTAAGCTATGAGTGCAGTCTATTCAGTGTTGTGTATCGAACCTTGTTTATTATAAAAATAGTGCAACAACAAGCAGAATTCACACATTTACCTTATACTTATTCTCAACTGAAGACATTGAATTTATCTCTTAGGTTTTACATTATAAATATCTTAACATGCAGAATACGAAAATAGAGGCTTAGGCCCAACTTTGTATGAATTTTATGAGAATAATCTGATTTTAGAGAAATGAACAGAAAAATGTCCACACACTACACAAAATATTTATGGTTCCCCGGGAATACGTATGTGTTGCTTGTATATTAGAATCGTATTCCAGTTACAGAAAGAAGTACATATCATGCTAAACTATATACAACAGTTATGCACTGGGAGGTTTTGGATACAGGGAATATCCCGAGGGATATATATCTTCCCTTGGTCCCTTCGGTCCCTCAGGAAGATATATTGTATATCCCTCGGGATATTCCCTGTATCCAAAAGCTCCCAGTGCATAACCCCTATATATTAGCCAAGGGATAATCCCAATATCCTGAACCGACTATAGGATAATGTGTTTATCCCATACCAATCTTGGTCATCTGGTTCACATTGTTAAATCGTGGAAATATTTTAGAATATTCATGTCCAGTTTTCTTGGCCGTGGGCGGATTTTAATGTTCTCTCAAATATTCCCATATTTATTTTCTCGAATTTTTTATTGATTAAGTGGATGCTCCTTCAAACAGACCCCGATTGTCTGTGTTTTCTCCATTGCCGTTTACAGTCATTCCGTGAACGTTACAAATTATGAACAAATATGTGAGCGGCGATTATGACGTAGCTCGGAGCGGGACGTAAAGCTTTATCCCATGGTTGCAAGGATATAGATCGAATATCACATGATGATATATTTGATATGTGGATCAAGATATCATATTTTAGCAAACAATTTACAAACTATCGAATATCACTTTTAAACTATCGAATATCACATCTTAAGTAGAGGATATCCTATGATTTATGAGTGATATGATTTTTATCCACGAATGGATATGATATCTGCACGAGTGAGCGTAGCGAGAGAGTGCAGATATCAACATCCATGAGTGGATTAAAATCATATCACGAGTAAATCATAGGATGTTCTTTATATTCCATAGTTAAAGTCATCATCAGAATCGTCGGGAATTAAGTGATTTAAAACGAATTTTCAAAACGATACGGCGATATTGACACTTAGCCTCGTTTTGAATCTGAAGTAGCAAAAATCCATAAACCATGGCATACGGCGCCGTATGTCATGGCTAAAACACCGTATGCTATGGTTAAGTGAAAATTTGTCAAAAATATCATATTTTACCACTGATTTCAAAAATACTGTTTTTATTTTGACATGTTATCCTATGGATATCATGCTAACTATGGAATAATATAGGAATATCCTATGGCTTTGAAAAAATATCACTTATATCCATGAGTGGATATTGATATCTTCGCGAGTGAGCGCAGCGAGTGAGTGAAGATACTGATATCCATGAGTGGATATAAGTGACATTTTGATTGCGATAATTCAACGAACGTCATATACGTGACGTAACAGAGTGGTTTGTATTTAATGCGAACGCTGTAAAAACAAGATCCAAAAAAATTAAAAATATATAAACAATCGTTTTGCTGAATTAATAAAAAAAATTGAAAAAATCAAAACCATCGAATATCACTTTTGAAACCATCGAATATCACCTTTCAAATTGTGATATTCGATGGTTTCAAAAGTGATATTCGATGATTTGGGAATTGTTTGCTAAAATATGATATCTTCATTCACGTATCAATTATATCTTCACGTGATATTCGATCTATATCCTTGTAACCATGGGATAAATAAGGGTTATGTACTGGGAGGTTTTGGATATTGGGTTTATCCAGAGGTAGATATGCATATCTACCTGAGGGACCATAGGGACCGAAAGTAGATGTGCATATCTCACGAGGGATGAACCCAATATCCAAACCGACCGTACATAACTGCTTTATCCTATACCAAGTAGAGTTTTCAGTAGTACAAGGTGTAAATAAGCCACACGGTGAACAGAATCGCACCCTTGAACAGAATACACTTTTCGGGATGGAAAAATCTAAAATGGCCACCTTTACATATGCCCAGAATGCCGAAAAACAAATGAGTTATAAAATTTCATTGGTAGAAACATCCCTGAGAATTTCAAATGAATCCCTCAAACGGTTTGGCTGGAAACCTGTAGACAAGATAATTCGGGACGCCCGCCCAACCGCCCGGCAAACTGATTACAATATAGCACCTAAGGGTGCGATAAAAATAAACAAATCATTCATATGCAAAGTCATTTTATTGCATTTCCACTTTTTTGGAAGCGGGAAGATATGCCACGAAGCGGGAAGATATGCACCGAAGCGAGAGATATGGTGGGAGATATGGAGGTTCTTGATATGGAAACCTCAAAATCAGGATACGGGATATATCTTACCAACTTATCTCCCTAAAACCTAACTTGGCATAGGATAAATCAAGATAATTTCTACTCGCATCTAGTCTATTCCACAGGTTTTGGAAAAGTGTACAGGAAAATCTCTATGTTCAATTGATGTATGATCAATATACGAATCGAATGTATTCTCGTGTGCATTACAATATCCACATTGAAACATTTTTGGCCTGCAATGGACGTATAATGAATTAGAATATGAGGCCGTGTTATCATTCAAATGTAGAGTCATGGTATTGGGTTGCAAGTTAATATCAGATTCAATGCAAATTAATCATTTAATATCAGATGCGCGATCAGTCCAATAATCTAATTTCAGGTCATCAGTTCGATATCTAGCAGTTGTTCTAACGACACGGTATCACTAGGCTATCATATTATAAATACACACACATATAAATTAATCAAACTGGTACACGATATAAGCACGACTGCTCTTTCAATTGAGTATAAATGTTGATAAACTTACCCGGAAGCCAACACATACACGTTTAGACGATGCTATTTTCAGTTCAGTGTAAGAGTAAATGCCCGGATATCGAGGCTTTTTCGTGTAAAATCGGGTTATATTGCGTGTAGAATTTATCGATATCAGGGCCGCTACATGCCAGTGTATGTTTAACCAAGGTATATTATGGTGGGTAAAAACATACATTGTACAAATAAGCATAACAGTTAATTATAAAACGAATATTCCATTCTATTGGGGGCAATACCTTCTTTCATTCGTAATATCCCTGCTATGTTTCTCATTCTGTAATAAGGGAGAAGATTCAAAAATTGACCCCTCAAAATGGGGTCCAAGATACATAGTATAGGCCTTCCTCTGGAGGAATGATTCTAAAAAATGGAGTGGATCTAAAAAGGCTTATTCTACAGCATCTGACTACAATTGGTTCATGTTTTACAAAAAGGTCATTTAAAGTCTTTGCAATAGATTTTTCCATTTAACAAAATATTTTGTTTTTTTAACTCAGAGAACTGAAATATTCCCTAATATCCGTAATATACAGTAGTAGACATATCAATAACATTTATTAAACTAGTAGACATATCAATAACATTTATTAAACTGGTTAATACATCACCATATGTGATCAAGGACCCTTAGATGTCATGTCTATGAAAACTGGTTACATAGATAATCTTTAAATTCATATTAAATGTTACCAATATTTGCATAAGCTATTTATTAAAGTAAATATTTTTGCAATACTTACTGCATAAATAGTTGTGAATGAAAGTTAAATTGAAAATACAACGATCATCCGTTATGTAACAAAAACCAATCAAATGATATTAGTACCTCAGGCAATGTACACATGTAATTCATCTCTCTAGAAATCTGTTCGTGATTAAATAAAGTATTCTATCCAATAACTGTATGTGGTATTATTGTATATGAGTAGAATTATCGTAAGTGTGTAGTATTATTGTATGTGTGTGGTATCATTGTATTCATGTAGAATTTTATTACTTATTCAGCTCATATTGGTATACCTAAAATAAAAGTTCAGAGACATCTTTTGTCGCTTTGAATTCTAAAATGTAGAACTTAAAAACATTGCAGAAAAGATGAACGAGACCAAATACAAAATAAACGTATACCCCTCATATAGTGATTTACCAATCGATATACCAAAGTTCAAACTATGATACAAGTTTCAATTCTACATATATACAGAGCTAATATAAAAATGAAATTCGAATTAACGATATGCTCCAAACAAATGTTAATTTACATCATGTATACCATAATGTATTTATATAATATTATATAGGTGTACTCAATATATAAATTTATACAGCTTGACACTATCTAATGTGAAATTATTTTATTTATTATGAAGTAATGAAAAGTATTATTGTAAAGTGTATTTGTTTCAATGTAAAAGTTTGAATCAGAAATAAATGATAACCTCTAATACCTGATTTCTTAATTTTGCGATGTCCGTAAAAATCTCACTATCCAGTGTAAGATATGATTTTAACTATGATGCATCCAACAATCTCTATGTATGAAGCCTTTTCACAAGCTGACACTTCCAATATGGCGATAGATTGTGAATTTTGGCAAAGTGAGTGAGGTGACCTTTGCATGTAGAGTTGCAATACATTAGCTTCTATTTGGAAGCAGAAAGCGTGACACATGATCATTGTAATGCGTCTTAAGTACAGTATAAATAAAATATGAACCAAAAATATATTATGGGGATTGATCATTTTAGTTTTTTAAACACTGTACAATGATGCTAATTTGTAGTGTCTCACACATATGTTTAAAATGTGCATCAAATTTTATATCAAAATGTTTACTGTATGTCATAAGCAATTCAATAATCAACAAAACACACAATTAAGAAACCCATGAAATTATGAATTTATGTAAAGTTGAAACACATTCAAAGGGAAATAACACAGAATTCCTCTGAGTTAAAGCTGTATGTACTCATCACACCAATGACAATCTAAAACAATTGTTTGCAATCAACAAGTGCTCTTCCTCCACTGCCAGAGCCTTAGTGGTAATTTGAACTTTACTTCAGAATGTTACTTTGACAAAACAACAAATGAATCTATGAAAAAAACAAAAAAAGCAAAAAAAAACAAAGTTAATGCAATAAGAATGCTGAAGGTTTATCACACTACCGAAACAGAAAACAAACCAAGACCTGGACCCTACCAGATCCCTCAAATCATCAAAAGACTAGATGCAAGTACTGAACAAATAATCTTGATTTTTGTTGTTAAATATTCAAAATTCTGTCAAAGTGATGTGATATTTGAAATCTCCATGTATAATTACATCTCTAAAAATGTGGTTTTAAATTGTGTTTGTCAACTTTGAAATTTCAGTTTCCTTTTGAAAATGTGACTTTTGTAGGTCCCCATAGAGTCCATGTTAAAAATCATGAAAGTGAAATATCTTGGCCAGATGATATTTTCTTTTAGTAATTACTGAATATATTATCAATTTTATAATTATCATATGAAAATCAACTAAATATTGAAGCTTAGAGGAACTTTTCCCTATATCTGCCATATTATTTGACCCGAATTAGCCAGTAGAAGCTGGTAGATAAATTATATGGCACAAAAATACGATTTATTATGAAATAAACAAGAATTAAATTCACAAACCTGTGTTAAATTTGTTATGCTCCCTTTAGATTTATGCATCATTTGTAATCTACCAGAATTAAAGTTTAAAACATCCAGTCCTCTCATTCAGTCTTCTCATTTTATCAATAATAATTATCTCATAAAAATTGAGTGTCATCAGTACATGTTTTATTCATAGCTCATGACAACTGAAGCCAGTAATGGAAATAATCCTCCAAAGTAGTATTCAGCTAGAATTGTCAGATTGTTAGATATTTTATTCCTGAAATTGTAAGTTGTCACTGCATGCTATTCTGCAGTGGTAACCTGGTAGCTTATAATTGAGCATTGTTTATGTCTGGCACACTGTCAACTCATGAATAACAACATATTTGGTGCCATATGTCATATGTTGTTCTCCAATCATGAAATCCTACAATTTAGTTATACTCCTTGAAAAACGTGATACATTCTTAGCCTTGATTTACTTGGGAAAGTGGCTGGGTAAACCATCACACCCTTGAATATCTGCCCAAAACAAAGGAGGGTGACCAAACCCATAATCCAAATAGAAATGAAATGTGGATAACTAAATAAATAATTTGAATTAATGACCTTACAATCAACAAAAATGAAAATTAATTTCTTGTTTTTTGAGGCAGACAAGGAGACGCAATAATGTCTCCCAAAGGGTACGCATCTCCAATATCCCCCCATCGCCCCCACTCAACTATTATGTCAACACACTCCTGTTGATAGACCTATAGCCTCAAAGTAAAGCCAAATGTACAGATTCCAGCCTAATGCGAATGGTTCATTAAAATTCAATCAAAACTTGTTCATTGTTGGATATGTTTAAACTTTAAACTAACCATCTAAACAACTGTACATATCAGTGAAATGTCAATGATGCCCTGTGGTTAATAGTGCAGTTCATAACATATTTACTTTGCTTCAAAAATGCAAACAAATGACTTGTAAATAAAAACACCTTTGTACTTTTTAATTTGAAGTGATGAATCCTGGGAGTTAACCTCTTCCACCCAGTAGCTGGGCCCTAACCACCTAACAATATTTACGCTTCAAACAAGTGAACAAATAGAATGTTTATGTAGCTATTAAGAAAGTTTGCATTTGGTACACACTTCCATTGACATAGTTATTCAGTAGCACATCATAACTTTTTTAGAGTAATATGTTTCAGTGTAATAGCCGTAATAAAGTTCTTTAAAATAAAACTACAAAAGAAAATGAGGTTACAGGTAGTAATTCAAACATTATTTGGAATGTTTGAATTCAATTCAATGTTAAGTTCAAACACATTTTTTATTTTTTGTTAAAATAGTAAAAATCCACTTACCATTGTCAAAACCATTTCTATTCTTTTTTAAGTTGTATCTTGTTCCATAGCAGTTCCCACTTTGACTGAAAAGAATCATTAGAACTGTTAAAGGCAGACCAATAAATATCATGGGATCAGAACTATTTAATCTAAGCCTGTTTTTGTAATTCTGTAGGAATATATTTCGAAACACCAGTTGATACATTGCCCGATATATTAGCAATGTGAATAACGAGGTATACAATAAAACCTGACTTAGTGAAGACCCGTCTCCAGTGAAGACACTGTTCCTCTGCACATACTCTCCTGACTTCTCTAAAAATCATCCTCTTAAGTGAACATCTCCAAACACTGAACAGTTTTTCTCATCAAAAAAGTGTTCAATATACAAGGGTCGTTCAAAAAGTTTTGCACGAAAGCTTCTCAAGAGAAGAGATTTTATAATTTTTACATAAAATTCCCAACGGGTATAGTCTCACCTATCTTACATTCATATCTAAATTTCAGGACCATACACAATGTACTTCCTGAGATATATTGACTTTAAAATTTGAACCAATGGTCCCATGGTCCATATGACATTATTAAATTGAATTTATTTTGTGAATGCCTTGAAAGGCTAAAATTGCTTGGCCAATCTTTGTTCTTTGAACAGTTAGTCAGGTTAATATGTTACCACTGTTGTCATAAGAACAATACTAGATGTTGCTTAGACGTAAGTTGATAGCTTATGTAATTAAATTTGGACATGTGTTGTGATATTGGGCTTTATATATTACTGGTTTTCATTTTACAAAATGATATGAACCTTGGTTACCATAGTAACCGTAAAATGCTAAGTAATAGTCATACATACATGAAAACTTGGCAGTGTAAGGGAATGGGGGTACATACCTACCAAATATGAACAAGATTGGTTCATTATTTTCAAAATTAGATATATTTGTGCAAAACTTTTTGAACAACCCTTGTACACAGGTTTTACTGCATTAATAATGAGGGAACACTGAAAAACTGAAAGTGATGACACTGTCTTGAAAAAATTACGCATGGAGAAGCCAGATTTAAAATTCATGTTTGTGGTTTCTTTCCACTTTGGACTTGTCTAGATTTTTTTAAAGAAAAGCAAAAAGGGAACAATATGAGTTCTTTTACCTAATTAGGCTAAATGCCAAATATTGTTCACATGACAGGGCCAAAATTGAAATTTTGGTGCCAGTAAAATAACTCTTATTCAATATGAGGGCAGAAGATTCCTAATTTGTAACATGGTGTTTACATGAAAAAAATGAAAATTTCACAACCAGTTACTATTTACAAAAGCGTAACAATTTGTTACAGATGCTGAATACCAAGAAAACAGTGGCTATAATATGGCTATAATATGGCTGAAATATGTTGAGACATGTATAAATGAAGACCAGTCTTTATAAATAATTCAATATGCATGGAATATGGATATATTTTGGACTGTAATTTTAAGTTCTGCTTGAGGGAAGGAAACATGGTGCCAGGAGACTACTTCAAGTTTAAGTTCTTTTGTTCACTATTTTTGTTTTCCTAAAAGTTAAACATTTATCAATATATCCAAGGGAAAATCAACAACTTGAAATGGATAACAAAACCCAACCTATGCTATTACATCAAGTTAGAAACGATCCTGTTATTCTGAACTTATTGACTACAAATGTCATTTTGAAAATATTTACTGATTCAGAAAATTGTCCAACTATGCAAAAGTTCATAAGAAATATTGTTGTAATGATACAGCAAGAATTATACAAAGCAATGAATAACATTACATAACATAATAGAAATCCTAGGGAAAATAATTTTTAGAACTAAAAATCCTGTCTTTACCCTTTCAAGAGTTTGTCTGCTTCGTTGGCACTATTTTCAATATGGAATAATTCTCAAATGCTATATTTCAAGTCGAAAATATGTAGGTCTACTGATTAAGAAAATTTTCTAAAATATGCGAGACTTCCATCAGAATTGTTGTCATAATATGTATAATTCATACTTACATAATTTTCCAGTGGGTTCATCTCTTAGTAAACATAAATATCTTCACCATGGGCCTTCTGCTATGGTTGAAACTGGGTAATGATTATTACCTCCAGTGTCTTGTATCTTAACGACATCTTGGTGCATTCTTAGATCAGGACACCTGGCACCAACATTAATCTAGAAAAATATGTCAATATTATTTTGATTATTTGGTCCATTCAGCCTATTCATAATTTATTTCTAATAGTAAACACATACACAAAGCTGACTAGTGGATACCAGGCCAAAATATTGTAATTGGGAAAATGACTATAAAGTTAAGTAAACATTAGAGGAAAATTATTCAATTTTGAGTATTAAAATAAAATCACTATAGTGCACCTATACATAGCACTATGTACATAATATATTTGGTTTCTAAACCCAGCAATTATGAGAACAGAACATAACAGTGATCTCCACAGGATTTTTTCTCAAGTGGGCGCAACATTCTCATTTTCACAGTTCAAACCAAAATTGGTCAAAATATGCCCATTTTTCATCTTTCTCATTTTCAAGTGGGTGCAATGGATTTTGAGGTGGGTGCAACCCTATTTCCAAAATCCATTCTCAGGTGGGTGCTGCGCCCACTTGCTTAATGCTGGGGAGATCACTGCATACTATCATTATTCCTTGTAACCGTCCCATGTTATATATGACATGAGCATGTTTTGCTAGACATCTACAAAGTACATATGGTAGCTTATTTTATTCTTGAAAATAAGGATGTATTTTTGTTATCTTCCATTATAATTTCAAGCTGAAATCAATAAACAGAACAACAGCAACAAATCAGTGCAGAAAAGAAGTGGCTTCAATACATGTACTTACTGTCATTGCACAATGGGCAGAAGCCACAAAGGGCAGTAAAATCCATGTAGCAGCCTCTCTGCGTGCAGTGTCAGCCTTCTTGTCAACAGGTTGTCTTTTACTGCTGTAGTTTCTTCCACATTGTTTCGGTAAAAATTCCAACTCATTCCATAAAGAGTGTCTTACCGAGGATGATGAAGAAATGATCTCCTAGATTTAATTAAAATAGGAAGATTGGCTTGAAGAAAGGGAGGATACTCTAATCTTAACTCACCCCTACCCATAAAATAAAAAAGACTGAAAACACAGCTGATAGTTCCATCAAATAGAGTGTTCTCCCCAGTATTAAAGCAAGTGGGTGCAGCACCCACTTGAGATTTTGAAAAAAGGCTTGCACCCACCTGAAAAGTGATTTGCACCCACTTGAAAATGAGAAAAATTATGAAAAAATGACATATTTTGAGAATTTTGCACCCACTTGAGAAACAATCCTGTAGAAATCACTGAAATCATAAAAGCATATCTCCATGATCAAATGGGACATGGCCGTAACACGAGGGCTCCCTACAGGTTTTGCTGCACCCCCCTTGCAGCCTTGCCTCAACAATGATATTTGCCTCATTGAAAACATTTGCCTCCTTGGTAGAAACAATTGCCTCACTGCACCTGCAATTGAATAGAGGAGCATTTTAGTGCTTTAGATGTTGTGCCTCGGTGATTCTAATGGGGGGAGAGCACTACTTTACAGTAACTCAAGTCTCTAGAATACAGAGGTGGCCTCGGAGGAGGCTACAGTAGCTTAAGGATCAATAAAGGTGCACCAAAATGGTAATGTTGTGTGGACATCAGACACTCCTTAGCTTGTACAAGAGGGGTTTGTAAAGCGAGCCACCTCAACTACTGAAATATAACCCCCAACCATATGCAGCATGGGTATAGAGAGAGTTTGTGGGGCTTGTGCAAACCAACACATCGCCCCATCCGAGCTCAAAATCCAAGCCTGTCCGAAGGGAAGGGGTGTGGCGAGAAAAAAACGTTTCAAGGATCCATATCAAACCCATCTATTACCATTCTCTCTCGTCTTGTATCAAACCCATCTATTACCATTCTCTCTCATCTTGTATCAAACCCATCTATTACCATTCTGTCTAAGCTTACATCAAACCCATCTATTACCATTCTCTCTAGTCTTACATCAAACCCATCTATTACTATTCTCTCTAGTCTTACATCAAACCCATCTATTACCATTCTCTCTTGTCTTACATCAAACCCATCTATTACCATTCTCTCTAGTCTTACATCAAACCCATCTATTACCATTCTCTCTCATCTTGTATCAAACCCATCTATTACCATTCTCTCTAAGCTTACATCAAACCCATCTATTACCATTCTCTCTAGTCTTACATCAAACCCATCTATGACCATTCTCTCTCGTCTTGTATCAAACCCATCTATTACCATTCTCTCTAGGCTTACATAAAACCCATCTATTACCATTCTCTCTCATCTTGTATCAAACCCATCTATTACCATTCTCTCTAAGCTTACATCAAACCCATCTATTACCATTCTCTCTAGTCTTACATCAAACCCATCTATTACCATTCTCTCTCGTCTTGTATCAAACCCATCTATTACCATTCTCTCTAGGCTTACATAAAACCCATCTATTACCATTCTCTCTAGCCTTACATCAAACCCATCTATTACCATTCTCTCTAGTCTTACATCAAACCCATCTATGACCATTCTCTCTCGTCTTGTATCAAACCCATCTATTACCATTCTCTCTCGTCTTGTATCAAACCCATCTATTACCATTCTCTCTAGGCTTACATAAAACCCATCTATTACCATTCTCTCTAGCCTTACATCAAACCCATCTATTACCATTCTCTCTAGTCTTACATCAAACCCATCTATGACCATTCTCTCTCGTCTTGTATCAAACCCATCTATTACCATTCTCTCTAGTCTTACATCAAACCCATCTATTACCATTCTCTCTCATCTTGTATCAAACCCATCTATTACCATTCTCTCTAAGCTTACATCAAACCCATCTATTACCATTCTCTCTAGTCTTACATCAAACCCATCTATTACCATTCTCTCTCGTCTTGTATCAAACCCATCTATTACCATTCTCTCTAGGCTTACATAAAACCCATCTATTACCATTCTCTCTAGCCTTACATCAAACCCATCTATTACCATTCTCTCTAGTCTTACATCAAACCCATCTATGACCATTCTCTCTAGTCTTACATCAAACCCATCTATTACCATTCTCTCTGGTCTTGTATCAAACCCATCTATTACCATTCTCTATCATATTGTATCAAACCCATCTATTACCATTCTCTCTAGTCTTACATCAAACCCATCTATTACCATTCTTTCTCGTCTTGTATCAAACCCATCTATTACCATTCTCTCTAGGCTTACATAAAACCCATCTATTACCATTCTCTCTAGCCTTACATCAAACCCATCTATTACCATTCTCTCTAGTCTTACATCAAACCCATCTATGACCATTCTCTCTCGTCTTGTATCAAACCCATCTATTACCATTCTCTCTAGGCTTACATAAAACCCATCTATTACCATTCTCTCTCTCGTCTTGTATCAAACCCATCTATTACCATTAGGCTTACATCAAACCCATCTATTACCATTCTCTCTAGTCTTACATCAAACCCATCTATTACCATTCTCTCTGGTCTTGTATCAAACCCATCTATTACCATTCTCTATCATATTGTATCAAACCCATCTATTACCATTCTGTCTAAGCTTACATCAAACCCATCTATTACCATTCTCTCTAGTCTTACATCAAACCTATCTATTACCATTCTCTCTCTCGTCTTGTATCAAACCCATCTATTACCATTAGGCTTACATCAAACCCATCTATTACCATTCTCTCTAGTCTTACATCAAACCCATCTATTACCATTCTCTCTGGTCTTGTATCAAACCCATCTATTACCATTCTCTATCATATTGTATCAAACCCATCTATTACCATTCTGTCTAAGCTTACATCAAACCCATCTATTACCATTCTCTCTAGTCTTACATCAAACCCATCTATGACCATTCTCTCTAGGCTTACATAAAACCCATCTATTACCATTCTCTCTAGTCTTACATCAAACCCATCTATTACCATTCTCTCTAGCCTTACATCAAACCCATCTATTACCATTCTCTCTCGTCTTGTATCAAACCCATCTATTACCATTCTCTCTAAGCTTACATCAAACCCATCTATTACCATTCTCTCTAGTCTTACATCAAACCCATCTATTACCATTCTCTCTGGTCTTGTATCAAACCCATCTATTACCATTCTCTATCATATTGTATCAAACCCATCTATTACCATTCTGTCTAAGCTTACATCAAACCCATCTATTACCATTCTCTCTAGTCTTACATCAAACCCATCTATTACCATTCTCTCTCGTCTTGTATCAAACCCATCTATTACCATTCTGTCTAAGCTTACATCAAACCCATCTATTACCATTCTCTCTAGTCTTACATCAAACCCATCTATTACTATTCTCTCTAGTCTTACATCAAACCCATCTATTACCATTCTCTCTTGTCTTACATCAAACCCATCTATTACCATTCTCTCTCGTCTTGTATCAAACCCATCTATTACCATTCTCTCGCGTCTTGTGTAAAACCCAACTATTACCATTCTCTCTAGGCTTACATCAAACCCATCTATTACCATTCTCTCTCGTCTTGTATCAAGCCCATCTATTACCATTCTCTCTAGTCTTGTATAAAACCCAACTATTACCATTCTCGCTATGCTGTATCATTGTGCAGTATACTCACATGGTAAACATAGCAGTCTCCAACCCTGTCAGCGACACGAACATGCCTGCACTCCAAGTTTACTATAGGTCCTGCACGGCAGGCGTTAGAAATGCATATAACGGTCATGATGTAATTCCTCATTACATACATTTCTTTGATATTGACTTTAGCTTTGCCAAAGAGAGATTTTGTGTCTTTGACATACTGTGAACCATAATATTTCACAATATCATCTTTGGTCGGTAAGTTTTCGGCATCATTGGACTGGTTTTCAAGTTTCCGCTTCTCAGACCTAACATTCATAGAATTACACCATAGTCTATTCTGTTTTTTGAATAGTTCAAATTGCGCAAAATCTATGGATTTTTGCATAATAGAAGGTACTGGTGGCAAGTTTGCAGGCTTTCTAAATATGACTTAATGGTCGACGCTTGCTTGATTTGTGGAAATTTTCCACTCAAGGCGGGCTCTATAAATTTCTCATTCAGAAGGTTTGAGTCCAAAGGATTATATCCTCCAACTCCAGCGTGAAGGTCTTCAATGTACCGAACATTTTGCGCAGCTCGTCACGTTGGCACTTTCTTCACTTTTATTACCTCCTGATGGTGAGATGAGCTTTTTGACAAACATGTTAAGGTTCTCATTGAAATTGTTTGTGGCTGATTCAATTGTGACATCCTTTTTACATTTGTGTTTGTCCAACCTTTGAACACTTTTGCCACAAGATTGGCATTGTTTGTACTGGTATTTCCGAACATTCCCAGATGTTTTCCTTTGCTTCGTATACTCATGTGCAAAATCATTTTTGTAATTTTCAGGAATCTTGCATTTGGGGTCCTTCATGTGAGTCTGCTCGAAATGCTTTTTGAGATACCTGATCTTTTTAAAGCATGTCGGACATGTGTGTTTTCTTCTCTTCTGTGTTGGCTCTGAAAATATTAAGTTGACACAAGCTAACTACTGCAAAATTTCATTTGATTCAATTAACGTTTCTGATATGCCTACATGTAAATCTAAGTAAAATTCAATTGATACTATATCATGTTAAACTGAATGTTAAATGAATGTTTAGTTCATGATTTCAGTACAACATTTACTCTTTATTGTTTATTTGATTATGACATGGGTTTTCAACTAGTTGAAAGCCTATGATTATGATAATGGGGTAAAATCTGAATAAAATCTTCCAATTTTAAAGGGGATCTTGAAATACATAAATTATTCATATCAAGCTTGTTATTCTTATCTAACAATCGTTCTCTTCAGTCTGTAAAATGAATTTTAAAATAAATCTGTAGTTTTGTCAAATTCATTAGTGGGTCACATTTCTAAAATCAATCAAAACCAACTATAACAATTATCTAGGGTTAACATTATACACACCAACTCCTCCAAATTAGCCTTATATTTTAAATATATAAAATATTGCTTGGTTTATGGTAAATACATACTTTATTACACCAGCAACTGACAGTCAAGACCGAATTCCGGGTCTTGAACACAGCCTTTGCCTCTCGATCTGCCATCACATTGTCAATGGCGACATGTTCTTGTCCCTCTATAATAAGAACTTGTTGCAGATGCAATTTGTAAGATTTTGTTACAGGCAACATTTGTAAAAATGTTTGCTACAGACAAATACCATTTGTTGGAAATTGTGTACAAATAACACCATTTGTTATGGTCTCCATTTTGTAAGAATTTATTACAGAAGCCAAAAGCGGATCAATTAACTACACAACCATCATCCATGTTGAAGGCTATAACAATATGTCACCACTTTTGATGGTTTGTTTACACTAACAATAAGTCTAATATGTACCTGACACAAGGATGGACTCGAGGAATCGCACCTCGCAGATCTCCACCGTGTTTGGGGCTGGTACCGGTATAAGGGCTGGTATTGGGGTTGGTATATGGGCTGGTCTGGCTGGTCGGGCTGGTTTAGGGGCTGGTCTGGATGCTGGTTGGGCTGGTCTTGTGGCTGGTCTAGAAGCTGGGGCCTCAGGTACATGTGTACATGTCAAATAAAAATAAAACAATATAATAACATTTGGTCTAACAAAAAAGGACTTTAACTCACATGATTTAAAAAAGAGACAAATCCAAACTAATGATCCAAAAGTCCCTCCAAAGGTTACATTGAACGAGCAAGTACCAAAGCTTTCTTAAAAATGAATGAAGATAACAATATTAAATGATAATTTGGAAATGTGAATACCATTACTAAGATGCATATGCATTTCTATAAGGCATGATAAAACAGTTATTAGCATGGTACACACCTCTGTCTCCAGGTGGTACCTTTTGCAGCTCCTGCACACCCCTTGCTCAATATCAAAGGGGTTCTGAAAAAACATAGTGTCTAATAGTGAGAGAAATAATGCAAAAAAGCAGGAAACAGTTCATTCATGGAACGAAGCATGAAACTTTCTACATATCATAACAACAATAAGAATATTGGAGCTCACGTTCATAGGCATATTGTTTTCTATATACTGTACTCCTGGTAAATTTCGACGCTATAAAATTTCGCGATTTTTCAAAATTGCAATTTCCTAGCTATTTAATTTCGCGGATTTGAGTTGATGACATTTCGCAGATTGCACAACTTGAATTGTTTTCTTATAACCGTGAATCAATGCGTATCTGGCTATTAGCCCGTTCAAAATCCGAATAATGTTTGTATTTCCCATGTTTAGGGCATTTATTTGAATATTCTTGAATGGCTTTTTCAACTTCAATTTGTAGGATGTCATTGTCATCAACAGTTCTTGCCTTTGTTGGCCTAATAAGCCTATTCAAAATGTTCAAAATGTTAGACATTTTAGGCCTTTTTAGAATTATCGCCCAACAACACTGGATGAGACGTTTTACACCGAAAGAAACATATCAAAAGTCACGGGTAAAATCCCTGGGGATTTAAAAGACAAATTTTCGACGATAAATGTTGGTGATTTTACTACATTCGCGAACAAAGAGAAATCAAATCTCACGCAAACAATACCTGGAGTACAGTAATTCAAGAGAATAGGGTTTATTCATTTTTGGCGCTAGATATAACTATATATTATTGTCTAGCTTTACAAATAATCAAATTAAGGTGTCCTGCATTGTAAAAAGTCATGACACTGTAAAGAGTAGTTGTATGAAATAGTTTTGTAACAAAAAATATGCAAAAATTACATCCATTTTTTTTATTCTCTGCCATTTTAGCCATGATTCACTCTTGAGCAACACAATGTGAGCCCATTACCCATGGTACTATTCATTAATGTTTGAAGTAATGATGTTTCCTTTGATCTTCATTGTTGAAATGTTGGACGGTTACATGATATTCAATGTAACAATTTAATTTGGGAGAAAATGGTAGTTTTTTATAAGGGTGCACACTAAAGGAATTTCTAGTCATGTGGTGGATTGACTCCTACCTCATCTACTGCAGCAGCTACAGGCTCCAGAACCTCCAGAGATATGGGCTCCTCCTACTCGAACATTATTACCTTCTTATACCTGAAGGACCCATGAGTGGGACTTTGGCTGCTCCCAGGCCTCCCATCCTCCTTCTTCTGCAGCCTCATCGACTATCTCCTCAGATGTCCTAAGTACAAAATTATAAATTTTGTCAATAATACTATGCAAGAGGGTAATATTGCAAAATAATAATCGTATCATGCATCAAAATAGTTTTGAACATAGGAGTCAATGGTGTTGTTTAAATTAGAGGCCATTATTATTTATTTTATACTTTTATTATTATTTATCCAGAGGTGTTGGCTCTTCACATATGTCATCATTGTCATGCTTATGAGTCAAAAAAAAATAGAATTGTCTAAATACAATCAAAAAATGTACATATAATGAAACAGGCTGTTGATAAAGGCAATTGTCAACATAGCTTAGGTAAGGAAGGGGGTCATTTTTTTATTACACTGGTTTCTTAATCATGCTCTTGCTTCGCCTTACATTGATTTAAAGAGAGGATATTGATATAATTAATCCTACATGGACCAGATTCATTGAGATAAATTGCAGAGTGGTAATAAAATACTGGATTTATTATTTGTATCACAGTGATTTTCACTTATTTATTGTTTCATCAGAACATTATCAAAGTGTGTCAGTAAATACTACATTCGATCCCCAGTGCAACATCAAAGTGTGTCAGTCTCAAATCCCCTATAAAACAGTCAGTAAATACTACATCCAATCCCCAGTACAACATCAAAGAGTGTCAGTCTCAAATCCCCTATAAAACACTCAGTAAATACTATATTTAATCCCCAGTGCAACATCAAAGTGTGTCAGTCTCAAATCCCCTATAAAACAGTCAGTAAATACTACATCCAATCCCCAGTACAACATCAAAGAGTGACAGTCTCAAATCCCCTATAAAACACTCAGTAAATACTATATTTAATCCCCAGTGCAACATCAAAGTGTGTCAGTCTCAAATCCCCTATAAAACAGTCAGTAAATACTACATCCAATCCCCAGTACAACATCAAAGAGTGACAGTCTCAAATCCCCTATAAAACACTCAGTAAATACTACATTCAATCCCAAGTGCAACATCAAAGAGTGTCAGTCTCAAATCCCCTATAAAACACTCAGTAAATACTATATTTAATCCCCAGTGCAACATCAGAGAGTGTCAGTCTTAAATCCCCTTTAAAACACTCAGTAAATACTACATTCAATCCCCAGTACAACATCAAAGAGTGTCAGTCTCAAATCCCCTGTAAAACAATCAGTTAATACTTCATTCAATCCCCATTACAACATCAAAGAGTGACAGTCTCAAATCCCCTATAAGACACTCAGTAAATTCTACATTCAATCCCCAGTACAACATGAAAATCTGTCAGTCTCAAAACCCCCATGAAACAGTCAGTAAATACTACATGGAAAAAGGAGTTATTCCAATTCGATTTCCTAAATGGTTTACTGAAGCTTGCATGATTAATTTGCAATAATACTTACATGGTAGACATAACGTCCAATTCTGTGTGCTTGTTTGACATGCCTGCATTCGAGATTCATAATTGGTCCCACCCAGCATGCATTTGAGATGCAGATAATTGTCATCAAGTAGTTTCGCAGGCGACACATATCACTACTTTCAATTTTTTCTTGGTCGATTAATTCTTCGTTTTTTTACATAAGCCGAACAATGGAAGTCTTTAATGTCTTGTTTTGTCGGGAGATTTTCTGCACTATTTGCTTGATTTTCAAGCTCTCTCTTTTTAGACAGGGTGACCATAGTATAATGCCATAGTCTATTTTGCTTGACAAATAACTCTTAGTCTTGAATTTTGATTTCTTTGGTACACAAAAGCAGGAATTGGTGATACAACTGTAACCTCTCCCGTGTAAAACAATCAGTTAATACTTCATTCAATCCCCATTACAACATCAAAGAGTGACAGTCTCAAATTCCCTATAAAACACTCAGTAAATTCTACATTCAATCCCCAGTACAACATGAAAATCTGTCAGTCTCAAAACCCCCATAAAACAGTCAGTAAATACTAAATAGTTTACTGAAGCTTGCATGATTAATTTGCAATAAGACTTACATGGTAAACATAACATCCAATTTTGTCTGCTTGTTTGACATGCCTACATTCGAGATTCATGATTGGTCCCACCAGGAATGCATTTGAGATGCAGATAATTGTCATCAAGTAGTTTCGCAGGTGATACATATCACTACTTTCAATTTTTCTTGGTCGATTAATTCTTCGTTTTTTTTACATAAGCCGAACAATGGAAGTCTTTAATGTCTTGTTTTGTCGGGAGATTTTCTGCACTATTTGCTTGATTTTCAAGCTCTCTCTTTAGACAGGGCGACCATAGTATTACGACATAGTCTATTTTGCTTGACAAATAACTCATAGTCTTGAATTTTGATTTCTTTGGTACACAAAAGCAGGAATTGGTGATACAACTGTAACCTCTCCCCTGTAAAACAATCAGTTAATATTTCATTCAATCCCCATTACAACATCAAAGAGTGACATTCTCAAATTCCCTATAAAACACTCAGTAAATTCTACATTCAATCCCCAGTACAACATGAAAATCTGTCAGTCTCAAAACCCCCATAAAACAGTCAGTAAATACTACATGGAAAAAGGAGTAATTCCAATTCGATTTCCTAAATGGTTTACTGAAGCTTGCATGATTAATTTGCAGTAATACTTACATGGTTAACATAACGTCCAATTTTGTCTGCTTGTTTGACATGCCTACATTCGAGATTCATGATTGGTCCCACCAGGCATGCATTTGAGATGCAGATAATTGTCATCAAGTAGTTTCACAGGTGATACATATCACTACTTTCAATTTTTCTTGGTCGATTAATTCTTCGTTTTTTTACATAAGCCGAACAATGGAAGTCCTTAATGTCTTGTTTTGTCGGGAGATTTTCTCCACTATTTGCTTGATTTTCAAGCTCTCTCTTTTTAGACAGGGCGACCATAGTATTACGCCATAGTCTATTTTGCTTGACAAATAACTTGTAGTCTTGAATTTTGATTTCTTTGGTACAGATGTTTCACATGTTTTTAAATGTTTGTCCAGTCTTTGGATGTTTTTCCCACATTTTTTACATTCTTTATATTTATATTGTCTTGCTTGATTTGGCACTCTCCTTTTTCTGGAATGTTCATGAAAAAATGTTGATTTAAAGATTTGGGGAATTTTGTAATTTGGATCTTTAAAATGTATTTGTCTTAAATGTTTAGGAAAGTCCCTATATTTATTCAAACATGTTGGGCAGGTATGCTTCCTTCTTTTTTGACACTTGAATCTGTTTTGGCACTCTGTAGATTTTACAGTTTAGCTAACTACTGCTAAATTCTATTCAATCACAAACTTAAAGTGCCTCGTATTTTTTATTTTTGATATATACATGGTATAGTTGTTATTGTTTAGATCCCATATCCCATAAAATGAAGTGAGGTATTTTATCATAAATCCAATTCTCCATTAAGTTCTAATTTATAGACAATCCTTGGATAAGAGAGAAAGTTTGTGATTTTTCTATGAGGCTCCTTCCAAAACATCATATGAAGTCAAACATAACAAACACTGTGGTGAGATGCACGCCGAGTAAATATTATATAAAAATGAAACAAATACTGTACATAGTAGAGAAAGGACATATAGGTTGCTCAAACTAATTTAAGATGCTTATATCTTTGATTATGAATGTTATTTTCATCTTGGGATTACATTTGCCATCCATCAATTCCAAAATTTCAGAAATTCATTTGAGTTGAAGAACTAAATCATGTTTTAAAGGTCATTCTTATTATGCATTAACCCTCAGAGTATAAGCCTCCCCCTGACTGTTTAAAGGTTAAAAACTAAAACAAAAAGTTGCTTTTTTAGAGACAATAACAGGAGTGCACCTTTATAAAATGTAATAAAACTAAACATTTTTTTTACTATATTTTACTCACTAAGGGAGATATGCTCAGTTTTCTGAGCATATCTTCAAATTAAATTTACATGGGCTCGGTTAAACTTTTGATCTCAGAAGTAAATTACATTACCAGAAGCATTTAGCCACATATAACTAGCATGTCATGATCGAGATTATAGCTCAAAGACAAACTGTAAAACCCAAAAATAGCATTAGATCAGAATTGTGAGTAGATATATAGACACATTCAACAGCTCTATATTGAAGGGGTATCAATATTATCAGTTTTATTATACTATGCCATAAAATAATAAGTAAAAACAATCAATTTATTTGAAAAGAACTGAATTTAACTCACTTTTTTCTTCAAAGCGACACTTTCTATAATACTAAGAACCTCAACTGCTGGTAAATCCAGATCAAAACAATACACTCTATGCATTACTTTCATGGCAAGCAATCTAAAAAATGTGTAAATTCTTAAGTTGAATTTGTAAAATAAAAGGGTTGATAAAACAAGCAGGAATACATGCATCCATATTGGACAACCATAGAGTATTCAATCCTCATTTTTGAACTATTACCAGGTGCTACACAAATATTTTTTTTTCTCGTTTAATATATACAGGATGGGTCAATAAAAAAGTACAACGTACATGTATTTCATGAAAGAATTCCAAATTTTCTCAGGTAGAGACATCACTGCTGAAAATACAATATCTTACATACAATACAATATGTAACCTTCAAATGGTCTCAACACAATTTCCATCAATTAAAACAGGAGCCATGTTCCAATTTATTTGCCCACCCTGTAGACCAACTTCTTATGGACTCGATGTTGGGAAAACTCAATGTCTTCAAGGTTGTATTTAAATACATTGTTTTCTATATCTGTGACACACTTTTCAAGCCGAAAAGATTCATGAATATAGTTACATTGGTAAATCACTTTACCTTAGTACAAAATAAGATTTCTTATTCTCAGTAATGGAAAAAGGCTTAAAAATGAAGGTTACTTAGGCTACAAGACCATGAAAGAATTGTCTAAAAATACTTGTTGGTTTATCTTAAAACTTACTTGACTACACCTTGCGAGCTCACAGTCAACACTGAATTACGTGTCTTGAACACTGCATTTTGCTGCCTTTCTTTCAGAACAACATCTACCTTAAGGTAGATTTCTTTTCCTTCTATAATTTAAATAGATATTTAATTGACAACATATATCGATAAATTCTCTATTGACAGTTAATTATCACCTTCTTATACCTAAAAGACCCATGAGTGGGACTTTGGCTGGTCCCTGGCCTCCCATCCTCCCTCTTCTGCAGCCTCCTCTGCAGCCTCATCGACTATCTCCTCAGATGTCCTAAGTACAGAATTTAAAATTTTGTCAATAATACTATGCTTAGGGGCAATGTTGCAAAATACTAATTGTATTATGCATCAAAATATTATTAGATGTTATTTTTATTTATTTTATTTCTTATTATTTATCGAGAGATATTGGCTCTTCACATATGTCATAATGGTAAGGAACTTTTTGATCGGCCCTTGTATAAGTATATTATAAGCTTAAATTTGTAAAACAATATATATCAATAAATTCTCTATTGACAGTTAATTATTACCTTTTTATACCTGAAGGACCCATGAGTGGGACTTTGGCTGGTCCCTGGCTTCCCATCCTCCCACTTCTCTGCAGCCACCTCTGCAACCTCCTGGACTATCTCCTCAGACGTCCTAAGTACAGAATTTAAAATTTTCTTAATAATGCTATGCATGAGGGCAATATTGCAAAATACTAATTGTATTATGCATCAAAATAGTTTTGAACATAGAAGTCAGTGGTGTAATTTATATAAGTGGTTATTTTTTTCAAAAATATAGTAAAGAAAAAGAATGTACTGTAATTGGATTGAGTATTTAATTCTAAAAAACAGAATGGAGTTTCATTGTGATGTTTGCAATTTTGTCAACACATTTATATCAGAAAGATTTCTGATATTAAATGGTTGTAAATTAAAACATAACATAAACAGGTGCAATACTGAAGGATTCAGACGACTTGCCCACGGATCTGAAATTACTAAAATGCTGTTTTAATATGAAGGCAAAAATTATGGTATTTTGACAGGAGGATGACTAAATGGCCTCAAACCGAGGTATAGGGGGTTAAGTAAATTGAATTTGATTCAGAAGCATAAATATTAAACTTACTTCTGCACACAGGCAATGATATCCCCGCAGAGTTCAATAGCTGGAGGAGACACCACTTCAGCATAAGTCCTAAAATATGTACAGATTACATTAACTGAAATATTTGAAATTTACAACAAGAATCCATTCATTTAGAAAGTTCTTCCACACAAAAATAAATTAATAAGAGAATATTACTATGTTTCATCTTTTCCTTACGCTTTTCCTCAATCTGAAAGGATCAAAACAACAATTATTTAAATACATAATAAGAATAAGTCCAAGCTTTAACATAAAAAGTATATTAGATTTTTAAATATCATATAAACAATACTTTATTTAGTTTGGTTATCAGATTTTGAAGGAAAAGGAAGACTTACTACATCAACGCACGCCTTACAAATCATAACTTGTCCCTCCCCAAGCTCACCAGTGCAAATGAGACATGTAGCCATTTTTTGTTATTATGTCGCATAATGTTACCTAACCCTAGCATTTTCCACCTCCCTCAACCTAACCATAATTAACCCTAACTTAACCCTAACCTAGGCGCCAATTAACCACATTTACCACTACCAGGCAATTAACCACATTTACCACTACCAAGCTGCAATTAACCACATTTACCACTACCAAGCGGCAATTAACCACATTTACCACTACCACGCGGCAATTAACCACATTTACCACTACCACGCGGCAATTAACCACATTTACCACTACCAAGCGGCAATTAACCACATTTACCACTACCAAGCGCCAATTAACCACATTTACCACTACCAAGCACCAATTAACCACATTTACCACTACCAAGCGCCAATTAACCACATTTACCACTACCAAGCGGCAATTAACCACATTTACCACTACCAAGCGGCAATTAACCACATTTACCACTACCAAGCGGCAATTAACCACATTTACCACTACCAATCGCCAATTAACCACATTTACCACTACCAAGCGCCAATTAACCACATTTACCACTACCAAGCGCCAATTAACCACATTTACCACTACCAAGCGCCAATTAACCATATTTACCACTACCAAGCGTCAATTAACCACATTTACCACTACCAAGCGCCAATTAACCACATTTACCACTACCAAGCGCCAATTAACCACATTTACCACTACCAAGCGCCAATTAACCACATTTACCACTACCAAGCGCCAATTAACCACATTTACCACTACCAAGCGGCAATTAACCACATTTACCACTACCAAGCGGCAATTAACCGCATTTACCACTACCAAGCGTCAATTAACCACATTTACCACTAACAAGCGTCATTTAACCACATTTACCACTACCAAGCGGCAATTAACCACATTTACCACTACCAAGCGGCAATTAACCACATTTACCACTACCAAGCGGCAATTAACCACAATTACCACTACCAAGCGGCAATTAACCACATTTACCACTACCAAGCGGCAATTAACCACATTTACCACTACCAAGCGGCAATTAACCACATTTACCACTACCAAGCGGCAATTAACCACATTTACCACTACCAAGCGCCAATTAACCACATTTACCACTACCAAGCGCCAATTAACCACATTTACCACTACCAAGCGCCAATTAACCATATTTACCACTACCAAGCGGCAATTAACCACATTTACCACTACCAAGCGCCAATTAACCACATTTACCACTACCAAGCGCCAATTAACCACATTTACCACTACCAAGCGGCAATTAACCACATTTACCACTACCAAGCGGCAATTAACCACATTTACCACTACCAAGCGTCAATTAACCACATTTACCACTAACAAGCGTCATTTAACCACATTTACCACTACCAAGCGGCAATTAACCACATTTACCACTACCAAGCGCCAATTAACCACATTTACCACTACCAAGCGCCAATTAACCACATTTACCACTACCAAGCACCAATTAACCACATTTACCACTACCAAGCACCAATTAACCACATTTACCACTACCAAGCGCCAATTAACCATATTTACCACTACCAAGCGGCAATTAACCACATTTACCACTACCAAGCGGCAATTAACCACATTTACCACTACCAAGCGCCAATTAACCACATTTACCACTACCAAGCGCCAATTAACCACATTTACCACTACCAAGCGCCAATTAACCACATTTACCACTACCAAGCGGCAATTAACCACATTTACCACTACCAAGCGGCAATTAACCACATTTACCACTACCAAGCGTCAATTAACCACATTTACCACTAACAAGCGTCAATTAACCACATTTACCACTACCAAGCGGCAATTAACCACATTTACCACTACAAAGCGCCAATTAACCACATTTACCACTACCAAGCACAAATTAACCACATTTACCACTACCAAGCGGCAATTAACCACATTTACCACTACCAAGCGGCAATTAACCACATTTACCACTACCAAGCGGCAATTAACCACATTTACCACTACCAAGCGGCAATTAACCACATTTACCACTACCAAGCGCCAATTAACCACATTTACCACTACCAAGCGCCAATTAACCACATTTACCACTACCAAGCGCCAATTAACCACATTTACCACTACCAAGCGGCAATTAACCACATTTACCACTACCAAGCTGCAATTAACAACATTTACCACTACCAAGCGCCAATTAACCACATTTACCACTACCTAGCGCCAAATAACCACATTTACCACTACCAAGCAGTAATTAACCACATTTACCACTACCAAGTGCCAATTAACCACATTTACCACTACCAAGCGCCAATTAACCACATTTACCACTACCAAGCGCCAATTAACCACATTTACCACTACCAAGCAGCAATTAACCACATTTACCACTACCAAGCGCCAATGGGGAGGGTGTATAGAGGGTCTTGGAAATGCATATACAATATTTTTCAGCTCTCTTATACCATATACAATATTTTTTCACCCCTTTTATACCATATACAATATTTTTCACAGCTCTTATACCATATACGATATTTTAGGTGAAATACAATATACGATAATTTTGAAACTGCTTTTGATTAAAGTTTGGATATTTATAAGGAAATAATATTAGGAGAGAATCCATGTACTAAAGTAAATGTATTATTATAATGGAAATAGACTCCACATACATACCACAATGATTTCATTTATCACATTATGAATAAGACACCATTCGGGTACATCAGCATGTTCAGAAAAGCTGTTAGTAGATGGGTTAACTGCATTTTAGGGGGTCTGGACTTCAATCTATGATGCAAACGTTTCCTTTGACATGAGAGTACCTTAGGACCATAGAATCAAATTTATCCAAAGACACACGCCAGATGGCGCTTTATATTGGAAATATTCAAATTTTTCAAAATGGCCGCCAAAAATACAACGGAGACAATATATTTTCTTCTATGGATACTATAATCATACGATTGGTGCCTAAATATACATTTTGTGGGTGAAGAATCAATATAATATGGGTTTGAGTCTTGAAAATTAGGAATTTCCTCTTTATATCAAAAAATTATGCCTTTTTCAAAATGGCTGCCAAAGATGTAACAAAGATGATATCTTCACTTGTATGCATGCTACAATAGTAAGATTGATATCAAAGTATACATTAATGGGTGGTAGAATTCATTTGATAAGGTTTTTAGTCTTTAGTGGGGATATAGTTCAGTGGGGATATAGTGAAGCCCTCCGTCCGTCAGTCTGTCAGTTCATTGTTTATCTTATGTATGATTTTGCAATTATTGTCAGAATCCTTCAAAGTATGGCCATATGTACTCAATTAAATTGAAGATGGTGTTAATTTTATGATTAATGCCTCAGAAAATTCAAAATGTCCCAGAGAAGGAGCTGATTAGCTATTACTTCCTAGATATGTCGTCAAGGTATGGTTACATTATATTAAGTTAGATCTCAATTTTTTATTGTCTAAATATAATTTTTAGCATTGACTAAATGGTCACCAAAATGTTTAAATCAGCGGAAATTCTGATATTGTACTGTATGTCTATTAGTTATCTAACATTTTCACTTTTTATTGAAAATGTATGCCTTTTTCCAATGGCTGTGGAAAATATTACAAAAATAGATCTAACAAGGGCTCTTAAACTTCAAAAGTAGAATAGTTCGAAAGTGTAGTTTGAATATCAATTAGCCATGACAGAAACAATGCTGAAAACAATGGATAGCATGGGGGATGTGGTTTTCAACTTCAGTGCATTTCAAATACCGTCCACTTTTAAGTAATTGTTGATATAAAGTGAGACAACTTTTGATATGTTTTAATTGAGAAAAACAAGATCATCTTTTTACAAAATAAGCTTAAACATTTTAAAAAAGTGCCAATAATATAATAATAATCCATAATTTTCCAGAAAGTTGTATTCATATTTTACAATCATGGGGACTTCACTTGGAATAAAAGACATTGTTTTAATAATAAACACTGTATTTATAGTAGAAGTAGTCATGGTGAAAGACACATTGCCGTTTAAAATCTTAAAATTTTAATCTCTTAAATGTTGAAATGAGAAAATAAGAATATTTTTCTCAATATGACAATATTCAGTGCTGTATGTGTGTACATACATGTCTTTTTCAAAATGGTTGCCAATCAACAAGATTAATAGTTTGTTGGTTGGATTAGTGGAGGACTCGGAAAACATAGACATCGTCCATGATTTGGTCAGAGGAGATGAAGAGGGTTCTGCATTACTGTCATCATATGCAGCCCTTGAAATGTATCTCGATCTTCAAGATTTTCTCTCGCCAGAAGGTTTCTGGCCCTTTCTAACTATATGTACATATGTATGTCTGTCCTGCGTGGTTTCTATCTATCACATTTCTCTGTTATGTATGTTGCATTGCAACAACTAAAGTTGCACTACCATTGCAGATGCTTGTTTATTGCAAGTTATTAAAGAGACACTGGTCTTTCTGGTGAATTTGAGTAAAAAGAAGATTGAAAGATAAATACACATTTGCTGTGTTACGCCGAAAGCGATTATTTTTAAGGCTCATAATCCAATTTACTAGATGCGAGTAGTAACAATCTTTATTTTTGTCATTCAAAATTCAGTCTATCTGATGTTGAATTTGGAATCGTCATAAAAAAGACATCAAGAAATGTGGTTTTGAAATGAGTCCATCAACTTTAAAATTAAATTTTCTTCAAAAATGTGACATTTAGGTCAGGGAGATTCCCCATAGTCCCCATGTTGTAAAACACAAAAAGTGAAATATCTTTTCTTGTGTTGTGCAAATAATATTTTCTTTAACTGGAGATATTTTAGTTTGTACAACTATCAGATACAAACTAGTAATATGAAATGTGAACCACCAAATAATATTCAAGTTTAAGGGAACTTTGTAATACTCTGCAATGTTATTTCACCCGAATTAACCACCTGGTGGGGAAAATAGTAACTACCTACTTGCATCTGCGTAATTAAATAGATTTTACATTCCCAAAAATGTAGATTTTGAAGCCAATTTTATGAAATATTATGCCCAGAAGTAAAGAGACTTTTAGCAAAGATACAATTTTTGTTAGCAAAGATACAATCTTTGTTAGCAAAGGTACAATCTTTGTTAGCAAAGGTACAATCTTTGTTAGCAAAGATACAAGCTTTGTTATATTTTCAGCTGCATATATTTCCAATATAAAGTGAAAACTATAATCTCACCAAACTTAATAAAATTGATTCTCCTACCCCATAGATATAAAATTTTGACACCAATCGTATCAGTGTAGCATGCACTGATTTGAAGATATCATAATTGTTATATTTCTGGTGGCCATTTTTAAAAGCGCATAATTTCCTTTAAAGTGAAAATTCTTATTATGAAAGATCTATTTAAATGGATTCTACAACCCAATATTATGTATACTTTGACACCACTCTTATCATTGTAGGATGCTTAGAAGCGAAGATATCTTCTTTGTTATATTTCTGGCATCCATTTTGAAAAATGCATATATTTTGAATATAAAGTGCAAGTGCTGAATTTACAAGACTTGAAACCTAATTAAATAGATTCTACAACTACATTAATGTATTTTTTGACACCTCTCTTATAATTGTAGCATGCACAGAAGCAAAACTATTGTCTCTGATGCATTTTTGGCGGCCATTTTGAAAAATGTGTATATTTCCAATATAAAGCGCCATCTAGCTTGTGTCTTTGGATAAATTTGTTTCTATTGCCCTAAGGTATGTCAATGCCAAAGGGGACATTTTGTAAGGTAAGATATCTTAATTTGTAAGTATTCGTAAGTCAAGATATCTTCTTTGTTATATTTCTGGCAGTCATTTTGAAAAACGCGTATATTTTGAATATAAAGTGGAAGTTCTTAATTTTCAAGACTCAAGATCTAATAAAATAGATTCTACGACTACATCGCTGTATTTTTTGACACCAATCGTTTAATTGTAGCATGTACAGAATCAAAGATATTGTCTCTGATGAATTTTTGGCGGCCATTTTGAAAAATGTGTATATTTCCAATATAAAGCGTCATCTAGCTTGTGTCTTTGGATAAATTTATTTCTATTGCCCTAAGGTACTTTCATGCCAAAGGGGACATTTGCATCATACAATGAAGTCGAAATGTAGTTAACCCATCTACTATGTGACCACATTTTATTTTCAGGTAAACAAGTTGATTTAAAACACATTTATAATATAAGATTCATGACTTATCTTTAGTGATTTCACAACCTACTTTGACCAAAAAACTAACTTTAACATTTCTGCAATTTGCTAAAGCCATTAGCCCATTACCTGTAAAAGTACCATAAAGATATTCAAAATTAGCACAAAACCTGCATCATTGGAATGGGTGGAACTCAGTGTTCCTCTTTCTTATGACCTACTTCCCATGACTTATTTTAATGTTAATGGAATCCTTCTTAGTGAGCCAGGGAAAAAATCCTTGAAACATAACTGATGCAAAATTGAGAATGTGGAATAAAAGATTCATGATGTGTTCTATGAAAATAAAGTTTGCCGAGGAAAATATGTATCAGATAGGTAATGAAGATTCACAATGCACAATAATTTTGTAAAGCAATTACCTGAAAATAATTAGTATTGAAAACAGTTTCAGAAATAAAGGACTTCACAAACTTCCATGTAGATAATTCATTTTTGATTGGACTCGAGTCTGGAAATTAGAGTTTGAAATAAAGGCAAGATGAGACTTGATTGTTTAAACATTTGAAACAAGAGACACTTCGGGGTTTCAGATAAGGCAGCCTTAAAGACAGTATAAGTTAAACAAAGGTGTGTCAAAATTAAGCAAATTTCCATAAAGGTCAAACCACTTGTTTCACGAATGATTTCAAGGCAAAGATGTATTGATGAGAATGAAAACTACTCTATGTAACTAGAAATAACCACAGACGGTATCACAACAGATTTCAGTCATATATTGGATTTTGGCTATTTTCTGAGGATTTGAACAGGTGCATATGTTAGGCCGATGCATTAACTCCAGGACAAGCACTCATAGAGTTTATAAAATAATTTGGACTTTAAGTCAGGGAAGGTGCAAATTTCAGGCCTGTCAACTGTCCCGCAATTTGCGTATTTGTCACGCATTTGCTGAAGAATTTGAAGTCACGCCAGTTTTTTTTGCGTGACAGAAAATGTCACGCAAATACGCATTTTACCTGGTAATTGTCACGCAAAAATATTTCTGTAGAAAATTTTTAAAAATATGTTGACGATACGGTAAAAATACGAACGTCGGAAAAAACCGAACGCAATTTGTTCGTATTTGTCACGCGAATCCCGTATGTGTCACGCATGTTAATTGAAAATTTTCGTACCTACCCCCCCCCCCCCGTTGTCAGATCGCGAGGGTAGCGAGCGCGAAAAATTGAGGTGTCCAAAATTTGATTAAATGCAATAAAATTGAAAACAAGGTGCTCAAATTGTGGCCAAGATGTTCAGATTTGGACCAAGGTGTCCAAAATTTGAACAAAGGTGTTCAACATTTGCAAGTCACTCATGTTAGGTGTCCCCAAGTTGACAGGCCTGAAATTTGCACCCCATCAACATGTTTTTTCTGTAATGTTGTCCTGATTTCCAGCCTTTTCCACACCTGTTTTTCAACGTTTGTTGCATCGATCACTCTGTTGCGTTTTAAATGAAAATATGATTCATGCAGGGGTTTTAAAGGTATCAATTTTGAATGACCAAAATTTAGCTGAAAACAATGGATCACATGAGTTTTCCCTATGGGAAAATAACATGGGAAATACATGTACTGTTTTCCACTTGATCCCAAATAAATCATATTTTAGAGGTTAACTGTGTCTCAAAGTGCAACATATTGGTGCCTCAAACATTGAAAAAACATATGTGGAAAGGGCTGAAAATCAGGACAACATTTCAGAAAAACCTTCCCTGTCTCAAAGTCCAAATTATTTGATTACCTCGATGAGTGCTTGATCTGGAGTTAATGCATTGGCCTAACATATGCACCCGTTCAAATCCCCAATAGATAGCCGAAGTCCAACATATGACAGTTTGAAGACCAAATAAAAACCTTTTGCTATATTATGCTATATTAGTATTGTGATGCTGTATTAAAACATGCGCTGTATGAACACTTTATACTCAAATATTTTAATGATTTATCCCACATACCCCGAAACACGAGTAGCTATAGTGACCATATTTTTCATCAAAGTTAAGATGATTCAATGACTTTTGGCAGTCTCACGCCCGGTGATCTGATGAAATGAACGGAGGGGGGAGTAGCTGATTTTCGGTAAATTCAACAAATGTTGAAGATTTATTTTTTCAAGAAAAAATTGAATGGCTAAATGAATAGTTGCAGTGCACAGGGAAATATGTTAGGTCTTCTTGGATTTTTTTTGAACTGATGGAGTTCTAAGATAAAAGATTTATTAAAAAAGGCGCAACCTCGCCAACGTGCAAATGCCAATGTTTTTGCTATAAATAAAGCAACAATGGTCTTTACGACCTGTAATAAATATATAAGCGATGTTTTTATCACAAAATTCTTTGCCGGTATTTTAAAATAATTTTCCAAATGATAGATAAAAAATAATCGAAAATAATTAAAATTGAACGGAGGGGGGAGTGAACGGAGGGAGGGGGTGGAGTAATATGTCTTTAAGGTGGAAGAAATTTCCACAAAGGTGGAGGGAAATTAGCGCAACAGATTTTGGACAGTCATATGTTTGATTTTGGCCAATTTCTAGGGACACAAAGTTAATCCCTTAAAAGGAATAAGTGATTCCTTTAAGATTAAGTGGAAAACAATATTTCCCATGTTATTTTCCCATAGGGAAAATCATTGCTTTCAGCTAAGTTTGGTCACCCATAATGGGTATCTTTAAAACCCCTAGAGGAATCACTTATTCCTTTAAAGTGGTTAACTTTGTGTCAAAACGCAACATATTGATGCAAGAAAAATTAAAAAATGAAGGACCCACGGTCCTGTGCTCACACAGTTTGGAACCTTCAGAGGAATTTATATCCTGACTTTCAAACAAAAATATTGATTTGGATTTGTAGTCTCGAACTTTGAGAAACTTTGATAGCATAGTTGTGTGACCTAGTTTGATGACCTATGACCTTGAAAATTTTACTTATTCAGAGCTCAGTAAGGTCTTTTGTGATTAAGCTGACCAAAATTTACATCCAAAAATCAATTTGAAAAATCAACTTTTTTGACCTTTCGAAGGTCACTGAAGGTCAAGTAAAGGTCAAATCCTAAAACTAATTTCAGATTTGAACTCCTGGCAACTTGTAGATGATTTTCAAAAAAACATTTGGTCAAATTGAATGAAAAATAACTTATTTTTACTGTTTTTTTTACGTCAAATATCTCAAAAACGGTAAAAGTTTGATGCTGACATATATTGAGAAATATGTAAGGAATGCTTAAATCTATTAATGATGTAATTTATTGCAGGAAATGATCAAGTATAAGGCAAACTTTAAGAATCTTGTCAATCACAAAACCTGCCATTGACTTTATACATGAGAAAGTTTCCTGAAAATGACAAAGTCCTACTTTTTTTCAAATTTTATAGAGTAAACACCAAAAACCGTAATTCCAAGAGCTTTGAAATCTTCAGAGGACATAAGTTGCATATACACCAACTACTAAAAGTTATTTGAAAGTTCTTCTTCAACAAAGTGTCTAGTATTTACAGAAAATTTGACTTTTTGACGTCAAAATCTGCAATTTCTCGGAAACCGGGCGAACTTGGGAAATGACGATGATAGGTCAAATAGGCATTATGGATATGCATAAAATGAATGTGGATATGAGTCAATCCGAATAGCAGTTTTAATTTGTGCGGCCAATGTTGACGGACGGACGGACGGACGGACGGACGGACGGACGGACCAACGGACGTCATTTGTTGTTGCTGCATTGGTTTCTTCATTCATTTTCTTCTTCTTTGTCTTGATTTGATTGCGATGTTACTTATCTTTCTTCAGGGTCCACAGACTTGAGACTGCGCATAGGTGGGTTAAACGTTTTGATCCGGCCGGAAAACTCTCCCCTTCCCCTTACTGTTGGTCTTATGCTGATTTGTCATCTTAGTTTACCCTCTTTGCGGAGAAGATACGGTTTCATATTCATTTGTTAATGTTCTCTTCTCTCATTAATTTTCCAGTCCTTCATGATGATATTCTCCTGCATATTGTATTTAGTACATATCCATTTATTTCTTGTTATAGCTTTCTTAGTATACGAATTTAGTATGTTGCTCCTGTAGCCTTGACATTGTAGTTTATTTCCCAGGTTGGTAACTCTGTTTGTTGCATCTTCCAGTTGACTGCAAATTCTTGAAATCCTTATTATTTGTGATATAAATATTCCATAAGATTGGTTTCTAGGAATATTTCCAGATAGATCAGGATATGAGACTATTTGGAAATTGAAGTTTTCCCTTTTGTCGTATAGTTTTGTAGTGATTTGTTTATTTACTATTTTCATTTGTATGTCCAGAAAAGTTGTTTCTGTATCCTTCTCATTTTCCTTGTTTAACACTAGTTCTTCAGGATAGATGTTCTTCATATCAGTCTCCATTTCTCCGTCGTTGTTTATAGTACATAAATCATCGATAAATCTTGTAGTTTTAGCATATTTTAGTACTTTGGAGTAGTCTTCCCTATACATTTTCTCAATGGCTTGAAATTCATAACAGTATAAGTATAGGTTTGCCATATATGGCGCCGGATCGATTCCCATCGGTATTCCAATTTTCTGTCTTAGAATTGATTTCCCTGCTTTAAAGTAGGCTGTATCCACGATGAAATCCACTAGATCATTGCACTCTCCTTTGGTATATGCCTTTTTATTATCCGCCTTTCCACCCCATTTGGCTTCATCTCCACCTACTGTTATCTTTTGGTTAGTTCCTCCTCTGAAGGCTTTATCTATCACCCATTTCAGTTTTTCCTTTATGTCAGTTAGATTAATCTTTGTGTATAGTGTAGAGAAATCATACGAGGCTATGTTTCTTGCCCCGTTCCTTAAATTTACACTTTTAATATTATCTAACATATTTTGGTTATTGTCACTGATCCACATCCTATTGGCACCTGTATAATCCTTAATCTTCTCACAGTATCTTTTGTTAGTATATTGCACTAGTTTAAGAATTTTGGTCAGTTTTTTGGCAGCTGGTTTTACAGAACTTTTCTTTGAGCCAATGATATATCTAAATTTAATTGGCTGTTTATGCATTTTAATTGTAAGATGAATCCTTGGTATAATATTTTGTTCTTCTCCCGGTTCAATCTTGAATTTTGTTTTCATTGTCTCTTTGATTTCCTCCACTATATCTTCTTCTCCTTTATCTTCTATCCTTTGATAGGTGTCACTCCCAATTTCCTCTTTAATCTTCTTTATGTAGTATTGTTTGCACATAAACCCAATATTATTTGCTGCCTTATCAATAGGTACAATGGCATATTTTTCCTTGAGTTGATTGAGTTCTTCCATAGCATAATGGTCCTTTAGTGTCTGCTTTGGATTTTTAATATGTCTAAATTTTGTATTTTGAAGTAACTCAATCTTTTGTTTAACCTTTTCCATTACAGTATTTTTCCATTCATTTAAGTATACTTTTGAAACTTTTTCATTTTTTGTCCAACTTATTGCATATTCATCTATTCCTTTCTTTATTTCTTCTTTTGCTTTCCTGAAGTTAATGTTTCGTTTTTCTCTATAGCCAGGACCTTTACTAAATAGCTTTCTCAATTTTGAATTTTGTATAATCTTCAGATTTCCTGTTATGACGTGACCATGGTCTTCATCCTTAAATTCAGATGTATTACAATCACATTCTCCTGTATTGTTGCCTTCGTCGATACTTTCTGTAATCTCACTATAGTTGAACAATGACGGACCAACGGACGGATGGACCAACGGACGGACGCCTGGTCAATCCCATAGGCTCACTGTGTGAGCCAAAAAGCAGGGATGGAAGGGGTCGAAAATCAGGAAAACATTTCAGAAAAAACATTTGGGTGGGTTGTTTGCATCTACCCTGTCTCAAAGTTGAAATTATTTTATCATCTATAGAAGTGATTTTCCTGGAGGTGATGCATTGGCCTAACGTATGTTATTGTTTAAATCCTCAGAAAATGGCCAGAATCCAACATATGACTGTCCAAAATCTGTTGCGCTAATTTCCCTCCTCCTTTGTGTACTTGAAAAATGAACTCACTTACTCACCCCGGCGAAATGATATTCTTGTGATATGAATATTCATGAATTATTCATGAATATTCAGGTGTGATGAATATTGTAATATCGAGATAAATTGTGAAGAATAAAGATTTAACCATATTCTTGTATTTTTGAAGAATAATAAAGAATAATTTATGTTCTTGAATATTCTTCAAATTCTATGGTGAATAATTGAAGAAAAATAAAGAATGTTTCATGTTCTTCAAAATACTTCATATTTTCACCACCCTGAATGAAGAATATTTGAATAATAATGAATAACATTTTCTATTTCTTGAAATCTTGGAAATTCTTCATATTTTCACCATGTTGTTTAAGGAATGAGAGAATAATAATGAATAACTAAAATATTCTCAGATATTCTTCATTTTTTCACCACTTCATTTGAAGGATATTCGAAGAATAATAAAGAATATTTTGTATTGTTGGATATCCTGAAAATTCTTCATATTTTCACCACCTTGTTTAAAGGATATTTGAATAATAGTGAAGAACTTCTATGTTCTTAGATATTCTTCAATTTTTCATTACCTCATTTGAAGAATATTTGAAGAATTATGAAGAACATTTTGTAGTTATGGTATTCTTGGAGATTCTTTATATTTTCATTAACTTGTTTGAAGGATATTTGAATAATAATGAGGAACTACAATGTTCTCAGATATTCTTCACATTTTCACCACCTCATTTGAAGAATATCTGAAGAATAATAAAGAACATTTTGTATTGTTCGATATCCTGAAAATTCTTCATATTTTCACCACCTTGTTTAAAGGATATTTGAATAATAGTGAAGAACTTCTATGTTCTTAGATATTCTTTAATTTTTCACCACCTTATTTGAAGAATATTTGTTGAATAATAAAGAACATTTTGTACTACTGGTAATCTTGGAAATCCTTCATATTTTCACCATGTTATTTAAAGGATATTTGAATAATAATGACGAACTTATGTGTTCTTAGATATTCTTCAATTTTTCACCAGCTTATTTGAAGAATATCTTAAGAATAACAAAGAACATTTTGAATTATTGGTAATCTTGGAAATTCTTCTTATTTTCACCTACTTCTTTGAAGGATATTTGAATAATAATGAAGAACTAAAAAATATGTTCTCAGATATTCTTCACTTTTTCACCACATGTTTCCTACATGTTTCTTTATTTAAAAATCTTCAAGAAAGATGTTTAAATAAAGAAACATGTAGGAAGAATTTCTCTGCTTTTATTTCAAATTATTTTATTATATTTAGTATGTACACTAAGAATTTTGACTTTTATACATATTATTATTATATATATATATATAAATTCAAGAATTATCTTCAGAATAACAGGAATTCTGAATTATAGTTCAAAAAGTATTTAAGTATATTGTAAGAAATTGTATTTGAATCCAACAGCAACATACTAGTATGTTATAGTATGTTTTATTACATAAAATTGTTATTTACCTAGGTTCAAGAACGCTATGTACTAGGTTTAAGAACACTTACAGAATTTATTCAAAATAAAACATTATTTTGTATTAAAGATACAAATTATTTTACTGTGTATTTAATATTCAATATATATTCATCCTGGCAACACTTGCAGAGCTTTTTCAGAATAAAGTGAAATATCTAAGTCCTGGAAAATATTCTACAAATATTCTAATATTCAAGAATTATGATTATTGTCAATGCATAAGAACTTTATAAAAGTCAATTTCATGTGAATATTATGTTCAATATGGTGTAAGGAACACAATGGAAAATATTTCAGTTATCGCCCGAACAGATGCTTTATTTGAAAACGGAGCGTCCAATGCCATTAGGCATTGCTAGAACATACATTTGCATATTTTCTCCACACTGAACTAAAACAAGTTTTCTCTTTAGCTCACTTATGTGATACAGCTCTGTTTTCCCTGAAGGTTTTGCTTTATTTGCATAAGTTGAACCTCTCTGCACTCTGAGCATATCAATTACTGCAAAATGTGTTTCTTTGCCATCAGTAACAAACCTCTTAATGAAACCACGTTTTCCATTTTTTAATTCCACACAGTTACAAATTCTCCTCTTCATGCGTGCATACTCATCAGAGTAGAACATCTCTCCATTTATGGAGATTCGTGAAGCCACTGATGTACAGTTCTGAGGCACAGAGTCCAGATCATGATCAGAATCAGATAATGGCCTTGTTTTACCATGTATTTTAAGTTTTTCCTCAGTTGTATTCAACTCTTTGATTTTGACTGGTTGATTTTGTGTCCTTATTTTAATCTCAGCTGTTTTTTGCCTCATTATCTGTGTTGTTACATCCCCTGTTCCATGGCACATTTTTAATATATGTGCATTTGAATCTTCATAGGGAAAGCAGCTCCAATTCCACAATGGTCCCAATTGTTGGACCCAATATCCGAAATGGGCTCCAATGTAGTGCAAGTTCAATGTACAGTCTCCAGGGGGATATAGCTTGGGGTATTCAACGTAGAATTCTTTGAGGAGAAGTTCTGCTCTGTTAATTTGTTCTGTAGTTATACTGTCACCAAGCAAAATGTGTATGCCTTCAGAGAGTTTTTTGAAATGGTCCAAGTATTTCTTAGGGAGGATTCCTTCGAGGCAAGGTACTGCATAAAAAAGCATCCATGTTTGATTTTCAGTTGCCTTGAAGTGTAAATAATGTTTCTCCAGGTTTCGTGGTAACCTTTCTATCATGTTTGGTGGCTTAATATACTGCATTCTTCTTGAAATTTCTTTTATTTCTTTACCAACATGGTAACTTTCATTGCTGTTTTCAGAAGAAAACCACCTTTTATTAATTTTTGGGATTACACCCATACAGACACAGTGCATGTAGTCGGGTGGGCAAAGTTTGCTCAAGTCCACTCCTTTCAGATCATAGAGCCCAGATTTACCTTTAAAACCCAGGATTCTTTTTTTCTCTTGGCCTTTTGTCATGCAATCGCGAATCTCCTTGTCTGTTCTGTATTTGTAGGTGTGCTGGGCTGGAAATGCTTTAGTGTGTCCACCACCTTGTACTTCAGTTTTGCCTGGTATTTCACAAGTTGTGCAAGCATACTGGCCGTTATAATATGTCATGTTCATCATATTTGCCCTAGCTGGTAGGTCTGCTGGTGATGTAATGACTACTACTTTCACATTTATCATTTCTTGATTTACATGAATATCTATGCCCTCTGTATATAGTTTGTTCATTTCCGATGAGAATACTTCCATGTACTGTTGGAAAGGTGGCTTACCCTTTCCTTGCCATAAACTAGCTGGGATCATATTTTCACGAGCAAACCTCTCTGCAGGAGGGAGTTCAGTCACTGATAGGAAAATCGGCCATATTTCAACACCTGTTGATTTATAGAGGTTAACACCATCTGTATTCATCATGACACTAATATTGTGAGGATTTGATAAAAATCCAGTTTTTATTAGGTTTCTGTAGACCTCACCATCTGTAACATCTTTTAGTACCCCATCACTAGTTTCATAGCGTTCGAGTATGACTCCTTTGTTTTTCTGTAGGCCATCCCACATTCCTGTAAAAGATAAATAAAATAAGTTCCTGTAAAAGATAATTAGGACAATGTAATAAAGGACCCACAGTCTTGTGCGTCAATTAGCAATTGAGTTATCAAAGATTACTTTCTTTTATAAAAATGGCAGCCATTTGGAAATTCAGTGGCCATTTTGAAAATTCTTTCTTGAACAGAGCTACTGTGTCCCTAGGTATGAGCATATAAAATTTGAACCAAATCCGTTCACTGGTATTTGAGTTATCAAAGATTATTTTTTTTACGAAAAATGGCCGCCATTTTGAAATTCAGCTGCCATCTTGAAAATTCTTACTCGAACAGATCTACTTTGTCCCTAGGCATCATCATATAAAATTTGAACCAAATCCGTTCACTGGTATTTAAGTTATCAAAGATTACGTTTTTTTAAGGGAAAATGGCCGCCATTTTGAAATTCAGTGGCCATCTTGAAAAGTAGGATTTTAGAAAATAATGCCAAATTATTCAATTGAACTGAAACATTCCAATAATACTTTACCTGGTAGCTCAAGTAGGTCCTTTATGTATTTCTTTGGATCAAGAAACACAAACTTTTTGCATGGTTGTCGATTAGCTTTTCTCTGTTCCTCTGCTGTACCAATATATCTTAGACCACCACACGGACATTCCACACAGTCAACGTCATCCTCGGGAAATATCCTGCTACAATCTGGGCAATAATGAATTTGCTTGGTAACATTATCCACTATGCTCCATATCTTGTCATATGATATTTGATTCCAAACCTGAGATTCTGGAGTTAGTTTCTGAAATGTTTGTAACACATCTTTGCAAGCTGTAGCTGAAAGTTCATTGCGAATAAAACATGACAGTATCTTTAAATACACATCACTGCCAATTATATCTTTGTCAAGATCAAGTGAGTCATTTTCAATTTCTGAACAGGATGTGCGTTCAGTCTCCGAATCAGATGAACAACTGTATATGCTTGAATCACTATAAGAATCAAATTCAGAGTCAGAAAATATATTTTCATAACCGTCAGAGTCCAATTCTGAATGCGAGTTCATAGATGTTGAGTCTGAGTCAATATCAAGTTTGCCATATGGCTCGCTACCATTAACATAGTCAGTTGCAGATGAACTTTCATCAATCTTGTCACCATGATTGTAATCTGATAATTGAGTGACAGATTGGACTACAGTACCATTACCCACGAGTGATGAAATAGCAATAGAATTCTCAAGTTCAATACTAGTGGTTTCACTTTTTTCAGAAATTGTATAGGCCTTGTCTGAATACTCAGGGGTGATGTCATCCTGTGAATCTTTCTGATCATTTTGACGTTCTCCATCTGGCCCTTGATCATCTGTACCTGAAAAGTGCACAATTTAATTAAATTATATGTACAGTAAAACCTGCGAACAGGGAATGCTCTTGAGACTGGAGGAAAGTTTCCTTGTTCAGAGGTTTTCCCTATAGAGAGGGGCTGCACTTTTCAAACTTGCCGAATAAGCATATTTATATATTAGGGAATCCTATACTAAAACAATAGTAACATAAGATTGGATCAAGGTAGATAAGCCCGTGACCCATGTGAGCTTAAAAGATGAGGTTACATAAATCTAAATTATTTACCTTCCTGCTCTTTCTCCAATTTACTCCTATTTGCTCTATACCAAACGGTACTCCTTGGTACATTCTCTTTTAATCCTGGTTTGTTTTCGTACAATTTATACTTCTTCACTGGTGAAGCTGTAAGAAAATATATTTGTTAACTCCACAATGGGAAATGGATTCAAAAATAAATTATAAAATTCATCGAGTTTTAATTACCCAGATGCCAGTAGGTAGTTACCAATTTCACCACAAGGTGGCTACATCGGGTCAGATACCATAGCAAGTATAGAAAAAGGTTCTTTTGAACTTGAATATTCATCAGTTCTAGTGGATCAATCTTCATGTATCTGATAGTATATGACTACTATGATGACTATTTATGTGAGAATGCTACATGCATTTGTATATGGGCGATTGATACGTGTGGCCTCTAAAAGTTAGTTTTAAACAAATTCACAATTTTCCAACAAAAAGTCCTTCAAAAACCACTTTTTGAACTTCAAAAATGGAAACTTACAATAGCCATGACTTGAATGTAGATGCATTTCAATGTTTCTTTTATTTGTAAAAGTCCGCCTACATTCCCTGCACTCAAATTGTTTCTTTCCATTTTCCTGCAGAACCAAGAAACCTGGACTGTTTTGGTTTGTATTCTCACATTCATTCATAATAAATGGTGAGTCAAGCTATTAACTGCAAAATAAAAAAGACAAATTTTTATGATGATATGTATATAATCAATCCACAAGCTGCACAGTGAAAGTAAGAAGTTGGGGAGCAAAATTTGGCGCCAGTCTCATATATCTATTCTCAGCAGAAATGTAAGTTTGCAGTCCAGACTTGCCAACCTCCCGTTTTTTTACGGGAATCTCCCGTAAATTTTTTGTTTTTCCGTAAAAAATAACAAAACTCCTGTACCGTTTTCTCCCGTAAACACTCCCGTACCGTATTTCTACTAAAATCTCTCTTGGGAACGAAAGGTCTTCGGTTCGATTTCCGCATTGGGCGTTACATTTTGCAAACTCGGGGACCGTTTCATTTTTTCAACAATTTTCTTATCTGTTTGCACATTTTATATATGTTTATACATTTTTAACTGTTTGCATGCCATTTATCATTTTTATGGATCCGTAATATAGATGGTTTATATTTCTGTCGGTAGATGAAGTTTCTATTGGACATAGTCAATATTTATGAAGAAACTGTGACCCGAAAATGAAAAATGCATAGAAATCTTTTTCAAAAATTCCGTCAATGTAAATAATTTATCTTGTAGTAACCAGCTGGTCAGTCCTCTTTATATTGCACTTGGCTAATGATAACATCATTGTGATACAGTGCGAAAAATATGAGCATAATCTAATATCTGGAACGTAAGCTACGCTAACCCTGTACTGCATCCTTAATGTCACAGATTCATGTATGAATCGGCGATATCGTTCAAAACGGGATGGAAATGATAAGAACTACTTTTTAGAGTCTATAGTTTGCATACTTTGCATGATTTAGTCTGATATGATCAGTGGTAGCACGCCCCATGCATTTTACGCATGTTTAATCAGCTTCTAGAATAATAAAATCTGCTCCTCCCATTTTTTCTTCCGCAACAACTACAGTTTCTTCAAAAATCTCCCGCAAAAACTACCGTTTGTCAAAAGTCTACCACAAAAACTTCCGTTTATTTTCAAAATCATATCCCGCAAAAACTGCCGTTTTTTTCAAAACTCTCCCACATAAACTGCCGTTTTTTCAAAACTCTCCCACGAAAACTCCTGTTTTATCAAAACTCTCCCGTAAAAACTCCCTTTTTTCAAAAATCTCCCATAAAAATCGCCGTTTTTAAAATCTCCCACAAAAACACCCGTTTTTCAAAAATCTCCCGCAAAACTCCTGTATTTTAAAAAATCCTCCGCAAAACCTTCCGTTTTTTCAAAAATCTCCCGCAAAAACTACCACTTTTTATAAAATTTACTTAAAAACTACTCTCCCTTAAAAACTCCAGTTTTTCAAAAATCGCGCGTAAAAAACTCTAGTTTTTTCAAAAATCTCCCGCAAAAACTACCGTATTTTGGAGAACTCTCATGTAAAAGTACCGCAATTTTTTGAAAATCTCACGCAAATTTTTCATTTTAGGTTGGCAAGTCTGCAGTCATTATTTTTTGTGATGGGAAATCCTGATACAAAATTTACCAAATTAGATATATCTCCTACTTTTTTGATTTTGATTATTGTTTTGTCATGTGAGAAATATAAATCGAAAGTGAGTGGGACAAATTTGAATCTGGTGTAAAGGTCAGGGTGAATTTTGTTGCAACGCTCAATAGAGTCACATGTTAATTTTCAATTATGAATCACACGATTGTGGATTGTGAAATGCAGAAATGACATCAAAATCACAAAAAGTCGACTACCAACTTACATTTCCTCCAACTCTAGCCTTTAGGGCTGTGTAGACCATAGGCCTGGGAACAGATAGTTTTAGTACACCGAACAAAATTTACCTACTGGGTACAGAGAGAATTTCAGTCAGTGTACTATCTGTTCCCTGTATGTGCTGTAGACTAAGGTTCAAAATTTTGAATTTCTAGGAAAAAGTCAATTTAGAAATGCGACATGTATTTTCAGTAAAAACGTACATGGAAACATAGATGCCAGCAAAATTCTTTTGTAGTAGGGATCAGAAGCTCAATAAATATTCCTCAAGATGAGACACCGAATCTTGTTCTGGGATCCTGTGTATTCAAATATAATTGTAATGCTGACTTCACATTTCTCGGATCACAGAAGCACATTCAGATTTGGACAGCCTTCCACCAATATTGAATATATATCACTATTTTGTCTAATTGTTTGTATACGATTCGTTAGTGATAAGAAAGTTAAAGAATAACAAGACGCTTCGAATGAGATATGATTTGATATGAGATGTCTCATATTTTTTTGAAATGGCTGCACGACAATGTGAATAACAATCGCAGTTATGAATATGATCTTAGCCAACCTGTACAGGATTTTATATAAAACAAAAAAGGACTCTACAAACCACAAGAGTAGCTAATCGCAAAACTAAATGTACAAGAGACAAAACCAGCACTAGAGACCACCTAGGTGACATTAAAGCACCTCAAAGAAAGGATATAAACCAACCCCCATATATTGGCTAGATCTATATGGGTTACTTAGTTCCAAAGCCTTCTCTATGATCTGGCTTTGAGCCACTGTTACAGCAGCTGTGGTATTCAATATTTGCCAATGCATGGTGACCACGCACAGTTGTTTCGTCATTATTATATGAAACATACCTTTATGCATACATTTGCAGAAAATCAGCTCATATCCCCGTCTTAATCGAGTGTATTTAGCATTTAATTTCGCAAAACGAAATTTCATTTTAAAATGGCCACCATTTTTCTGCGAATGAGGTCACTGAGGTGTATAAATGGCGGATCCATTGAGTTTGAATGTTTTTCCGAAAAGAAATTTTGAAATATCTAAATTCAGAGGTAGTTTAGAAAATACATCACCAAGAAAATGCATTTTCTAAAATTTTGGGGCTCACAGAGGGTAAATTTAAATTATGAATTTTACTTTTAGATTTTTATGAAACAAATTGCCTACATCATTATGTATGTTGTAATATTATACATTAATTAATAAGAGGTACTAAAGTATTACTACTACACATTTAATTTTTAAATGTTATTATCGAATTCAAATATAAATCAACTATTTTAACTGAGCCAAGTATTGGATGATTGGAGGCAGTATTGATCAAATTTGCAAAGGGTTAATTTTATTCTCACCTGTCTCAACAAAACAGGAATATCCCAGAATTCATACAGTCATACTTCTCTTATGTAAACTATATCATTGATTGGCCAAGGGTTCATCTATAATCCTGGGAAGTGACCTCTTCTGGACGAAAAGCTTGGGAACATCTGATATGACCAGTTCCCATAACAGTGTGTCACCTCACTGTATGTACAGTGATCGCCTACTATTAAAAGTGCGTGATCAAAGACTCGACAAGATGCGCAAAATTCGAAATGTCGGAGGAAAGGTATGTTTGTTTCTCTTTTCTTTACCACCTTAATGACATTTTACCTACAGATGGTATTCCATATGCTGTATAAGAGACTCAAGATTCATTTGGTAACAGGATTCGGTGATTGGTTCAACCGAAATACCTGAACTGAGTTAATAAATGAAGCAAAATCAAAAAACCCGCCGAATGAAAATGTATATTTCACCAAATTTTCTGTTTTTAGATTACCAAAACCACAAAACCAACATGCTTATGGTTAATATACATAATACTTAACATTACATGCATATCAGACGTTCCAACTCCCCTTCAGTATCGAGTAAGAAGGATGTTATGAAAACAATTTATGATCAGCCAAGTGGGTGATTTTACCATGTGGATTCTAATGATATGTTCTTTGCATTTCAGAGTGGTTGGGTTTACATGATTTTACTGTCATTCATTACAAACTCCTAAATTTCAAATCATTATAAACCACCTTGTAGAACATCATGAAGAAGAAGAGATGAAGATGAGAAAGATTACTGAAAATAGAGCAAATCTAGAATGATAACAAGAAATTTCTCTGGAATAATACCAAATGAAGTGAAATCAATAAATAAACACATACTTGTAGAAAGTGATGAATTCATGACAATTTCAGTGATTGACAATAATCGAATGAAATCATCCAGAATCTCTGATTCAACAACTGCTACAAAATCAAATAAAATTACCAATGAAATTGCAATAGAACGAGAATATCAATTAGTAATGAAATGACAATAAATGATTCTGAAATTACAATAGACTCTCATTCTCCAATAGTGTCCACCAGTTAATCTGAGATGATACCCCTCTGAGCAAAGCCTAAACTGGAACTTTTACTCGGTCCCATATCGATCCACATAACTCTGTCATTAGAGATAATAGCATGGTATTTATTTCACATTTTGTAGAGTTTCTCTAAAAAACGCTCACTGGTCGTTTATTTTGCATTCGATTACATACAATTCTAAAATTCTCAAGCTAATCACTTATAGACCTTAGTTGAAAATTGATCAATAAATCTACTGAATATTGAATACCTAAGAGGAGTTTTCCCTTATACCTGTCATTTATATATGACCCAAGTTAGCCACCTCGTGGTGAAACTGGGAACTGACTACTGGCATCTACTGAAGGTTATTACGTCATTACATTACTTATTGATACCTTGCTGCAAAAGAATGATTTAACTCCCCAATGAAATAGATAATGTACAATTCAGATTTTATTACAATTACAATTACATTACAATTCGACAATCATCTTGGATGCCAAGGTGTATAGTTCTCATACTTTGGGATCAGAGGCGTAAAATAAATGGACTAAAATGGAACTTAAAAAACGGTTCCACTTGTAAGGTGTTACGCTTCAAGAGGTGTTTCACTTAGCAGGTTCTAGAGGTTCAGTGTATATATCATTTAATGGTAATGTATTCAAATCTAGGCAGAAAAACAAAATGAACACACACACAGTGACCATTTAATTGACTGAATCAGTTTGGACATACATTTTGCGAGATCCCCATTTTCTTCTCTTGAAAAGCATATAGATATGGGTGTATGGTTTGCTGAAACTCACGCTATTGGCTGATCCATTCGTTTCTGTGTTAAAATATTTATTCCATGTTATTGAAGGGGAAACGTGAATTTCATCATGGTCAAATGGAAGTCCAAGACCCTACCTAAGTATAAAAAATTAAAGAGAGTAAAAATGTTCTATTGTTTTTGATATTTTCAAGCTTTTTAAATAAAATAACACATATTGTATCGCATTTATATCTTTAAATTGTAAAATCAATAACATATACGAAAAATGGTCAAACTAATATATATTTCTCAAAGCATATGGGTGTTCTTGTGCCTACAAAACCTAATTGAATCACCAGTAGCCTGTAATATAAACACAAATAAATCTTTTAAAAGTAACCGTTACAAAATATTTGAATTTTGCGCATCTTGTCGAGTCTTTGATCACGCACTTTTAATAGTAGGCGATCACTGTATATACAGTGCATCTGTCATTTCTCTGGAATGATGTACACTTTCCTCCAAAAGATTGAAAACAATTGTAGTACAGTAAAACCTGTATATCTGAACACTTGGCTAATCCGAACACCTCCCAATTTGAACATTTTTTGGTCCCGTTTTTTCTCCCATCCATTGACTCAAATGTTTAAAAAACTTGAAATATGAACATCTCCCAATTTTGACAGTGAACAGTCATGTTTGAAAATTAACCTATCTAATCTGAACACATAAAATATCACATGTTCCATAAATTGATCAAATATTTGAAAAAAACTTGAACGATCTCACTGTTGGTGGGGCTTTCTAGGATGACTAAATTCATTTGAATCATATTTTTATGTCACTCTAATGCCAAAGCTAAGTAGTCAAAAGAACTATAATATTTATTGAGAATTTGTTTCTATTTCTTCAAAAACCCAAATCTTGCAAATGCAAAACCTCAAAATGTGAACACCTCCTAATCCGAACGCTCTGAGCTGGTCCCTTGGATTAGACAGATTTTACTGTAGGTACAATCCCCTCTAAAAGTTACTGAAATCACTGGCTGGGAATTGGTGTTCGCTTACACACAGGTGTTCAATAGAGTATACTCATATGTTCGCTGGGCACAGTATTTCACTAAAGAGATGTTCATTATGACAGTTTTACTGTACTGGGAATTGGTGTTCACTATACACAGGTGTTCAATAGAGTAGACGCATGTTTTCACTGGGCACAGATCTTCACTAAAGAGGTGTTCATTAGGATATTTTTACTGTACTGAACTCACTGACTGGGACGGAATCGGTGTTCACTATAATATACACAGGTGTTCAATAGAGTAGAGGCATGTCACTGGGCACAGATCTTCACTAAAGAGGTGTTCACTATGACAGTTTTACTGTACTGAAATCAATCACTGGGAATTCACTATATACAAAATTGAAATCTGTGTATCATGCCACCCCTGCAAAATAATTTACTTGCCCACTTGGTCTCTTGGATCCACTTGCAAAATATATATAGTAGATGTGAATATTTTCGAAACAAATGAGTGATATATACACATATTTTGTACCAAATGCGTGACATAAACGGCAATCGCGTGCAAAGACCGAACGGAATGCGTTCGCTTTTTTCGCCATTCGGTATTTTACCGTGTTGGCCAGGGGGGAGATTCCCCAAAGATGCCCTATCATATTAGCACGTTCGAAAACAAATTTTATAAACAGGCCTCAATTTGCCGTTGAAATGGATCTCCAAATTTTCACTGTAGTTTTATGAGTATTCTTTACAAGTATGGATCGAGTAACTTCAATAGTATTACCATAGGTTTGAAATGACGATGTTGAACTGATGTAAGCGCCATTCCCACGATTTCAAATTTAACTCTGCGCATGCGCAGCACTGAGAGAGCATGTGCCCATGATTGTTCACGTGATCGAATCCTGCAATTTGATTGGAGATGAAAAAAGCACTTGGTGAAAAATGTGTATACCCTCTGGGAGCCACCAGCATGCATTTTCTTGGTGTTGTATTCTCTAAACTACCAAATTCAGACAAGCAAAGCTTCTACATCAATATGATTAATATTCTTATAAATATTTATAGAAACTATTAAAAATGAGTTCAAGGTGCGTGTATGACATTTTTTCAGGAAAACATACGAAATCAATCAAGTTACATCTAGCTGTAAGCTAGAGACTCGAGTAATATATGGGGACGTGCCACTAAAATGGGTCACTCTTTCGCCAAATCCCTAGGTGTGGGTCCCATTTTGAAGAAAAAACCCTAGATTGAGGTTTCATTTTGATAAAAAAAATCTGGGAAAAAATCCCTAGAGATGGGTCTATTTTTGGAAAAATCCTAAAACTGGGTATTGTTTTTGAAAAAAATCGCCGGAAGTGGGTCTTGTGTTTTAAAAATTACCTTGAAGTGGGTCTATTTTTGAAAGAAAACCGGGTTCATTTTTAGAGAACAAAATCCCAAGATGTGGGTAGATATTTTGAGTCTCAGCGGCACCCCCCCCCCCCCCGACTCGTGATCGTTGACGTAAATTTTAAATTTGATTTTTTTCGAGGGGACCGTCCCATCTGAATAATATAATATTGAGCTATCCTTCTAAAAAATAATCTTGCCGGCATCTATGCATGGAAATAGATTGAATTTACTAACCTGATTTGTTATTTTTAATCAAAATATTGATCTAAAATTGTTTTTACGGATTTGCCGGAAGTAGTTAATCTGTCTAAATTGAAACCTCAACTAAACGAAATTACACCGTCGCGCCTTTACTTTTAATGTAAATTCCATAAATCAGACTGTTTTACTCTTATTATACTGTAGTTTTGTACGTATTTATACCGAAAATAGGATAACATTTACGTTTGTATGCACATCAATAATAATATTTAACAAATCCGATACAAAATCACAGAGTAAATTTTGCCATTTTCTTTCACTTCCCCGATGCATCCTGGGTACAGCATCATTGCTGCTGATTGGTTAATATTTCATTACGTCAATCTTCAGACGCGCGAATTTTCGAAGAAGATGGCGGAGAAAACAGACTATTTATTGCTACTTTGGGTGGAAGATTTTACACAAAGTATCGAGCCTGCCAGGAATCTTGTCAATAGATCTAAAGGAACATGCCCAGAACTAGGTGAATTTGTCGTTTGTAGATTTGGTGCTGGAAAGAAAGCTAAAGAACACGACGCTATTTGCTTGGGGATCGGAGGTAAGCAAGACTGTTAGAATTCAAAATTTTGAAAATTTAGGGTCAGTTTCTTTAAAAATGAGGCCCTTAAAGGCCTTTTAATGACATAAAGGCACATTAATTGAGGCCCTGTAACACATTTGGCCCAACAACTTTTCTCTCTCTGTCAGTTGCGACTCGTGTGATTGACTTTTGACCTTTTGGTCAGGCCCGTAGCCAGGGGGGGGGGTCGATTCGGTTCGGACCCCCCCCTGGCCAAACATTCTTTCAAAATCATGCATCACCATTCTGAGCATTTTCATGTGATTTTGGGTCAACTTTGTCAACGTGAACCCCCCTGGAATTTTTCTGAAAAGTGAACCCCCCCTTGGCAAATCCTGGCTAAGGGCCTGCAGGTCATCATTCGAAGGGAACTAATTTTAATCTGTCGAAATATTGACAGGTAGGTTATTTTGACGGATGAAAAACTTTGTCACCCGTAAAATTTTGGGGTTGTTGATTTTATTCTATTTTGATCACTGAAGACTTGCGCTTACAGGCTAACATTATAGTTAGAGACTGATTGAGTTTTAGACTGAGAAATTTCTCTTATTATTTTAGCATCATTGTCCGATGCAGAGCTTGTACAAGCTGCCAAAAAGACAGATAAGTACATTGATGAGAATTTAACCCAAGATGAGATTATATGTCTAATCAAGGCATATTGGGGTAACATCGCACGCAACCGAGGTGGTTGCATTGAAGATGCCGGGGACAGGGAGACAGACATGACAGATGAGCATTCATCGAGTGACACAGATGATATGGCTAGTTCGCCAGAAAATGCCTCAGCCTCTGAAAATGCCTCAGCCTCTGAGAACACGTAAGATAATTTTTACCTATTTATTTCATGTTGTTAAGTCAAGCATAATTTAGGTGCAACAATTAGTGCAGAGGGGCTATTTAACGATCATGGACCAGTGTCAAAATATATTTAAGTTTGGATACTTCATCAAGACTAACATCTATTTTTATTATCTACAATGAAACCCGCTAGTCTCTAGATAAACATTATTTCAGCTGATATTCCTCTTGAAACATGGTGGATCTTAAAAATATAAAAGTGGACGTCCCATTTAGCTTTGAACTGAATTTACACTTCTTAATGCTGAAATTGATAGTTTATCCATACATTTTAAGAAAATAGGTATGTCAAAGAAGATGTTAAGCCAAATGTTGCCTTGATAGCTCAGAAAAAGTTGAAATTTTCCTATTTTCTCTCTACAAGCCTTATTGCCCCTTTAAGTTAACTACCATACTTCAAAGAATTCCCTCTGCCATTTTGACCATGAGTCAAAGGCAGATGGCAAAAAACCATTTCAAATCACAATTAAGCCTGTTCAAATTTTGAGAAATTACCAATTTTAGTGAAATCCTATTAAAATTGCCAAAAGGTCTATTAAAAACATATTTATTGAAACTCCTGCATGACCATGTTTCACCTTTCAGAAATAAAGTATAAAATTAAAATATGCCTCAGATTTTAAATATGCCACCAATTTATTTATAACAGATCTGCAAAGGCATCAAGGGAAAAAATTAAAACCAACCAAGATGAGCATTCATTGAAAGACTTGGAAGAAGAAAATCCCCCAAACTCTGGGAACAAGTAAGATAATTTTTACCTATTTATTTCACGTTGTTAACTCAAGCATAAATTACTAGTTACTGAAAGAGGTTTACTTAAACTACTTCTTTAATCCCTCTGGCCTTTTCATAATGAGTCAGGCAGACGGCAAAAAATCACAAGTATGCCTGTTCAAATATTGAGAAAAAAATTCATTGTCCTTAGCAATTTTGGTGAAATAAGTTCCAGCCTATTGAAATCGCCAAAAAAGCCTGTTGAAAACATATTTATTGAAACCCCTGCATGACCATGTTTACCTTTCAGAAAAAAGTATGAAAAAATACCTGTGATTTTGAATGTCTCCAATTTATTTCAATATAGGTCTGCTAGAACTATTAGAAGCCTAAAGAGGAGAGTAAAGGACCTCGAGAACCAAGTTGCTGAAATAAGAAAAGCAATGCATATGGACGAAAATGACATTGCTTATGATGTTATTAAGCATCTACCAGCAAGTGATGTCCGTTCAGTGACAAAAAAGCTGGTAAGCTATTTTTTCACAGAAGAAGAGTTGATACTCCATAGTGTCACCGGGAAAAAATCAAGTCGTTCAGAGAGCTCTAGACCCCCACTAGACCAGACTAATGTTAACAGAGTGCTAACTTTAGTGGAAAGACATTGTAAGACTTCTCCAAAAATTACGAAGGAAAAAATTGCTAACATTCAAAAGGCATTACGCTTAAAAAATAGAATGTAGATGCGTAAGACACTTGTATTTGCAACTTGACAAGACACTTGTATTTGTAACTTTGTAACTTTCCTGTAGAAGGACACTCATTTTGTAGTTTGACAGTATTTGTTAAGAATAATATAAAGCAGTTCTATGTAACTTCAATTGAATTGTTTATTCTTTATTCATATTTATTCTTGAGAAACTCAGGGAAAGTGCAAACATCAGATAAAAAATTGAGGTGATGCATAATGAAGCATTTTCTGATTACTACCCATGATGCATATACATGAATAACTCAGTAAAAAGAAATGAGGTAAGTTTTTATCATTTATTCTTTAAAATATTTTCATTCTTAAAAATCATAAAGGAATCCTTGTTTATTCATGAAGAATTTATTCTTCATTATTCTAAAGTGATAATAATAATCCTGAATGTTTATTCATCTTTATTCTTGGGAACTCAATAGTGACTGGAAGTTTGAAAATTGAAGAATTACCGATGAATATTTAAGAATTAGTTTTCAAGCATATGCTTGAATAATTCATCAATTTGATTAGAAATTTGAAGAATAAAGAAGAATATTAATTCTTGTTTATTCATCAAAAACATGAATGTTTATTCATGAAGATTTCTCATTTATTCTTAAGAAATCCCTGATAATAAGGATCTTTATTCTTGAATAATTCATGGAAAGTGTCAAGTTATCATATGATGAAAATTGAGGAATAAATCATGAACATAGAGGGATTGTGAAGAATATTGAAGAATATCAAAATTGATGTCCAAGCATATGCTTGAATAATTCTTGAATTTGCTTCCTAGAAATTTGAAGAATAAAGAAGAATATTTATTAATATATATTCTTCAAAAACGAGAATGTTTATTCTTGTTTATTCTTAGAGATTCATGACGATTTTTCCTTCTTTATTCTTAAAAAATTCTGATAATCTATTCATCTTTATTCTTTAATAATTCATGGCAGGTGAGCAAGTAATCATATGATGAAAATTTGGGGAATAAATGATGAACATAGAAGGTTTGTGAAGAATAATGAAGAATGTCCAAATTGATGTTCAAGCATATGCTTGAATAATTCATGAATTTGCTTACTAGAAATTTGAAGAATAAAGAAGAATATTAATTCTTGTTTATTCGTAAAAATCATGAATGTTTATTCTTGTGTATTCTTAAAGATTCATAAAGATTTCTCCTTCTTTATTCTTAAAAAATTCCTGATAATCAGGATTTCTATTCATCTTTATTCTTCAATAATTCATGGCAGGTGAGCAAGTTATCATATGATGAAAATTTGGGGAATAAATGATGAATATAGAAGGATTGTGAAGAATAATGAAGAATGTCCAAATTGATGTTCAAGCATATGCTTGAATAATTCATGAATTTGCTTACTAGAAATTTGAAGAATAAAGAAGAATATTAATTCTTGTTTATTCGTCAAAAATCATGAACGTTTATTCTTGTGTATTCTTAAAGATTCATAAAGATTTCTCCTTCTTTATTCTTAAAAAATTCCTGATAATCAGGATTTCTATTCATCTTTATTCTTTAATAATTCATGGCAGGTGAGCAAGTTATCATATGATGAAAATTTGGGGAATAAATGATGAACATAGAAGGATTGTGAAGAATAATGAAGAATGTCCAAATTGATGTTCAAGCATATGCTTGAATAATTCATGAATTTGCTTACTAGAAATTTGAAGAATAAAGAAGAATATTAATTCTTGTTTATTCGTCAAAAATCATGAATGCTCATTCTTGTGTATTCTTAAAGATTCATAAAAATTTCTCCTTCTTTATTCTTATAAAATTCCACGACAATTAAAATTTTTATTCATCTTTATTCTTGAATAATTCATGGCAGGTGTGCTAGTTATCATATGATGAAAAATGAGTAATAAATGATGAACATAGAAGGATTTTGAAGAATAATGAAGAATATCCAAATTGATGTTCAAGCATATGCTTGAAGAATTCATGATTTTTGCTGAATCAGAATGTGAAGAATAAAAAGGAATATAAATTCATGTTTATTCTTCAAAAATTCCTTGATATTTCTTTCTTTTTTGTTCTTGTTTATTCTTCACGGGTCCTTGAAAGTTTATTCATGAATATTCCAGTAATTCAGTTTTGAAGAATTTTGGGGAAGTGTCCAAATTGATGATCACGCATATTCATGAATAGTTCATGAATAATTATTCTTCATTGGTGGATTATTCATGAATATTTTACATGAATATTGATGAATAATTCACGAATAATCAGGAATTATTCCATGCTTTTTCGCCGGGGCAGTAACTTGATGTTACAACTCTGAAAAGTGAAAAATGGGGACATGTGGAGTTAATGGAAGTTTTCATTTGTCTTATAGACACATTACTCCCCCCTCCGTTCAATTTTAATAACTTTCGATTACTTTTTATATAACGTATGGTAACATGTTTTACAAAACCAATGATGACAATAGTTTTGTGATAATTACTTCACTTACGAGTATTTATTACAGGTCGTGTAGACCCCTGTTGGTTGATTTATAGCAAAAAATTGGCATTTGCACGTTGGCGACGCTGCACTTTTTTAATAGATCTTTTATTTTAGAACTCCAGAGTTCAAAAAAAATCCAAGAAGACCTAACATATTCCCCCGTCCACTGCGTCTATTCATTTAGCCATTCAATTGTAAACTTTCTCTTATAAAAATAAATCTTCAAGATTTGTTGAATTTTCTACCGAAAATCAGCTAGATCTACTCCCCCTCCATTCATTTCTTCTGATCATCGGGCATGATTCTTATTTGAGACTATATTTAACACCTCCTGTGAAAATTTGAATGAAAAGGGCACAAAACTCTTAGTTTGAGAAGGATTTTCTCTAAACTAACAGTATTGATTGACCTGGAATGTGGAACTAATTAGAGAGACTACTTTTACATGTTTTTCCAACACGGTTACAGTATGGCACAATGGGGAACTTTGGGGTACAATTTCTTCATAATTAGCCTTCTTTAATTCTAGATACCATATATTTTCTATTATACCATATACGATATTTTTTACACCTCTTATACCATATACGATAAATTTTGCCCCCTCTTACACAATATACAATAAATTTTCAGCCTCTTATACGATATACAATATCTCTATACACCCCCCCCCCCGCCAATTAACCACATTTACCACTACCAAGCGGCAATTTACCACTAACAAGCGCCAATTAACCACATTTACCACTACCAAGCACCAATTAACCACATTTACCACTACCATGCGGCAATTAACCACATTTACCACTACCAAGCGGCAATTAACCACATTTACCACTACCAAGCGCCAATTAACCACATTTACCACTACCAAGCGCCAATTAACCACATTTACCACTACCAAGCGCCAATTAACCACATTTACCACTACCAAGCGCCAATTAACCACATTTACCACTACCAAGTGGCAATCAACCACATTTACCACTACCAAGCGGCAATTAACCACATTTACCACTACCAAGCGGCAATTAACCACATTTGCCACTACCAAGCGGCAATTAACCACATTTACCACTACCAAGCGGCAATTAACCACATTTACCACTACCAAGCGGCAATTAACCACATTTACCACTACCAAGCGGCAATTAACCACATTTACCACTACCAAGCGGCAATTAACCACATTTACCACTACCAAGCGGCAATTAACCACATTTACCACTACCAAGTGGCACGACGATGGGAATTGCTTCTTATAACGAAGGGCAACAAAATGCCATGTTCAATTTCTCTATGGATTGTATAGTACATGTTATACGTATGCGTGAACATATTTGATGATTCAAGGATAGGAAAATAATAACCTAGACTTATTAGGCCAGACAATTTTTCGAGGAAGTGAGTAAAGTGAATTAAACAACTTTTAAAAGTTGCAATAATCAAAATAATGATGATTTAACCAGGCCCGTAGCCAGGATTTGCCAAGGGGGGTTCAGTTTTCAAAAATTTCCAGGGGGGGTTCACATTTGACAATTTTGGCCCAAATATAGCTAAAATCACTTGAGAAGTGCTCAAAATGGTGAAAAACTGCATGATTTTGAAAGAATTTTTGGCCAGGGGGGTTTGGGTGATTGATATTTCTCATAAAATTAAGAGAGATAGTCTATTTTTGTGAACCACGACTACGGGCGCCAGTTAACCATACCACTACAATTTATTCGGTCTCAGCCCGTCATATTAGTAGATAGAGGCTCTAAATTCTTATATGTCACAGTTCATATGTTATACTACCGAGACATGGATCCGTAGTTTTTAAAAAAAACAAACTTTGACTTAAATATATGGCAACATCAATTTTTCTACCACCGAGGCGCCAATTAGAGATGGTAATAGGACCGGGTAGGTTGTTGGGGGCAACTGCCCCCCCCCCCCCCCCTTTCGAAATATATATGATAATGACAGGCCTGTCAACTGTCCCGCAATTTGCGTATTTGTCACGCATTTGCTGAAGAATTTGAAGTCACGCCAGTTATTTTTGCGTGACAGAAAATGTCACGCAAATACGCATTTTACCTGGTAATTGTCAAGCAAAAATATTTCTGTAGAATTTTTTTTTAAAAAGATCGTTTACACAGCAAAAATACGAACGCCGGAAAAAAACGTACGCATATCGTTCGGACTTTTCATGCGAATTACGTATATGTCACGCATTCCGTTCGAAATATTTCGTACCTCCCCCCCCCCCCCCCCCCGTTGACGGATGTTTTGAAACGCGAGCGTAGCGAGCGCGAAAAATTTGAGGTGTTCAAAATTTGGCAAGATGTAATAAAATTTATACCAAGGTGTTCAAAATTTGGATCAAGGTGTTCAGATTTGGACCAAGGTGTCCACATTTTGAGGGGAGGTGTTCAACATTTCCAAGTCACTCATGTTAGGTGTTCCCAAGTTGACAGGCCTGTCATGATATGCTCAGAATGTACCAATGAGAGAGTGTGAAATAAATTCTAAGGCCCAAATATTTTGGGGATTTTGTAAGGCCTCAAAGAATGAGTGTGAGTGTGTATGTGTCAGCAGTGCAATCCATCCATACCGCAAGTCGCACCCCCCACAGCTTGGGAAATCTTAGACGGGCCTGAATTCCCTCCCCCCTTCATTATAAAAGGAACCCCAAGCCGAGAACAACCTCCTTTTCTGAAAGATAAGAAAATAATCACTTCAATCCACATAGGTATCGGATAGATTTCCCTCCTTCATTTTCTCCCAATTTTGCAAGGGAAAGTGCACAGTCAGCATCTGATGCCTAGAGTAATTAGATGACAAGTATAAGTGGAAACTTGTGAAATATCTTTAAATAATGTACATGTCTACAAACAAAAAACCTGACATTGACAGTGAGTTGACAAATGCCTCTTAATACTTACCCGCTTACTTACCAAAATATTTTCACATCTGATCTATTTAAACTTTTCCTCACCAGATGGCAGCAAGAATTACCGCGAAAATAAAATATTGCGCCGCATAAAATCATTCAACAACAAAAGTTTGTCAAATAAAGCATAACAACAGTAATGTGGAACAATCAAGCAGGTAAATATAAAGCAATGGTATACTGATTCAAAGAAAATGTATTTTACTAATATTTATATTCTTTACTGGCCGATTGAAGCGTTTCATTTGATGGAAATTTACAACATCACATATTATCGCCCACATTGACATTAACATTTTTACAGTGGGGATCATAAAGAAATACAAAAGCTATGAAAATCACATGCTGTCGCACATGTAATAAATTCTTACCTCAGTGTATTTAGTGCTCTATTTTCTCCGTCTTATTAAGTCCAAATATAGTGGAATTTGTGTCCATAATGACAAATAAGAACTTAAAAAGTTGAAGTAGATATTCACATGTTATGCCGACTTACTCGAGTCTCTAGCCAATTCTTGGCTAGAAGTGTTTCCATCTAGAACACCGTGAACTATTGTAAAATCTTAAGGTCAGGGTGCATGATGGGAAATTTTCTGCATTCCTCAATTGTATTGTATTGTATTGTATTTTGTTTACCACCAATGAAGGTGAGCAATACAGTGGGGGACAAAAATAAAACTCAACGTTCACAAGTTGTCACAATGAGCTAATTTCCAAGTTTCGTGTCTCAAACTCTCCCAAGCGGTAGAAAAATAATTCCCGTTCACTAAAGTAGCATAATAAATGAATCCAAAGCTTCATACCTGCAAATAATGGATAAAATTCCTACCAAATCGAATGAATGTTTTCATGAATCGCCATGTTTGTTATCCAAGGACAGTTGACTCCCAGAATGCAACATCAGTTAACCGTATTTACTCATGACAGGTTTCAAAATGGCGGAACAGCATTTTGAAAGCTGGCACGTGTCATGTTGCATTCTGGGAGCCAATCCTCCGTTTCCGGCGCAATCGGGCGACAAAATCACCTCAACATTTGAAGAGTCGGCATAACATGTGAATATCCAATTCAACTTTTGAAGTTCTTATTTGTCATTAGGGACACAAATTCCACTATATTTGGACTTACTAAGACGGAGAAAATAGAGCACTGAATACACTGAGGTAAGAATTTATTACATGTGCGACAACATGTAATTTTCATAGCTTTTGCAATTCTTTATGATCCCCACTGTACCTCTTGGGTATATCCCGTATATAAACGGTCGGATTTTACGTAATTAACCTGGAAGATAGACCCAGAAACCCCTCCTTGAAGGAGCCCGGTGTTCTTTTATGTGCACTTATACATAGACATACACACCACCACAGCCTTTTGTACGAGTTGCGGACCACTCAGTCAAACACCCTGAAGTACTTCACGCAAACAAGCAAATTTAGTCTTGCCTGAACTGGGGATCGAATCCGGGACCTATTGCGTAAGAGGTACCTGCGCTACCGCTGAGCTACACGGGTGGACTACATGAAAAAAATCAGAAAATTTTAAGAATTTTTTTTCACTGAATTTACTCATTTTTTATACATTTTACAAAACAAACCTTCTCACAAGGCTTTTCTAGGCACATAAGTGCACTCTTTGTGCAAACTTGGAAGATGTAGACCATGTGGGGAAGGAGTTATTCTTGTTTGAAAAATAACATGTGACTCAATTGAGGAATGCAGAAAATTTCCCAACATGCACCCTGTCCTTAAGCCGGCGTTCAATGAATTTATGTAATATTCTAAAAATCATTCTGTTCATATTTCATGAATTGAAATGATAACGGCTTATCTTATTGATGAGATATTGAACGTTTTCATTTAAAATAGACGTCGTCTCGTTCTCCATTTTGAAAGCATGCCTTTTTTCCGCTATAGCGATTTAGTCAAGATGGCCGCTTGTTGTGAAAATTTCCTTCAGTTTTATTTTGTGATTAAATATCCTGCGAAGTAGACCAATTTATGAAATAGGACTACGTGTAAAGATCAATGCAGGTGAGTTTATTATGTTTACATCAATAAAAATAAAACAGCTCGGCAATTTAAGGCAAATTCAAAACAACAAAGAGTGTCTTATTTATATTGTATGGCCACACTCAGTGGCCATAGAATATGGTAAATGCTGACTCTTCAAATGTTGAAGTGATTTTGTCGCCCGATTGCGCCGGAACGGAGGATTGGCTCCCAGAATGCAACATGACACGTGCCAGCTTTCAAAATGCTGTCCCGCATTTTGAAAACTGTCACGAGTAAATACGGTTAACTGATGTTGCATTCTGGGAGTCAACCATCCTTGGATAACAAACATGGCGATTCATGAAAACATTTGCTCGATTTGGTAGGGATTTATCCATTATTTGCAGGTATGAAGCTTTGGATTCATTTATTGTGCTACTTTAGTGAATGGGAATTATTTTTCTACCACTTGGGAGAGTTTGAGACTTGGAATTTAGATTGGAAACTTGGAATTTAGATCATTGTGACAACTTGTGAACGTTGAGTTTTATTTTTGTCCCCCACTGTAATCTTTATAGACTGGATCTAGATTTGACTAAACTCACGATAATATTTAGGGTGGTTTATAGTATAAATGTGTAGATGAATTTTCCATAAATTTCACTGACCTGAAAGTTTTTACACAAGGTGAGCATTAATGAACTACTCCCTTTATTTTTAGGAGATGGGGGCTTTGACCAGCAAGGTGGATTTGCATCTCCAGCTGGGGGAGGTTTCAGTTCTCCACAATCACAGGGAGGAGAAAAAAGAGCTGTGAGTATATTCAGATAGGATAACGTCAATGTATGTTCTTGATTTGCAATCTCATCACCAGGGTTGCATCCTTGTTTGCCTAGCCTGTACAAGGCATTAGCATTTGTCTATTTTTAAAATTTGCATATTGTTTCCAAATGTTACATCTTAAGAGTTGTATTTTTGATGAAAACGTCATACCTTGAAAGTCCAAGATGGGTCAATCATATCATTGAATGCTTATACTACTATTGAACTACATGTATTGTTATGGGATGATGAATGTATATTATTATTATTGAATATTGGTTACCGCCATATTTGGCGAGCAATACCTCATTGGTATGTTCCGTATTTTTACGTATTTTACACTTCAAGATAGAGCCAGAAACCCCTCCTTGGAGGAGCCCTGTGTTATTTTGTGTGCACAGGTACACAGACATAGAGGTACACACCACAGCCTTTTATACGAGTCGTGAACCACTCAGTCAAACACCCAGATTTACATAACGCACAAACAAACTTGTCTGAACCAGGAATCGAACCCGGGGCCAAGCGATATTGGTAACCTTGACTCTGCCACTGAGCCATAGCGGGTCACTGTTACTGTAGATACACTTAATTTGACGCTACTTAATTTGACAGATTTGCTCAATTTCAAATATTTGCGGCTATTTAATTTGGTGGAGTCAAGCCTGAGCTCAAGTTTTATCATAGATCTGGAAAGAACATTTTAGATTCATGTGTTCTATTTCCAGTCTTGGTCCCAGGGTCTTGGTATAGTACTGACATCCAAATAGGAATACTTACACAAGTGAAATAATTGAAAATTATAAATTCTCAAGTGAAATAATTGAAAATTATAAATTCTCAAGTGAAATAATTGAAAATTATAAATTCTGATTTTCCAAAATAAATCTGAAAATTGGCGATTTTTAATTTGGTGGATTTTTTTCAATCCGCCAATCAGTCAAATTAAAATAGTAGCCAAATTAAGTGTATCTACAGTATGTCATAAATGTTTCTGTGTTTATCACAACAATCGTGTTTAAAATCATTTAATGTCTTCTCTGATGGAACATATTTACCTTTTAGCGTCCAAGCAACATCATTCCCTGTACCATAGCGCAAGTACTGTCAGCTAACCATGATGGTGACAGGTTTATAGCAGATGGCTTTGAATTACATCAGGTAGGGTTAATTTGAAACAGAGTTCACGTTTAGATCATTTTCAAGCTAAAATGCCAAGTGGTTCAATGTTATGTTGAATCTTCTCGAACAATCAAAAATATTTCAATTTATGCTTTTTAAAGTTCTCAATTGAATGCAAACTAATAGTCTTGCTTCAACCCCATGTGACCCTAGCCACATACCTATCACCTCTAAAAGGGGAATAAGATGGGCTGAGTGTCCAGAGACTTGTTGCAAGACTTCAAATTATGAATTGTCAATATTAGAATTTTCAATAGGATGTACACTAGCTTAAATGCAGGTGGAAGACTGACATTCTGACATTAAACATTAAAAATATTCAAATTCAAAATTCAACTGCTCACCAAAAATGGAGGAAATAGCTCAGAATCCATCGATTAACCTCTCCATATAAAGATATACCTCTAGGTTCATGAATTCTGGGGTATTTTCTCTCTAGCTCATTTAAGGATATAAATAAAGGAATTATTTTGTATTAATCATTACGCTAGGTGACTTTAGTTGGTCTTGTGACATCAGTGAAACAAGACAACACAAGTATCTCATACACTATCAATGACAGTACATTCGGTGATATTTATTGCAAATTGTGGATGGATGGAGTAGGTTACCATAGTTACCACACTTAAATTAGTTATTTATCCTGCAATATTTTCTTCAATGCTACTATGCTTCGGTAACTTTTGTGCTGATATGTTTACCAAACAACTTTGAGTTTTATGCTAAGTAAAGTTATTTTCCTAAGTTTCAAATTCTCTTTTCAGAGAGTCTCAAGACCCAATTCAAGTATATTTGAAAAAAATTCCAGAAGGTTGGATTACATGTCCATGATTAAAGTCCTTTGACATAACATTGACTTCTATATTGCAGGATATTATTGAATAGTTCTTTGTTTCATATTACATTGATGAGTTCATTAAACAGTCTGCAGCGTTTCCAGGACATTTTATCAACTTTGACATTGTGAAACTGGTCAAACTTTACCTTTCGTGTTTGGGTGCATATTGATATCTAACCGAGTGTGCAGTGAGTGCAAATTAATTTTCAAATGTTTAACAATAGCAGGCATACATATGCTGTTGCTCCCCCCTCGGTTGCTTCCATGCTTGGGAGATCACCCATCTGTGCTCATTAACTGGTGCTGATTTGATGTGTATCACCTATTTACCTATTAGTGAGGCAACTCAGACTACAGAATATATACACATATGCTGTTTTATGAACTCTGCTTTTGTAAACTGTAAAACATGATCTTATTCTACATATTCTATCTTAATTCTATGGGTGTATTTATCTCATGTTATGAACAGTAATTACACTCACAATAGATAAGTCAATTTCATTCTGCAATGTCTTTTCATCAAGTACTTTCTCTGACTTCTGTTTCATTTTTCCAGATAATAGAAATCCAATCTGAAAGATCATGTTTTACAGTAAACATTATCATTGTTTTATATTAAGAAGTTAGTTGATTGTTATTTGCATGTTAGTTCATTGTTATATACAAGTTCTTTGTTAACCTGTTATATTAGGTAACCATAGTAGGGCTAGTGAAGTCTGTGAGTGTTGCCCCAACCAGGATAGACTATGGGCTGGATGATGGTACTGGTCCCATTATTGAAGTCAAACAGTTTGTAGATAATGATGTAAGTTGCTCCTTGGCTTGCCATGGTATGTCATTAATTTTGGGTGTGGTATGGTTGGATCAGAGGGAATGTGCTGAAAGATGTACTCATAATGAAAACATGTTGGATAATTTGTAACACAGTAAAGCACCGTCTCATATGATTTGTACTAAATTCTGTAGATTATCACTTGAGTTGGTGGCTAATAAAGGTCAATGGGTGGTTTGGAAATAAAAAAGGGATTTCAGTATATATATGTATATAATTTAGTGTAACACTCAGGCAACCCTCACATCCTATCAGGCTGGGAAATAAAACCACACATTAAATTTGTGTCTATAAATATAATGCTATTATTTATGAGAAGAAGCTTTTGGTTTATCTCTTTGTATGGTTTAAAAAGCTCATATTTACAATATTGCAAATTAAGCTTCTACCTTGGGATACTTTAAAACAATTATTAGTTTATAACAAAATTGCAATTGCAGTTTAAATCATTTTTATGTCACCATGACAATTGGGGACATAGTTTCATAGTCTCCAACTTTTTTGTTTCTGTGTTTGGCATTGTTGGTTGTTTGTCGGCATTCGGCATCTGTAACAAATGACAGGTGGTGACATTTTGCAAGTTAATGCCTTGTTTTAATTTGTACTGCTTGTTCTACAGGAAAGTGTACCAGAGGAGGAGAGAGTGAGCCCCATGATGGAGAACACATACGTCAGAGTATATGGCAATCTGCGATCATTCCAAGGCAAGCAGAACATCACTGCCTTCAAGGTGCTCCCAATCACAGACATGAATGAGCTCACTTCTCACATACTGGAGACTATCAAAGTACATTTAGAGTTAACACAACCTGTAGTAAGTACATCTGTAGCGTAACACATTGGCTACTTCTTAAGTACTGTAGATGTGGGTTTTCATAATCTGTCACAATATGAGTAAAGTGGACTATTTAGTTACAGTCCCTCAATGGGGAAGTTGATTCCAAAGATTATGCCTAAATATTGTTGGGTCTCTACGAAACGATGACGCCAATATGATACGACAAACTTCAGAGTTCAGAGTAACATACGATACTTTATTATAAAGAGTCAAACTACACTATCTATTTACAAGTTATATACTACTGAGCTACTGTACTGACTAAGAGACCCAAATCGTAACTCCGGATCGTCACTCCAGATCATAACTCCAGATCATAACTCCCAGATCATAACTGCAGATCATAACTCTGGATCGTAACTCTGGATCGTAACTCTGGATCGTAACTCCAGATCATAACTCCAGATCATAACTCCAGATCATAACTGCAGATCATAACTCCTAAAGAACTACTCGTAACTGCCAGGGTGAGGTTTCGAAGCCTCTTATATAGTCCCAATATTGGCATGTTGCCAAACCACGATTGGCAACCTGCCAATGACCAATTTGGCAAAGTGCCAATGAAACTTAATGACCAAATTATTCTAAGTTCTTACTGAAATGTCACTGAAAATGCTTAAGTCCAACTGTATGAATGAATAAAATTGCCTAAGTCATGAACCACTGTTGCTGCAAAATGACAGAGTCCAGCGCCTTTGGTTGGATGTAAAATGTTTAAGTATTGAGATACAGGTTCGTGAAAATAACAGAGTCCAGCTAGTCTGGTTATGAGAAATGACTAAGTGTTGCCTATATGATGAGTGAAAAGAACAGAGTTGTGGCTTTTGGCTTCACTGATTTTGTTAAGTCTTGATGGACAGCTATGCTGCCATCTTTAGGTAAGAATTGAAACCTAGCATGACTTAGAAAAACCCAACACTACTCCCCACTAGCTTTGTGACCTCCTGGTCACAACAAGTTTCAAATTAACCTTGTTAAAATGATATCAGCATATTGACAACCCCTTTTAAACCGTAATCAAAAAAAATATAAAAACAAGAGTAGCCAATGTTCATCAACTATATAATGAAACCATTACTGTTAAGCCAAGATAAAATAACAAAGGTCAATTATGAGACAATTGTGTCGAAGACCAAACCTGTTATGAACAAAAATGACATCACCAAATAATAGAACTGTTATGCCACATTTTTTTACCTAACTAAATTGATGAGTAAACTTTCAACTGACTGAAACTTTGTATCAAATCATATCAAAACCATCAGAATGTTACGAAGACTCAAAAGCAAGTTCCACTTTTAAAGCACTCTTAATTTCAGAATAATTAAAAACACTATCAGCCTCAAAAGTTCATAAAGTTATTTTAAATGTTTTAATATTACAGTCTGTTGCACTTCAATGAAGGCATGAAAATCAAAGTGTTCAGTGTCAAGTGCAATGTTTATTGAACCTGATCACTTCTTCAAAATCATTCAGCAATGCAAATATTTCTATAACATTCTGATAAAGAACTAGATAATTCATGTTATGAGTCAATAATATTGGGCAATCTTTCACCCACACACTTCCTTTTAGTTTCACAGTCCACTGACATATAACATAATATTATATGCTATGTTTATCTTTAATATTGTGGTTTCTTTCAACTTTAGTAAGTTAAAAGGAAGACCATTTGTCATGTTCAACACACTGAATCAATGACAATGATGTAGGCATTCAATAACCACACACAGCCAAAATAATATAAGGTTTTCAAATTCACAAATCAAAATTCCTCCTTTGATCATCTTGATATCTGCACTGCACTGGACTCCTGATGATGGGAAGTGAATTAGCTGGTACAATGTGTACTGAAGACTGGCCTGGTTTCACAACTTTACAATGAAGGATATCTCTGTCTTGTTGATCTGTCACTGAGTGCTGAATGTAGGCTAACGACCAGTCTTATTAGTTCTCGATATTGTATTATAGTTCACACTGTGTCTTGATCACCAAATAATAGTCAAAAGGCATTTTAGCAGTATCCTGGATCCCATGAAAATGTCTCTCTGAATTAAGAACTGGTCAGTCTCTGATCTCTGAATATAAAACTGAAGTTTCGATCAATATCTGATCTCTGCATATAAAACTGAAGATTCGATCAATCTTTGATCTCTAAATATAAAACTGAAGTTTCGATCAATCTCTGATCTCCGCATATAAAACTGAAGATTCGATCAATCTCTGATCTCTGAATCTCTAGTGTCTCTCTGATCCTACGTATGTCCGGACGCATCATAGACATACTCCAATAACACAAATATAACACCTGACTGAATTTGTCCAAGATGACAGGTATGGGATCCTGTACATCAATAAACAAATGAACCATTAACAAGGTAATTAGAATGAGTATAACTGCGACCCATCCCAAAATGGCTTCATAATGGCACTGCTTTCTTCGCAAAAGTTCAGTATGAACAAAGTCCCTCAAACAATGTGAAGCTGAGTACAGCTGATCCTGCATGTTGAGAATTTTACCCCGACGTGACATCATGGTACCCCGTGCTGACATCCTAAGTTCAATACTGCATTCCAAAATTAAATGTCACTAATCATAATATAAAAAGTTTGCTGCCACCACTCTCTAATGAGAGAATAAATGTTGTGCAAATCTGCAAATGTTCTGCAAGTTTTGGTAACGATCATGTCTCCGTTTAGCTGGTTTATCTTTATATTTTCTTGGCGCCATCTTAAAGTCTCTTAATTGTTGGTAGCGCTATAAGCGTGTATAAGTTCATATCCCATCGCTGCTCACCAGTGTTGGGTCTCTACGAAACGATGACGCCAATATGATACGACAAACTTCAGAGTTCAGAGTAACATACGATACTTTATTATAAAGAGTCAAACTACACTATCTATTTACAAGTTATATACTACTGAGCTACTGTACTGACTAAGAGACCCAAATCGTAACTCCGGATCGTCACTCCAGATCATAACTCCAGATCATAACTCCCAGATCATAACTGCAGATCATAACTCTGGATCGTAACTCTGGATCGTAACTCCAGATCATAACTCCAGATCATAACTCCAGATCATAACTGCAGATCATAACTCCTAAAGAACTACTCGTAACTGCCAGGGTGAGGTTTCGAAGCCTCTTATATAGTCCCAATATTGGCATGTTGCCAAACCACGATTGGCAACCTGCCAATGACCAATTTGGCAAAGTGCCAATGAAACTTAATGACCAAATTATTCTAAGTTCTTACTGAAATGTCACTGAAAATGCTTAAGTCCAACTGTATGAATGAATAAAATTGCCTAAGTCATGAACCACTGTTGCTGCAAAATGACAGAGTCCAGCGCCTTTGGTTGGATGTAAAATGTTTAAGTATTGAGATACAGGTTCGTGAAAATAACAGAGTCCAGCTAGTCTGGTTATGAGAAATGACTAAGTGTTGCCTATATGATGAGTGAAAAGAACAGAGTTGTGGCTTTTGGCTTCACTGATTTTGTTAAGTCTTGATGGACAGCTATGCTGCCATCTTTAGGTAAGAATTGAAACCTAGCATGACTTAGAAAAACCCAACAATATAAATAAATCCATTCACCCATGGGGTAAAGTAAAAGGCATTGGGAGTACCTATGTAAGGTTGACACAACCCTATTCTTAACTGTATATGACTTATTTAAAAAAAATGATAAATGGTCTTCATCACATGAACAGTCTTTCTTGTTTTATGTTCTGCTCAGTATTTGTGTAAAAGTCTCAATTGTGATTTCAAAACAAAGACTTCTGGTTGATTTTTTAAACTCAGTAACCTGACAATCAAAACAATTAAAAGTATCTTTACCTCCTAGATATTATTACTGTAACTTCAATTGAATTCCAATTGATGAATTTTCTGTTTTATAATCCAGTCTGCAAACCAAACAAATGGCCACCATGAGACAAACGCTACACCAGCTAAAAACACATATGCAGGGGCCATGACTGACAACAGTATGTCTAATGTTCAACAACAGGTAAAAAAATGTTCATCATTCTTTAAAAGCCCCCAAAAAAGTTTAAACCACTCAAACTTAAATTGTAGCCGTACCCAATGTTTTCAAAATGTCATATAGAGCTAACCAAATTTTCAAAAATGCCCTAGTTAATCTGGTTAAACTGTTTAATGTCCTGTTTTAAAATCCCCATTCTTACTATTGAAAATGGATTCTACCAATACTCTCCCACATGAGTCTACTTGTTGAGACTCAATCAACTTGAGTTCTTCTGAGATAATGAGGATAATGACTGTGTATCTAATAAAAGTTTTGTTCAATGGGATTTGCTATTCCGTGGAGTTGCTGTTTTCTAGTTGTATCTGCCAAAATCATGAAATTAAATACTAGTATACTTAAATTTCCATGGTACATGTAATTTAACTCATTGTAATTTTGTTCTATTTTGTTCAGTGCATATTTTGCTAAAACAACTTCAATTTTTGCAGAGATTTAGTCAGTTACCTCTCCTTGCAAAACAACTTGAAAAGCAGACACGGTTTACATCACTATACATAACAGTAATAAGCAATTGTTATGTTATACTTCAGGTACTAACGATTATAAGAGGGTCAGCCAGTGATGAGGCAGGTATCAGCATACAAAACATAATGCAACAACTAAGAGGTCTACCTGAAAAAGCTATTAGGTAAGGACAGCTCACTCTCTGTCAGTCTGTAGGAAGTCAAAGCTAGAAGATAATTGTTTGCCCAGTTAATGAATTTATCCTTAAAAATTGTATAAAATGTCTGTCGAAGAATAACATTACGAGTTGCAACTTACAAGTATTGTATAATGTTGCTTGTACATTTCCAGGGATTCTGTTGAGTTCCTGAGTGGTGAGGGTCATATATTCTCTACTATAGATGATGACCATTATCGATCTACAGACACGGACTGATTCACAATGCTTAACATATACAGAAAGATCTTCATAGTATGTAGTATCTCTGACATACTAGTAATCATCTAATGGACAATATTCAGTGACTGACTAAGGCTGATTATGTCAGCATGTAGGCCAATTGGTCATATTTATGTGTTTTTGGCCAATCACCCTGCTCATTTTATCATTACATGAGACATGTTTTTTTAAGGATAAATGTTTGTTACACTTGAATATGATGGATAAAGTGTTTTTTAAATCTAAGAAATCTTCACTGGTGATCTCAAGATCAGAGAATTATGTTCCTTACTTCATTACTTATTATCATTAGTTTTTGTCATTAACTATACAATGCATCTGTCATGTCTGTAATCTTACATATACTGCACTATTCTTTTTTTCAAATTGCCTAATGATTTTTTTCCTTCAAATTGTTTATTTAGGAGGTTCATATTCATAAACGCTCAGCTTGGATGTTGTTACTAAGTTACAACTTGGTATTATATTTTGTATAAAAATGTTGTAATATAGATATAAGAAATATGTATAGAATAGTTTTGTTAATGTATGACTATAAGAAGACGTGAAATAATGGTAAATATAGATTTATCCTACCATTGAAAGATTTTCTATATTTGCAATTAATAAAATAAATGGGTTTATTCTAAGAAATATCTTAATTTTTTTATTTGTGTGCTGTTAAGGCTCTAAACAACTCAACCCATTAGCATCCCCATAGGAACTTTAAAGACTATTTATTTTAGATTGGAAAAATTGATGAATGTGCACACCTGTACATCTTTAATAATTGTCTCCCATCAAACATCAATCCTTGTGTTGTATATCATATAACAATTTGTTCTTTTTGGACTTATTGAAGCAACTTAGCTCAGCAGCTTTTCTCTTTATATCCATTACAAATGGTGACCATAAATCTAGCAAATTGTTTAATGGTGACTTCCAAACATTCGTTCACAAGTTATATACGTGATAATCAATTATGCCAATATTTGACCATTAAGTCCCAAATATTATAGGGCGTTCAATAAGTACTGATAAAAATGCCCTGCCTTTTTTATTACGACCTTTTTATTATTTCATAATTCTTACTAATATTTCTACTGTACATTCTTGAGTATTAAACTGATGTACTGCTCAAACAGGAAGGTGGTGCTGGGTTGAGCCAAAGGTGGTTCATGGTGGATCAGGTCTGCACGAAATAAGTTTCAAAATGACCAAATTGAAATATGAATATTGCTCCTCAGTCAACTGTCAATGTCATCAATGTCATTTCTAGATCATTATGAACAGTATGTTGTGTGTGGCCAACATTTTAATCAATCATGCCAAGGTATTTTAGCATCAGAGTTTTTATATCAGCCATCAAAATGCGTTCAAAAATAAAATGTTCACATTTTAAGTAGGTCATTTGATTTTTTCGGTGCTGACCTGAATCACCGCGAACCACCTTAGGTTAAACCAAGTAGAACACAATTAGTCAGAAATATAAAGAATAAAATTCTTCATACTTCTAACATACATGTTTCGCCATGGAAATCCAGGTGTCACATATAAACCACATAATATATCATTATTTTCATCTGAGCAGTATGCACCCCCATAAAATGGATGTGAGCATAAGTTTAGAAAGAAACTTCGTCCCAAAATTGTTGCTGGACAGATGGATGGATTGATCAAAGGGAGATTCATTAGGCCCACCAAGAATATGGTCAGTGGGTGCTTTATTGTAACAGCTTGCTTTTTGAAGAAACCCATAGCTACAGTGTATTCATGAAGAGGGAAAATGTATCTTATTTCAATATTTGTACCCAAATTTTACATGGGGGCTCTATCAGTATAAAACACAATTATGTAAAGTATGAGACCAAAAACAAGTATGGTTTATGACACTCAATATTTTTTTTAAGAATCCATAGACTGTGATCCATAGATAAGCCCAGGGTTTCCATGTGAGAATCTCCAGATATATTTGTAATCCCGGGCAGGGGCCATTTAGATCATATAATCTGCAAATTAAGTGTTTAGTCATACTCTAAAATATCAGTTTTGTACCCCAAAACATAAGTTAGACTCTACTATTTTATATTTAGGGAAATATGGGAGTAAACTCTAGTTGTAGGCCTACAAATGTAATCTAAACACAGGGCTAAACTTTATTCCAATCATGGGCCTATAAGAATGGATTATTCCCAATGGCTGACATCCAAAATATGTCACATTTACGGGTGTTACGAACTGAGACTTGGGAATGGTTGTAGACTAAAGAGGGCTATATAATATAGAATACTCGACTATCTGACCATCAATCATTTTCAAATCTCGCGGTAAAACTTTAGAGTTCCGGTTTATTGACCAATCACAGATGACTTCTGAACGTAATCTTCTTAGTATAAAAGTTCAGAAATTTTCAGATTTTATTTTAATCGATCGTAAAAGGGACGTTACTCTTGATTGTTCGTCTTAAAGTACGTCGAAGGGTAAGATAAAATTTTTAGGCTTCTAGAAAATACAAGTTTCCTGATTCATATCATTCGATTGTCCAGGAAACGTCAATCAATGTTATATGATTATTTTTTCAGAGTTTGCATGAATCTTGACTTGATCTCAAAAATTGCTGAGTTTCCGAAATCGAATGTTCTTTACATTTAGATCACTTTTACACTTAACACACCCTTTCATGACCAGTATTTACTATATTTGCACATAGCCATCTTTAGATAGATCTCTCAGGAGATAGCTTTGTGTAAACTTAGTATCTGGCTTGTTACACTACACCTCCCTTGAAAGCCAGCGTTTAAAACAGGATTCACTTTTAAAAATGGGCCTGAAAATCCAAGAGGGGTTCACACCTGTAACAAAAATTCGTTCGTTCTGCCGATAAACCCAGACAATTTTGGATTCAACTACACGAAAAGAATGCTAAAATACCAAGGAATCTATTGAAGTAGGTATCTAAAGTGTAAGGGGCGTAGATAATTCTCCCAAGTTGTAATCGTACAGGCAAAAGATTGGGCTCATTCCAGGACTATAGTCCTGACACGGGATAAGCCAGAATCACTTGAAAAGTTCTCAGAATGGTGAAAAATTCCATGATTTTGAAAGATTTTTTGGCCAGGGGGTTGGCTACGCCTATGGGCCTGATAATCATGGATAGGGCATTGTACATCTTACCCACATGAGGAGACGCTACTCCTGAATTGACTAAAAATGATACAGGGCAATGAGGTTACTCTTCTTCCTAAGAAAATAACCATTACCAAGATCTGCATGGAAATTAAGCCTGTCTGGCCAACAAGACAACACAGATTAAAGACTGGCTACCCAGGGGGTTCACTATATATAAACCTTGACGGGGATCTTCGGCGCACATGGGGTACCTTTTTGGACATTTGGTATGGCAGTCAACCCAAATTTTAGGATCTGGTTATAGAATGCCCTCCAAATTTTGACTTGAGGTATGGCAATGGCCAGATTTTCCACTTTCTGGTATGAGAATTCTCTTGGAAAATATGTTACCTCACAATTGTGGTATGGTATTGGTCTAATAGTTACACATATTCTTAATTTGAGGTTGTTTTTGATCCTTTTCTGCATAGATTTGCCTTCTTCTCAAGGCATTCTTCAGTTTGAATATTAGCTTTTTTCTAATTTGGACATTTGGTATGGTATTGGTCCTATATTAATTAAGACATTTGGTATGGCTTGGTCTTATATCTGGAAATTTGGTATGGCATTAGTCCTATATTTGGATATTTAGTATGGCTTTTGGGCATTATTTTGGTTGGTATGGGAACACGTTGAAATTTGACAGATTGGTATAGGGACATATTGATAACTGAGGATTCAGCCTAGGACCCTGCCATAATTTATATACAGTGGACCCCCCAGGGAATAATATTAGCGACTGTTTTCATTATCCGTAGTCTTCTCAGAAACAGTATGCATTTCATTTACAACCTGAATGATGTCTCTTAGTGGGTCAGTTTATAGTATAGATGTAGCCAGTGTCTTGTGATTAGTATAGTGACATATATTACCGTTCTTATTACATGTATTTCACTTCAGGAGAACAGGGAAATACCTTATGTGCAATAACCCTCCAGGACAACATGGCTTCACGTGGCAAAAGTGAAACGGAGAAGTTGAAACAAAATCTTGAAGAACAACTTGATCGACTCATGCAGCAGCTGACTGACCTTGAAGAATGCAAGTAAGATATCAAACTATTGGCTATTTCTCATTATATGATATGTGACATTTAATTGGATTCTCAAATGATGTTGCCAAGACCCCAAAACTTGGCCAAAAGAGTGTGCTTAACAGACTTGTCATTGATGGCTCCATGTAAATTAAATATTATTTAAGTGGATAAAACTTTTCATGGGGCCTTTTATTTTGATTCAATTTATTCATTTTTTAGAGAGGATTTTGAGGAAGATGAATATGAAGAAACTAAAAATGAAACATTGGAACAACTGAAAGAGTTTAATGAAAGCCTGAGCAATATGATGAAGGGAAATCTGAGTTTGGTAGATCAATTAAATGGCATGCAATTGGTAAGTTAATCTTGGTCAGTAGACATCCTATCTTACTTAGGGTTAAAACAGTGTCGGAAGTCGGAGTCACAGTCACTGTGGAAGGCCGAAATGCTTGAAATGGTTGAAATGAAAGAAAATGTGAAAACAGCTTAGGCGAATTGATTGAAATGCTTGAAACGGCAAGACAGGCACAAGCAGCGAAACAGTAATTTCATTTTTCAAGACGTATCGATTGAATTGATTGAAATGGTTGAAAGCCCTGGCGAAATGCTTGAAACGAAAAACATGTGTTCGTTTTTCTTTTCAACAGTGAAACTTTAAATTTATTTCAAAGGCAAATTGATTGAAACGATTGAAATCCTCGAAATGACGCAAGCATTGAAATATAGGAAATAATGCAAGCATTTAAACGATTGAACTGATTGAAACGATTGAAAATTTATTTAATATAGTGTATACAGGGCTTAAGGCAAGAGATACCCTGGTCAATCTATCAGTGTATCTGTATACAAATTACAAATAGGGTTGTAACTGTCCAGTTTATGGTGTTTTAACTGCTTCTTTATTCGGTACATTAATATTCCATAAATACCAAATAAAACAAACAATTTACCAAACCTTTACCCAATCTATCGAATGTTTTTTTTATTTTATGAAATGTAATAATCTATACAATGTATATTCGCTAAATAGTTTCACTTGTTCCTTGTATTGACATTCACATTTGATATTTATACATGTATTTGTGTGATGCAGCGAATCAATTTGTTTTCCTTAACGCACGTATAATTCAATTAATTATTTGTACATTCGGTATTTAGATTATTTATATTCGGTACATACTGAATGCCACATTCGATAAATTTCGTTATTTTTCAATAATTTACGAGACTTTCAGTCACGTGATATATTTGTACGATGTAGAATAGCTGCACGGCCATTTTGCAGATCTCGCAGTCACGTGACAAAATATCGAACAACAACACAAATTATCGAATATTACTTTATTGCATTCGGTAAATAGCAAATTAGCTTTCGGTAAAATGCATTAACTATGTCATAGAAAAATGAACCATTTGTTTGGTAAATATAGGCAAACTTATTTCGGTAGGGTTCAAATAGAAATTCAATATTGTGCATATAATGTGTTACTCTTAAGGAATACCATAACAATTTACGCCAAAAATATCATTTAACGAATGAAATATGTAATTTAATGCACTTTGTATTAAGTGATTGGCTATTTTGAAAACTTAATTTGCTGTAACAAACATATAAACGTTTTTACCGAATGGAAAAATGATTTAGCGAATATAAATGTTTCATATATCGAATAATACCAGGTATCTAAAATATGATTTGATATGAATGGTAAATAGGTTATATACAGGGTGATCAATAAATAAGGTAAAAGTATCTGGCATTTTGTAAATATTGGTCCAAACATCCTGAAATTTGGTCAGAATATACCTTGTACATTTCTAAATTAAAACATATAAATATATAACTTCTGCCATCTGATTGGTTAATATTATAGTTACTATGGCAACTGGAGTCGGGGGTACCCGGGGCAATTTCATTGCATCCAATTTGAACAAAAAAATGATAAAAAGCACATCTTTTTCAAACTGAAAAGAAATAAACGTGGGTACCAGCATTAATTGTTTTAATACTTTGTTTATATTGTTTACATATTTTCTTGCAAATTTGATGTTTGATGTCACAGAAAATATTAATATATAATGAAAACTGATGTGATCATAGAAAGTCTATGACACGGGTCAATGATGAAAAACAATACCCACAGAAGAGATTTAATGAGAGAAAAGAGGAAGAAGCTAAGACTAAGAGGCCTGCAAAACGTTTCACATTGCACTGGGATAATGCTCCGTCTCACAATGCTATTCTCACGGTACAAACCATTGAAGCACTGGGTTCCCCACTGTTAGCTCATGTATTATACTCTCCTGACTTGTCCCCTTATGATTTTACCATCATGGTGAGCTGAAGAGGGAGTTGAGAGAGTTTCTCATGGGATGACTTGAAGCCAGCTGTCTTGAAAATTTGCAGGCTATGGGAAAATGGGTTTAAAAGGTGTTCAAAGACTGGAGTAGAAGACTTGAACTATATGTTAAAAACAAAGGACATTAAGTAGCAGTTATGAAGTATGAAATAAGATGATATGCCATTTTAATTGTGATTTGAAATATATTATCCAAAGTGTTTCGACTGAGAATTTAGTTTTTTGAAAGTTGCCCCGGGTGTTCATGCTTTCTGTTGCTATGGCAACTATAACTTCAACCAATCACATCACTTTGATCTGTTACTTGATATATCAATTCAATAATGTTTGAACATTATTCTGTGCAAATTTTATGAGGATTGGGTAAAATCTGAAGAAATGCCAGATACTTTTACCTTATTTATTGATCACCCTGTATTTAGTGGATGTCTATACTGTGGATACTATTAATATTTCCAGGCCATCCAAGCAGCTATAAGTGATGCCTTCAAGACACCTGAAGTTATCAAGATGTTTGCTAAGAAGCAACCAGGACAGCTTAGAACAAGACTTGCAGAGGTCTGTATTTAGAGCAGCATTTGTCAAAATTAATGGAAATTGGTGAATAACAGAACCATAGATTTATTTGATCCAGTTTACATGTATATCACCATTTCACTCCTCTTATTTTGTTCCCAGCCCCTTTTTACACACTGATTATTGACATTTAATGTTCATTTTTATGTCGCCACCATAAGTGGTTATTATGTCACCACCAAGTTGTGACATATTGTTATGGTCTCCATTTTTTTGTGACGGCGGTTGGCGGCGGGAGTTGGTGTTTGGCGTCGGGTGTCTGTAACAAATTCTAAAAACTTCCAATAACTTTACAAATAGTGTTTAGACCGAATTCAGTTTTTTCCAAAATCATCTACAAGTTCTCAGAAATTAAAATTTGACTTTCGATTTGAGATTTACCTTCAATGACCCTCTCAAGGTCAAAAAGGTCAAAAAAGTGGTTTTTCAACTTGCTTCAAATATGTTTTTCAAAATCATCTACAAGTTCTCAGAATTTCAAATCTGACTTTAGATTTGAGATTTCACCTTCAATGACCTTCTCAAGGTTTTTTCAACTTATTTCAAATTGACCAAATTTATTTTTCAAAATTTCTACAAAATCTCAGAAATTCAAATATGATTTTTAGAATTAAGACTTGACCTTCACTGACCTTCTCAAGGTAAAAAGTTCAAATAGGTCTTTTTTCAACTTGCTTCAAATTTTTTCTTTCAAAATCACCTACAAGTTCGCAGAAGTTCTAACTCATAATATTGTGAGGAACTAGGTGGTGACATTTTGTTTTGCTAATGCCTTGTAGTTAAATTGTTATAGTCTCCAACGTTTTTGTGGATGGTGTTTGGCATTCAGGTTTTTCAACTACATACACTTACTTTTTATATGAGTTTTCTTTTTAAGAGCTCTCGAATTTCTGTAAAGAACATAGAAAAAAATGATTTGAATCAGTATTGATTCTGTGTGTTATTTTAGGTTGAGCGAGATGCAAAGATTGGTAAACTTGCCAAAGATGTAGCCACACAACAAACAGTAGAAATCCTTACAGCATTGAAGAAGCTTGGAGAAACCTTGACTCCCACAGAGGAAGCCTTCTTACAGAGCAACTCTAGCACTAGTCTTAAACAATTTGAGGAGGTTTCTGGAACTATTGGTATGTAGAGTTAGTTACTAGTTAGTTAGCTATAATTAAGGTTAGTGGATAATGGAATGGGCGATGAGTTTAAGTTTGGTTCTAATTCATTGATGTTCATTCAATCATGCCATAATTTTCATATCATATCATATCAGTACTCAGGATTTTTCCTTTTTCAGGTGGTACTGTATTAGATATGGCTGGTTCACATGTCAAGGAAGCTAGTAAATAAAAGTTTTACTTGCATTATAACCAAATGACACTATGCAAGTTAATGATGTTATTCCTAAAAATACCCTAGCAGGACTGGCAAGATGTTCGATTGGAATTGAAAATAATATGATATTAGTCTATTATAGAACCTATAGAAAATAGAATATAATTTTTAGAGAATATTCCATGAAAGGAACATTAGCGTACATAGAGGACATGTAAAGAACATTTAAGGCGACTACGATTGAACCTTAATAGAACATGTAAAACACTGCAAGACTCATTCATTAATTTAACCATGGTGCACATATGCTATACACAATTTATGGATAGATTTTAATCGATATCGATAAAAAAACAAAATGAACAAAATTTCTAGATGAACACGCCATGGCCAGCCCACTCTCAAAAAAAACACACACACTGCTTCCAAAATAAAAATCTGTACACCCATCATTTGGCACCTCACTGAAAAGGTTAGTTTATGCAAGCGTTATTGCCTACATAAGATGCTTTACAGTGTTCATAGCTTTTATAAATATATTGTTCTTAGCCTTTATAAATAGATATTTAATTGCTAAGAGAACTCCAAAACTGCAGAAATGAACCATTTATGGGAAAATGGACTCTTTAGCTGTAAATTATTGTTGTTAATTGGATCCAGATAAGATGCAGGTGGCAGCAAGGATATATTCCTTTTTATATTTATTTTTATAATGCTCAGTTTTTTAGTAAAACTAGAAGATCTTGTGATTCTGAATTATTTTCAAAATTTTCTAGTTTTACAATAATATACTGTAATGATAATGTTTATGTGTAACATATCTCTTTAATCAGAGGTAAATAAATATTTACATCAAAGTATTCATATGTCATTCTTGAACAATTTTTGTTTGATTGTAATTAAAATTGCATTTTGTTGGCCTCAGGATAATACCAATATCCTGAACCTCATATAGGATATCTATATTTATTTCCTACATTCAGTGAACCCTGTAAAGTGGAACATCTCTGTTAGTGGAACACTTCAGAGTCCCAAGACCAATTGACTTAATGTTAAATGAACCTCTATAACAGTGGAATACCTCCCAAATGGAACACTTTTTAGTGGTACCAACTGTTTTCCACTTTGACAGGTTTTACTGTATTACATATTATTATCATATAACAATGGGGTTACTGTCCTGTTATTGAAACTGCCTGCACTGACAACAGTTTTAAGTGATAAACAAAATTTTCCAACATGGACTGTTTTCTTTCTAGTTTTGACAAATTGTCCCATTGTATATTAAAATGTGGCAACTATTTTGCAATTTTAAAAGTTTATCAACATATATGATCTGTTTTATCAATGCAGTCTGGCATGTTAATGTCCAGTAAATCTGTTGCAATCTAATATTGAAATCTACTGTGATGTTTTCTCCCTCAAATGTTTTCCCAATGTCAACTTTGTTTCACGTTAATCCATTTCGGACATTTTTACAAACTTTCGGAATTTACCTGTATATATTCAGTCAGTTTCGTTTCTAATTCACAATTGTCATCCTAAATTACATATCCAATTATAAAATCAACAGCTATTAACTTTTTTCTGAGATTCAGCTATCAATATCACATGTTGATTTACTGATTGACACTGATATTTGCCAGTTGACTGTCATGTTCATTGTTTAATTTTCAATTAGGAATCCTGTACAATACAATTTGGCATTCTCACACGAAAATCATGGAAATGCATTTAGTTGTATTTTCTGTTTTCTTAGCTGCAATACTAGGTAAGATTAAAATGCTGTATTTTATATTTTTTCAATCTCTTCAAAGCAAAGTCAGTAGAATTTTAGGATTAACATTTGTAACATTTCAAATGACTTATGGATTACAATAGCAATGAATTCATATTAGTTTTGTCCACAATATGCTTGATTGTCAGTTTAAAATTGAATGTTACAGTTAACAGTGTTAATGGCCAGTGTACTAGTGATGCTGATTGTCTCTTTGCACAAGAAGGGACCCAATGTACTAATCCAGGACCAACGGGAACATGTGGTAATTATACATTCTCAGAGTGATCTTCCAAGCACTGAAGCAATCCAAAGACTATTATTCATTGTATTATTGTATAGATCCATTGTATTCCTCAGCATCCATCGATTTTGAAAAAGGAAGCAATTTTTAAAATAAAAAATTGATATTTTCAATAACATTTTTAGAGAGAGAGAGAGGTGGACAACATGGTGAAAAATTAATTTACAAATGCAAATATATATTGAGATCCACATCCTCTCATAGATATTTGTCACTTGTTCATTCTCTAGTATCAATACATGTAGATATAAGTGTAATTTTTTGCTTGTTTCTTTAAGGATGTAACCCTGCAACAAACAGCCAATGTACAGATAACTCAGCTGGAAATACATGCAATATCAATGCTTGCAGTAAGTTATTTTTGTTTTAAGTTACAAGGTTCTTGTACTCCGTGACTACATTTTATTTTGTAGGGTTTTCATGTTTTCACATCTTCACACATTTTTCTTCTTAATAACTGCTGTTTTATGAAAAATGCTGCATCTGTTTTTTTTTTTACAAAGTGTCATCATATGATACATAGCTGTATAACCATTGAGTGTTTAAAAATGAATATATTCTCAATATTATTACATATAACAGTAAAATATCACATACAACACTTCAAAAACTATTGATTAATATTTTTGAATTATTGATTTTCCTCAATAGGTCCATTATCTTAAAAAGTCTTATTTTTTAGAGTGTGGGACTTGTTTGCCTAATAACAGGGGTGATGTTATCATAAAAAGTCTTATTTTTTAATTTTTTAGAGTGTGGCACATGTTTGACTAATAACAGGGGTGATGTATGTTTGGAACCCCAGGAAAGGTGTGGTAAGTTAACATAAAATAAAGTAATACATTTAAAAAGTGTTACATAGAGTTTGGAGATACTTAGACAGGTTCATTTAATATGTATGTTTTCTGCGATTTAGTTATCATGCTGGGTCTTTTACTTATTTATACTGTTTTTTTTTAAGGTTGTAACACTATTCTCGAATGCATTAACAGTGGATTTGGTGTTGTCTGTTTAGGTGGCACCAATGAATGTGGTAAGTTTTTACATATGATGCTCCTCATTAAGCTTACTGACTTGATTTATTTATATGATACATGTTTGAGCAAACTTGTTTGACCGATTGACTTGATATTTTCAAAGTTGATGGGCTGGATTTATGGAAATATTTTGAAGCTTGGGACATTTGAAATTTGATTATTCTTAATAAGGTATAGACTGTCTAGTCAGAATGCCATTTTGACAGGTTAGGAGGTAATTAGGATTACATTAGGAGATGTTCGGATTTTGACGTTTTTGTATCCGCAAGATTCTGGATTTTGAAGAAATATAAATGATGTTTTTGATGTTTTTTTTTCAAAAGTTCTGATATCATAACAAATCAGTGTTAAATTGAATATATTTGAGCAAGTTTCATACACCTACTTATAAGCTACCAATAGTATTTTACTAATTGTTGACTATTTAATATCTTTGATTGAAGGTTGTAATACTGGTGCAGACTGTACTGGCAAAAATGGTCCTGTGTGTGACAATTCCCAGTGTAGTAAGTATTTTCCAAATTATTACATAACTACAAATAGCAACAGTGGTATTCATAGAGTTAAAGCAATAAAAGAACATATCAGCTTCTTGGTAGACCAAAATCTGGTCAAGTCAGTACGCAAACCTATAGTAAAACAAATAACTTCTGTTTTTTGGGCTTCCGTAAAAAGACCTGAAACAATATTAATTCTGCCATATTTTCTATAGAATGCCTGTCTAACGCAGACTGTACTGCACATCCTTTTGGGGATACATGCAAAGATGGAAAATGCGGTAAGTCTAAACTCATTTAGCCAAGGAAATCATTTACATATTGCTTCATATAACTCTGCAGGGGGTATCTTACAGAGCAAATATTGGCAATGTGCAAAAGCCACTGAAGCTGATTTGGGTAAGGAAAAAGACTCTTATTGCTCACTTGATTTTTTAATTTTTAAAGATCAATCTTTTTCTCTCATTTTCTTAATCATTCCACTATGTTCCTTGGTGTTTCAACTGATATATCTTTGTGAAAGGTGCAAACATTGTGCATGAAGTGCAATGATATATGTACCAAAATGACATGTATCCTAGTACATGTTGTATCAATACCTGCTCACATGACAACGTTCTTAAAGTGATATAGATCTAAGCTTGTATTCGCGAATGCATCTAATGCCTGTCTGCTACCGGATTAACCTACTATTTCATGACCATCTCATTTAAATATGAATGGAATAGGGGCAGATAGTATTCATATTTAAATGAGTTGCCCATAAAATAGCAGGTTAATCAGTAGCCAACAGGTGCTAGTTGCATTTGCGAATGCAAGCTAATATTGGGGTTTGGGGCTACTTGTCAATCAAGTTCAGTCTTGGCCATGACAGTTGTAATGATCATGTGAATAAGTGCTTCTTATTGGTTAATGATACGTGTCACTTTCATATGATTGGCTCCCCTGATCTGTCTGTAGGTTGTGACTCGTCAGCAAATTGCGCAGGAGGGGAGGACTGCAAGAATGGAATTTGTGGTAAGAAATTAGTTCAACCAGTTGCAAGCTGGCCTTAATTTTTCATCTGTGAGTCATCTTGTTAGCTTGATATAGATTTGACATCTATGCTAAACTGGTCCTAAGGAGCTTTAGGCTTGCGTAAATATCATTTTGGAGGATCAGTAAATCAGTATCAAGGCACATTGCCCTTAAAATTTAAAGCTTTTGTAGCACCAAATGAACCATACATCCTTATATTATAGGTAACTTTTCATAAAACTTTATATTTCTAATGTTGAATTGTAAGTGGACCATGAATCAGATATTCTCTTTACTTGCAGAGATCTGTGTGAATGATGATGGTTGTACCACTGGTGGCAATGTCATATTGATAGATGAGAAGGGGCCAGTGTGTATTTCGAGCAAATGCGGATGTACACTGAACTCTCAATGTGACTACCCAGATAGCCTGGGTGCACAGTGCTTGTCTGGCAAATGTGGTATGATATTGAATTACTATGCAATAACCCCAAAGGGGCTTGTCTGGAGGGTCGGGTGAGCCCTCCAATAATTCTGTACTGTTATAAAGAATTTAAGATACTCTTAATAAGCAGTACATACACACTCATCGGACGGCTTGCACGACCCTCGAGACAAGCCCCTGTGAATAACCCTTTTTAACTCAGTATTGTTTAAAATTCGATCCCCCTCTTTTCATTTATACCATGATCAGTCACTGAGGTGTTCGTATAAAGCACTTTGATAAAAATAATACATAGTTTTTTATATGATAGAAATGATACATAGTTTTTTTATATTATATCCTCCAAGTCCTCCCTGGGTATCCTCTATATTTCGGTCAAATTATTTTACAATAACGTAAATCTGCCCCCACACAACTAAACTATTGCACATCTGTCCATTCAATCCTAGTGCAGTCTAGTGCAAACTTCAGTCATTTTCAAGGGATTTTTTTATCTAATACAATGACTCATATATTGCCAGGTTGTGCGACTAATGCAGATTGCACCAATAATGACAATGGGGCCACCTGTATAAGTGGAGCGTGTGGTAGGTAGTAGAAGTGGAAAAAACAGCTACTAAAACCAATTAACTTGGCAATTCTCTGAACAATGTCTCCATTTTTATGTTTGAATCAGAATAAATAATGATAGGCCATTCAATATGGTGAAATTCTACACTTGTAGGACAGAATGTCAGTACAAATGCACTCACCTTTGGTTCGTGTTTTGTACGACATTCCATCCAACTCATGCTGAATTTCACAATATTGAATGGCCTATCATTATTTATTCTTTAAATAATGTAGTAATGAAGTGCCTACTTGTTCTTTCAGGTTGCAATGTTGACGCAGATTGTGGTGTATCCTTCAATGGCCTCACTTGTGTCAATAACAAATGTGGTAGGACTTTTCTAACACTCAAAGATGAATATACAGGAATAAAATGTGGCAAAACAAAAAGGCACATTCCTTTGAAGTTCTTATTAGCCTATACAAGGTGGTGCTTAAGTCAATAATTAAAAGGAATAATTCGGCATATGGATTGACAAAATGACCAGGGAAAACTTGTCCTTATGTTATAATTCTGCTCGGTGTTTATTGTAGCCTATTACATAATAAAGATACTACTGTACAGTATAATCAGTTGCAATATAAGAAATTTTTAGCCACAAATGCTACCAAACTAAGCAATGACCATAGATGTTCTGTGAAGATATATAATTTCTAGATATTTGATTATGAGTGAAATAGTAACATATTTATGCACTGTCTATATGAGCAACTGCTGGAATTCACTCAGTTCATAATGGAGATTTATAATTTTCCTTCGATAGGTTGTAACAGAGACAAAAATCGTGCTGAATGTAATCTTGTCAAGGGAGGTTACAAATGTATGAATAGTCGATGCGGTGAGTTTTGCAGTCTAGTCTGTTCAGATAATATCTCAAAAGAAAAACAACAGAATTGAGGTCCAGGTTAAATCAAGGTTTAATTTATTTTAGTTACTTTGATCGTAGAATCTTAGCAACCAAATTGAGTGATTAAATTTCTTTAGTTTTTATGGTTCCTTTATTTTACTATACAATATGAGCTACAAATGACAGGGCCGAGGCTGAATTCAGCATTATTGGCCCTGTTAAAATTTGATTTGGCTTTTGTAGGTTGTGAGAGGAATAAGCACTGTGAGGATATAACTGATCCTCTGCCATATTGTCATCTAGGGGAATGTGGTAAGAGAACATACGATTGTATACTGTACATGTAATATAAGACTCTTCGAAAAAATACAATAGAGCATATTGTGTCATGTTCATTGATTGTGCTGAGTTGAATTTGGTAGCTATAGTATTTAATTTTGATATTTTTTATGAAAAATTGTTACACATTTCTATGAAAGCAGACTTGTTTAAACATCTTTCTTTTACCATTATTTGCATAGGTATAGCATATTACAATGTGCTAGGAGAAAATTTGGGTGTAAAGTATATGTCATAACTTTACAGCCACAATCAGCACATTTTATTCAGTTAATAGTTAAGTTTGGGGGATATAGAGAATTTCAATTTCAGTCAACTGTTCAACTGCAACAATACTGTTGTAATATGATGCAATTAATAAATGTTAAGTTCATTGTTTAGGTCAGGATTTAATCACATCAACTTCTGCAAAATAACTGAATATGATGCTATCAATCAATCATTCGTAGAAATGATGAAAGATTAATGGTCAAGAATCGTGTGAAGTTTATTAATGCATAGCAGAGACAGTGGAGGATATATGGAAAATGGATATCCATGGACATAATATAAAATTGAATAAACAAATACATTTAGGGTTGATAATAGGGTTAAAAGAAGCCCCAGGCACTTACCAAAGGATGCAAAAAGGAATGGAGTGCCAAGGCAAGGTCACCAGCTAAAATTCACCTTATTATCTCACAGATGAGCTATTGTATATATTTAATTATGACATCATGTTATGACATCACATAGTAATAGTCTTAATGTTTTTCTAGTGGAATGTTTAAACGATCATACATGTCGTCAGAATGCGAATGGACCAGTTTGCAGCACAACTACATTTACTTGTGGATGTTCTACAAATGCTGATTGTGAGGGAGCAAAGGGTCGCGGCTCAAATGGACCAGTATGTACTGCTGGGAAATGTGGTAAGTGAGGCTGTATGATTTTTCTATACAGAATGTCACAGAAGTAATGAAGATACTAAACATACATTTACAGGTTTTTAGCTTGACTTTCAAGTATTGTTAATCGGCCTGTTATACATAGTTTTTTATGTCACTACCACAAGTGGTGACATATTGTTGTAATCTCTGATTTTTTGTGGACTGTGTTCGGGGTTTGACATTTTTCATGTTAATGCCTTGTTTCATATTCTATGGATCTTATATACCTTAGCTTCATTGCACTGTTATAAGGGTCGCATATGACCTTAGCTATATTTTGGAAATTACAAGTGTCCTATATGACCTTAGATTCATTGCACAGCTAGTTAAGAGGGTCACATATGACCTTGCCTATGTTGTCCAAGTTATAAGGGATGACCTTAGTTCCATTGCACACTTTAAAAGGGTCTTATAATACTATGACCTTAGCTTCATTGTGCAAGTTAAAAGTTTCTTATTAGGCCCTAATATTGTGTCATTATTAGCTCACATGGTGAGCTATTGCAATCACTCACTTGTCCGTCTGTTTGTCCACCTGTCCATCCATCTGTCTGTCAAGAATTGGCCTGTTTTAAAACCTCTGTCGAAAGGATTCTTGTTTTAAGTTATTTTTGTTCAACATCAATATAGAAAAGCCCCCTATGACTCCTGGTTCAAAGCTCGCCTATTTTCAAAATGGCCACCAATTTTGTTTCGTGAAATCCAATTTTGGACCATTTGTTTTAAAAGCCCATTTTCTAGCTTTACAAATAATTTCAGGCATCCTGCATTGTAAAAAGCCATGTCAATGTAAAGAGTGGTTGTATGAAATAATTTTGTTACAAAAAATCGGCAAAAAAATTATATCCTTTTTTTTTTTTTTTTTTTCTGCTATTTTAGGCATTATTCACTTTTGAGCAACACCATGTGAGCCCAGTACCCACGGTACTATTTATTTTTAGTTGTTATGAATATTAACTACAGTAAAACCTGTGTATATTGAACATTTTTGCAATAGAAAAACGTTCAATGTTGGTAGGTGTTCATTACAAAGAGGGAAATGTATACAGAAGTCATTAGAGTATGTGCAGAGGAAGGGCGTCCAGTAGAGACATGTATTCACTAGAGAGAGAGATGTTCATTAAGACAGGTTTTACTGTACTTAGCAAATGAATTGAATGCTTCGCTTTTACAGTATGCAACACCAATAGTGACTGCAGTAATACAAATCAGTTTCCCAATTACAGAGGTGCTGTATGCAGTGGAGGTGCATGTGGTAAGAAATATTTGTAAAGTTGAGAGTTTAAGCTAGCTATATTTTTCACAACTTAACCGTGAACGCAAAACCAATGAATTTATACAGTAATGTATATAGCTCGTAGACAAAACAAGCACTACTTAGTCTACTTCAGATACCCTATCAGTTTCAGATCTGTGTTTAGAACGGGAGATTTGCAATTTCACGTTGGTGGCAACTGGAATCATTATACTCATGTCTTTTGAATACTATGCTGGCAATTTGGATTTCGATGCATAGTATAATGCTCTGATGAAAGTGATGTATGTCATACATGTTTTAGCTTCAAATATCTTAAGAAACGAGCATGTTTAAATATGTATCATTGAAAACCATCTGTTTTACTATCAGCAAAGTACACGATGATGTGTAGTCAAGTAACGGACGAAGTAAACCGAACGATTGTTTTTGTGAGAAAACTACATGCATTTGTATAGGGCGATTTATACTTACAGGTTTCCCGTTCGATCTTATGTGCATTGCTTAAAGCCTCAATTATTTGTAGGAAACTCCATTCATTGAAGTCTCTAAAGGTATTTTTATTTTACATTGAAATTCCAAAAAGTAAGATATTCAGGCATTGATGTATTCTATGTTTCTCTTATTGTAGGCTGTACAACTGACAGTGACTGTGACATCCAGGCATTGATGTATTCTATGTTTCTCTTATTGTAGGCTGTACAACTGACAGTGACTGTGACATCCAGGCATTGATGTATTCCATGTTTCTCTTATTGTAGGCTGTACAACTGACAGTGACTGTGACATCCAGGCATTTGTGTATTTCATGTTTCTCTTATTGTAGGCTGTACAACTGACAGGGACTGTGACATCCAGGCATTGGTGTATTCCATGTTTCTCTTATTGTAGGCTGTACTACTGACAGTGACTGTGACATCCAGGCATTGATGTATTCCATGTTTCTCTTGTTGTAGGCTGTACTACTGACAGTGACTGTGACATCCAGGCATTGATGTATTCCATGTTTCTCTTATAGTAGGCTGTACAACTGACAGTGACTGTGACATCCAGGCATTGGTGTATTCCATGTTTCTCTTATTGTAGGCTGTACAACTGACAGTGACTGTGACATCCAGGCACTGATGTATTCCATGTTTCTTATTGTAGGCTGTACAACTGACAGTGACTGTGACATCCAGGCATTGGTGTATTCCATGTTTCTCTTATTGTAGGCTGTACAACTGACAGTGACTGTGACATCCAGGCACTGATGTATTCCATGTTTCTTATTGTAGGCTGTACAACTGACAGTGACTGTGACATCCAGGCACTGATGTATTCCATGTTTCTTATTGTAGGCTGTACAACTGACAGTGACTGTGACATCCAGGCATTGATGTATTCTATGTTTCTCTTATTGTAGGCTGTACAACTGACAGTGACTGTGACATCCAGGCATTGATGTATTCTATGTTTCTCTTATTATAGGCTGTACAACTGACAGTGACTGTGACATCCAGGCATTGATGTATTCCATGTTTCTCTTGTTGTAGGCTGTACAACTGACAGTGACTATGACATCCAGGCATTGGTGTATTCCATGTTTCTCTTATTGTAGGCTGTACAACTGACAGTGACTGTGACATCCAGGCACTGATGTATTCCATGTTTCTTATTGTAGGCTGTACAACTGACAGTGACTGTGACATCCAAGCATTGATGTATTCCTTGTTTCTCTTATTGTAGGCTGTACAACTGACAGTGACTGTGACATCCAGGCATTGATGTATTCCATGTTTCTCTTATTGTAGGCTGTATAACTGACAGTGACTGTGACATCCAAGCATTGATGTATTCCATGTTTCTCTTATTGTAGGCTGTACAACTGACAGTGACTGTGACATCCAGGCATTGATGTATTCCATGTTTCTCTTATTGTAGGCTGTACAACTGACAGTGACTGTGGCATCCAGGCATTAATGTATTCCATGTTTCTCTTATTGATGTATTCCATGTTTCTCTTATTGTAGGCTGTACAACTGACAGTGACTGTGACATCCAGGCATTGATGTATTCCATGTTTCTCTGATTGTAGGCTGTACAACTGACAGTGACCGTGACATCCAGGCATTGATGTATTCCATGTTTCTCTTATTGTAGGCTGTACACATGACAGTGACTGTGACATCCAGGCATTGATGTATTCCATGTTTCTCTGATTGTAGGCTGTACAACTGACAGTGACCGTGACATCCAGGTATTGATGTATTCCATGTGTCTCTTATTGTAGGCTGTACAACCGACAGGGACTGTGACATCCAGGCATTGATGTATTCCATGTTTCTCTTATTGTAGGCTGTACAACCGACAGGGACTGTGACATCCAGGCATTGATGTATTCCATGTTTCTCTTATTGTAGGCTGTACAACCGACAGGGACTGTGACATCCAGGCATTGATGTATTCCATGTTTCTCTTATTGTAGGCTGTACACATGACAGTGACTGTGACATCCAGGCATTGATGTATTCCATGTTTCTCTGATTGTAGGCTGTACAACTGACAGTGACTGTGACATCCAGGCATTGATGTATTCCATGTGTCTCTTATTGTAGGCTGTACAACCGACAGGGACTGTGACATCCAGGCATTGATGTATTCTATGTTTCTCTTATTGTAGGCTGTACAACTGACAGTGACTGTGACATCCAGGCATTGATGTATTCCATGTTTCTCTTATTGTAGGCTGTACAACTGACAGTGACTGTGACATCCAGGCATTGATGTATTTCATGTTTCTCTTATTGTAGGCTGTACAACTGACAGTGACTGTGACATCCAGGCATTGATGTATTCCATGTTTCTCTTATTGTAGGCTGTACAACTGACAGTGACTGTGACATTGAGAGATATGGTTTCAAATGTGTCAACTCAGTATGTGGTATGTTCATCATGCATTTTAATTTTTCAATTTTTTCTCATTCTACATGTTCGGATTGACACAGTTAAGTGCTCAGGGCTTTTCAAGTATTTTCCCTAACGAGGGTATCTTAACTTTGACAAGTTTTAAATCACTGTTCCCCAATTAGTTACTTTCACATAAAGTCAGGACCTGCCTGTAATTTTAAGTTTGGTGGGAAAGTTAAGTTGCAGATTATAGTTTGGCTCAAAGTTAGAGAATATAGTCTTGTTTAATGTTTAATTCAGTTTGGAATTTGTTTTTTTAAGAACCCAGAGAATTACCAATGTAATTCTTTGAAATGGACTTACATGGATGTAGCAAAAGTGAGGGATTAAATGTATGAACAGAATATTGCTTAAAGGCCCACTATACGTATTAAGAAGAAAAAAAAAAAAATCATTGAAACATGTTACTCCCACACTCACTCAAATATGACACAAAGCTTGATTTGCTTTAATATTGAACCAAGAAAAAAATGACTCACATAGAAAACACCATTTGAAGTTCAGAGATCATTAGTAGTGCATGCACATTTTTGACAAAGTGCATGTTTTAAATCAAAAATGTTGAAAATATGCAAAGTGGGTCTTTAAGTTATAAAATGTACATTTTCACAACATTTATGATTACAGCGGTCATCTATAATCTGATTTATTCAGCAATAAAACGCTTTGCCTCGAATAATAATTGATACTTTGTACAATATGTCACAGTATTACTTTCTATTTACAACAATCAGTTCATTCTGTTAGAATATTATTTAAGACAAGCCAGTGAACAAAATTTTGTGGCATAGGTGCCATATTACACTTACAATATTATACTTATAATGTTACACATTATATAAACAGCACTATGTTTAGATATTTGGTGTCTGATATAGCAATACTATCTCATAATATTCAATACTTTTAGGTTGTACTACATCAGGTGATTGCTCAAGTGGTTCTAATTCTGCAGCCAGGGGATCTTTCTGTGCCATTGATAAATGTGGTAAGGGACCATCAAAATTCAATAATGATAATGGTTGATATTAATGTTTTGTTAGTGATATAGTGAATCTCCCGTCCATCTGTCTGTCCATCCAGCATATAACTCAAATAGTAGTGGGCAGATTTCTACATAACATGCTCCATTGTTGATATATTTGGAATATATTTACGGGGCTTGCTACTCTATGTGTTTAAATATAATTTTAACAAAGTTAAGAGATTGTCCTTGAAAAAATATAAGAATACCACATTGTATTGTACATCTTATGTGCACATTTTTTTGTTGATTTATATCCCAACCCAATGAGGTGTGTATTACAGATTTACTTTCCTGTTATCTCAAAATCTGCTTGGAACTGTACCATTGGATTTCTATGGGAATTTCCTCCAACAGAATATTCTAGGGATTAAGGAACGTCTTCACTTTATTGGCATTTGTGAAACCTATTTAAAACAGCATTTTTATTATTCAAAAGCATTAATTATCAATGATGATATGTAGCCCTCTGAAGTTTGAAAAATCAAAATACCTGGGTGTTAATCCACAGATAATCCTCGAAAATTAGAAATATTTTTTGGATTATATGGTGCTATCTTATAGTCAATAAAATGTTTTAAAGTATATTGATGTTTTTTAGATGAAAAACATTACCAAAATGCATGAAAAAACTCCCCCAATTCATTCTACATACAACTCCCAGCCCTTTGCATATCCAACCTAATACTTGTAGATCCCTCTGCAGTAAGGCTCATGGAAAGTATTTTGGAGTATATCATTGCAAAGATTGCATCATCTTCCAAGCTTCAAGTTCTTCAAAAGCTGGGGAATTCTTCAATTCTTCATTACTTATATTGTCTATTTCTGAATTTTAAAGGATGCTTCATAAACCTCTTTAATCAGTTACCAGATAGTTTTTTCTGCAATGATGGCAATACTGGAGATGGCAGAGTTTGTAACAGTGACTTAGTTTGTGGTAAATAGAGTTTTCTTTATATTTCATAAAATAAACACATGTTATATTCGTGATATCCTGTGGGTGCTGCCCCTTTTGAGATCTTGAAAATAGGCTTACACCTTCCTGAAAATCCATTTGCACCCACTTGAAAATGAGGATATCATAAAAATTGACATATTTTGGCCAATTTAGGTCAGGAATGTGAAGAACAGAGAACAACACTTGACAGTTGAGGAAAACTTCCAAGGATAGACAAATTAACTAATCTTGTCAAATGATCTGATCTAATCTTATTGAATGAACTAATATAATCAGAACTTTTTTGAAGCCCCTCCACATTGAACAAAACACACAGCAGAATTTATATTCCCAACTACTGGTAGACCAGAAAAACATAGAAACACTTTTGACATTTTTGTACATTTTGTAGGTTTGATTTAGTTTGATTAAGTTTTGTATGATTTGATTTTCAGGCTGTGTAGCGAATACTGACTGTACAACAAACGCGATAACTGGTATTCCAGAGACATGCAGATCAAGCATGTGTGGTACGTGGCAAACTTACAATTACTATTATGTTTCATTTGCACATACAATACATGTATGTATTATCCAATTTTAGCTGTTATTGTTTAGTCAATGCAGAAATAACTTTTTGTCAGATGAACCAACCTTTTGTAAAATTGTTAAGTTGAAATTAAAAACATTTTGCTTTTGATTTTGCATGCAAATTCTAAAAATCCTGAATTGCCACATCGAGGTTATTGCTAAATTTAGAATAAGCCATAAATTGCCTAAATCGGCAATGTATGGCTTAAACGTAGTATGTCTTAAAAGACCATTCACTACCCTTTACAAGAAGTGTAATATTATACACTCTTTAATCAACCAATGAGGTGGCACTTATCAAATTAAATATGTTTAGTTGTCGGGGACCCCCATGTCAGATGTGGAATGGAAGGCACTGATTCATTGCTCTGTATCGAGGCATTTGGGACTCCTGGAAAAACCTATGAATTCTTCACTGACAATGACACTGGTACTGTTTCTTTTATTATAAGATTAGGACATACATGTATATGAAAAAAGGAACATTGTGTGTTCTAATTATATTTGTAATGATTTAAGTAAGTTATTTTGTCAGCCCCAAGAAGCCATTTGCATTTTTGTCACATGACCTAAATTACACGGTGTCTTCCCATTTCGCCCCTTCCCACTTTGCCCCTTCCCATTTGGCCCCTCATTTATTCCCATTTGGCCCCTTCCCATTTCGTCCCTACCCATTTCACCCCTTCCCATTTTGCCCCTTTCCCAAATTGCCCCTTTCCCATTTCGCCCCTCTTCCATTTCGCCCCCGTCCCATTATGCCCCCTTCCCATTTCGCCCCTCATTCCCCCTTCGCCCCTTCCCATTTCGCCCCTTCCCAATTGGCCCCTTCCCATTTCGCTCCTTCTCATTGCGCCCCTCATTTATTCCCATTTCGCCCCTTCACAATTGGCCCCTTTCCTATTTTGCCCCTCATTCATTCCCATTTCGCCACTTCCCATTTTGCCCCTTCCCATTTCGCCCCTACCAAAATGGAACAGGGGCGAAATGGGAAAGGGCCAATTAGGAAGGGGCGAAATGGGAATAGATGAGGGGCGAAATGGGAAGGGGCCAATTGGGAAGGGGCGAAATGGGAATAAATGAGGGGTGAAATGGGAAGGGGTGAGATGGGAAGGGGCGAAATGGGAAAGGGGTGAAATGGGAAGGGGCGACATGGGAAGGGGCAATATGGGAAGGGGGCAACACGAGAAAGGGGTGAAATGGCAAAGGGGCAAAATGGGAAAGGGGCCAAATGGGAAAGGGGCCAATTGGGAAAGGGGCCAATTGGGAAGGGGCGAAATGGGAATAAATGAGGGGCGAAATGGGAAGGGGCGAAATGGGAATAAACCAAATTACACTGAACTACATGTACATACATGGCAGGCGGTTTCATGAATTATTAGAGTAGCAAACTCTGAAAACATTTAATATAAAAACTATTTTTTGCTTTACCCTTACAATAGGCACTGTTGTAACTGCCAAATTTATGACTAAGGATGAGGCGATGAAGTTAGACAAAGAGACTAAAGGTTTGCTTTTAAAAATTTGCAACAACACTTTTTCTGAACTTCAAAGTCAGTAGACAACTTAATGATTATAGTCGCTAACAATTTTAAAAATAGATGGATTAGACACTTGTATAGTGAAAAATAATGAGCTTTCAAAAATGCCCAAAATGCAGGTGTAAATGGTGAGGAATTGGTGAAATTCCTAGATCAAGTCACTGTAAGTCACAGGGGAAAAGACAACTTTAAAGAATTGGTGGCAAATCTTAATCATGTAGTTATACATGGTCACCCATTGGAATGGCCTGAAAATTTGGAGGACAATCTTAGGTTAGTGTAGACTCTATATAGTATACAACCAAAATATACCAGTTGATAATACCTTTTCAGTTCTTCAACTTCTAATCTTCTTTACAAAAAAACCTCAAGAAATCAAATTGGAATTTACGATCTCTAACTAAGGTAAAATAACAGTGCTAAGAATAGAACTGATGAATGAGTTTATTGTTTCTTCTATCAAAAGGTTTTATCTGGATACAGAACCATTGGTTAGAGTGAGGATTAATGGCTATGGAGTAGCTGAAGTTAAGGTTGGGAAGATCCTAACGGTCTTCATCAAGAAAACAAAGAAACACCATCTTGATGTGAAAATATCAGATATTGGAGGTCGCCAAACATCTGGATTTCTATGTAAGATAAATATATATTCATATATTAGTTTGGTGTCTGTGATAGCAGAACTTATAAGTAAATGTGATGAATAGTGTAAGAAAGTAAGAAATGAGTCTTTCAAAAGTTTTTCATGTTGAAGTCATAATAGGGCACTGATTGTATACAGTCAGCCTTTGGACTGGTTAAGTTCAGTAATTTTATATTGTTCCCTTGACAGTGTTACAACCTTTTACATTAACTTGAGTTCAATTCTCATGTGAGTTGTATTTCACATTGATAAAGACATCTCAATGCTGGATCCAGTCTCTGCTTTTCCTTGAATAGAGCTCACAAGGATTATATAAAAAGGGACTCAAAGAAGTCAGAGTGAAGTTTTTATTTCACCCATACACCATGCTGATGCCATTGACCTTCAAACTCAAATCATGACTTGTTGACATTATACCTCAAGGAATATAAAAATGCAATACAATAAAGGTTAAAATATTAAATTCTCACATTAAAAAAAGAAAAAAATTGGGGTGGAAATATGCTCAACTGCAGAACAAAAACAACAGAAAAATTGTGAATTTACAATACAAATAGTACAATAAGGATCTTTCATTTCAGCCTACATGTGCTCTGGAAAATTTAATGAGACAGTGAGCTCGGGACAACATCATGGTCTCTATTCAGTTCCTTCCACTGATAAGAATGGCATGGTATCTCTCAATGATGGCCAACATTTCAAGGTTAAAAAGTCTGGTGAAATTGATGAAGCTTCAGGGAAAGACTGCTTCAAACCAGACATGACAGACAGGGAGTTCTTTGAGAAGTCCCTTGCAAAATTTGTGGTTAAATAACTTAAAATACTTCAGACTTCAGACTCACTATTTTGTGTGGATTTTCATTACAATGGACTGATTTGGTTTAATCCATGTTACATGTACACTCATTGTGGCCTAAAATAAAGAATTTGCTAACTTTTAACACAACCCAAATATTTGTTGACTGATGCGGGGAAACCTTTTATGGCTTGTTTTGTTTGTGTGGATTGGTGGGCTTTTTGGCTTATTTTGTGGATAATATCTTGTACAATTTTAACTTTCCTCAATATCATAACATTCTGTTGAGTTTGGCAATATGGGTTCATATTTGTTTGATGTTGTCATTTTTTATACATGTAATTTTGATATAAATATCTTATAATTTCCAAATGTTCCAGTATTAGATCCTTGTAACAAGACTCTCATTCAAACAATAAGCCGCACATATAAATGGAGTTTCTGTCAAAAATAGCCTTTAAACTCTTTAATGCGGTTAAGCAACCATAGATTTTAATAGATGCCACAGCAGTTTTCTTAGAAAAATTCCTGTTTAAAATGGCTTAAAATTATTCCATCAGCATTAATAACTAATAACTTAAACCATAATTTCAAGAGTAACAGACAAAATGAGGTGACTTCTGTTTAATGATTTTATATTTTGATGATTTATGATTTTTTAATGACTAGGAACTACAGCAGTGATGTCTGGCATGACTTTACTTACGTTTTTCTAATTTCTTGTCTTAGGCATTATATTGGACAATTGCCTTGTGTTTCCTTTAAAAGATTTGATGAATTTGCACTTTATGTTTTGTACTATTTTTTTAAACTTAAATGTCTCTCTGTTACAAATATTATTAATTCCTAGTTGTTATTTTGTATTGGTTTTATACTGTTTCATCTTATTTTGTGCTTTTTCTTATCTTTTCTGCAAAATGCTGTTTTTGCAGCTAGAGTAATTATAAATCAAGTATTTGTATTTATAGTTAGTGAATGGTGCAATCCTTTGGCCGTGTTTATCCATCACTAAACTCTGCTAATTGCTTTGACATCTTGCGACATGTATTAAATTGGTCATCTCCAAATTTTCATTTGCACGTGATATTTTTCTTTTATTATTATTTGGTCTCCAACTTTTTTTATGAAGCCATCAGGTGGTCAATATTTGGAGTTTGGCATTAGGTGTCTGTAACAAATGTCAGGTGGTGACAATTTGCATGCTAATGCCTTGTTACTGTTGCTAAGTGAAAAAGATAAATCTGAAAATAAATCAGAAGGCAAGACAATCTTGACTGTTGCTTTGTTCATTTTATTTTGATCATTTAGATGTTTTGCATTACATATATAAAAATAAAAATGAGAACAGGGAAATAGGATTGATCCCGATTGACTGCAATGTTTTAACAGTGTGTCAGTACATACATGGAGAACTAAAGTGCAAATAAGATACTGGCATGGAACCATTCAGGGTCTATGCTATAAGGAAATTCAGCCAACCCTTTTCTATTCCAATGCATCCAGAATGTCAACTGACTTTTTTAAGGAAATGAGCTAGTTTGGCAAACACAGACCATGTAAAAGACAATGGAAAGAGAGCTTTTACTCCTTTTGCTGCTGATAACAAAGTTCAGATCAACCATAAATGGTCATGAAAAATGTAAAACACCTGTCTTTTCTTTTCACAAAGTATTGTAATCTCATTTCCACTGTATTTATTATCACTATGTCAAGACAAGTACAGTTTCTAGAATGACACCATAGATTTTCCCATTCTTTCACAGTCATCAATGCCTTTGTCTGCTATTCAATATCATTTAGTCACTTCATCTCACTGGATCACTTTATAACTACAGCATTGAGTTCTAAAGTTAACTAAGTGCTTGTTTATATGACTTGAGGATATGGTCTGCCACATCCTGTATGCCCACATTGTGTCTTGCCTGGGTGAACAGGGTAGGTCCACTCTGTCGCATCATATCAGCATCTCGTCTCATAACCTGCAAAATTAACATACAAAATAATCAAGACCTGAAAAAAGTTTAGATTATGCATTCTAAAAGAGTATTTAAGTCGCAACTTGGGAGTGACAAATTGTGTACATTTTTTGTATCACACTCTGTATATAATACTTCATTTTTTTGCTTTGGGATTGGTATACTGTATGGGTCAGATAAAGATTTCCCATATGGATCGGGTAATATATTACCAGTATGGATCATGTAATAGATTACCAGTATGGATCATGTAATAGATTACCAGTATGGGTCAGGTAATAGATTACCTGTATGGGTTAGGTAATAGATTACCAGTATGGGTCAGGTAATAGATTACCAATATGGGACAGGTAATAGATTACCTGTATAGGTTAGGTAATAGATTACCAGTATGGGTCAGGTAATCGATTACCAATATGGGTCAGGTAATAGATTACCTGTATGGGTTAGGTAATAGGTTACCAGTATGGGTCAGGTAATAGATTACCAGTATGGGTCAGGTAATAGATTACCAGTATGGGTCAGGTAATAGATTACCAGTATGGCTCAGGTAATAGATTACCAGTATGGGTCAGGTAATAGATTACCAGTATGGGTCAGGTAATAGATTACCAGTATGGGTCAGGTAATAGATTACCAGTATGGGTCAGGTAATAGATTACCAGTATGGGTCAGGTAATAGATTACCAGTATGGCTCAGGTAATAGATTACCAGTATGGGTCAGGTAATAGATTACCAATATGGGTCAGGTAATAGATTACAGATATGGGTCAGGTAATAGATTACCTGAAGGTCTGCTCCAACTGCCTCAGCCAGGTCAGTCTTATTGACTATTAGGAGGTCACTCTGTGTAATTCCTGGCCCTCCTTTCCTTGGAATCTTGTCACCTCCTAATCAAAATACACATAGATGGCATGAATAAAGTTACAATGATGTATTTCTTTTAGTTTTAAATCTGATTCATGCAAGAAATAATAGAAACTTCTATTTGGATTATGTTGTTTTGTTTGTCCATTGTTGCCTTTGTATTTTATCATTGTTGTTGTTAAATGTATATATTTGAGCCTGGCCATAGGATAAGACCCCTTTTCCTGTGGCCTGGCTCATTTAATATAATTGCAACATGCATTACAGTATTCTTTCTGAGTTCATAAAATTGTCCTTTGAGCTTTGTTATTCATAATGATTTAAAATGACACATACCTGCGACATCTATGACATATATGATGTAGTCAGCTAACTCTCGACTGAAATTAGCAGCTAAGTTGTCCCCTCCAGATTCTATAAAAACCATCTCAGGATGGTGTTGTCTTGTTAACTCTTTCACTTCCTCCATGTTAAGTGAGTAATCCTAAAAATGTTTGCAATAATATTTTAAATGTTTTAGCTGGAGTTGTAAAGAAATGTAAAGAAAAGATGGTAGATGTTTCAATCTAGAGTGGTATGTGGTAGTTGTTTCAATCTATAGTGGTATGTGGTAGTATGAGGGCATATCCCACTTTCTCATCTTTCTTATAACAGTATGAGGGCATATCCCACTTTCTTACCTTTCTTATAGCAGCATGAGGGAATCCTACATAACTTTATCTCTCTTGTAGCAGTATTAGGGCATCTCCCACATTCTTACCTCTAATAGCAGCATGAGGGCATCTCCCACATTCTTACCTCTAATAGCAGCATGAGGGCATCTCCTACATTCTTACCTCTCTCATAGCAGCATGAGGGCATCTCCCACATTCTTACCTCTCTTATAGCAACATGAGGGTATCTCCCACATTCTCTAATAGCAGCCTGAGGGGATTTCACATATCTTTATCTCTCTTATAACAGAATTAGGGCATCTCCCAAATGTTTACCTTTCTTGAGGCAACATGAGGGCATCTTTCACAATCTCACCTCCTGCATTGTGGCAGGAAGGTATCTTACAAATATTTACCTGTCTTATAGCAGCAAGAGTGCATCTCCCACATTTTTACCTCTCTTATGGCAATGGATGGGCATTTTCCACATTCTTACCTCTCTTATTGTAGCTTGAGGGCATCACTTACATTTTTAGCTCCCTTATAACAGCATGAGGGTATGTCCCACATGATTACCTCTCTTATAGCAGCATGAGGGCATTTCCTATATTCTTACCTCTCTAATAGCAGCATGAGGGCGTTTCCTATATTCCTACCTCTCTAATAGCAGCATGAGGGCATCCACCAGTCTCCACAGCCCTCATTCTACCATCTGGTAGAGCTTTGTGTCTGGTGAGAAACTCCCAGTCCTCCCTACAGTAACACACAAGACATTATTATATTGATATTATTCTTTTAAACCTTTTTAGTGGCCATGCCTGTAATAATTTCCTTAATTCAAATTTTGAGTAAAGTAACATTTTACAATTAAATAATTATTCATATGACCTCATATGCAACAACTCCATTGAGCTGGAATTGGTCTTGTTAATTAGTGCCAATACAATTGGGGAAAAAGACAGCAAATGTAGAGCCATACAGGAGCAGATGGTAATTTACCTTGTGAAGATGTCATTGGTTACCACACATATTCCATGTGTGTCTCTGAGCAGATTGCAGAGGGCCAGGACCAGAGCTGTCTTCCCAGAACCTACAGGACCACCTATCCCTACAGTAAATGCCCTCTATAACAATAGAAATACAACAGTGTAATAAAATACAGAAGTTGAATTTTTCATACTATATGAAAGCACATGTGATGCTATACAGGGTGTTCAATATGTATTCATAAATAAAGGCTGTCATTTTTTGTCATATTAGTAATCATTATAGACTATGTATACCATTGAGTGATGATTTGGTGAACCATGGGTTTTCAACTAGTTGAAAGCCCATGGGTGAACTAAATTGTTTTTACACATCTAGTTTTAGATATCTGGCTTAGGACTCAGTTTGCTGACGACTGTTCATAAGCCTGAACCAAAAGTTCACAAATATCATACTTTCAGTATCCCAACCTCATTGTACAATTTCTAATATTTTTTAATTATTCTTTATAAAATATGCACTCTTCTGGAGAAATATCTACTTTTCTGCATTTATAATTAAGATAATTAAATAAGAAAGGTTGATGTTATCTTTGGCCACCTTCATTTTCGGTCCATAAGTTGTTACCCATTCTAGACTAATAACTTTTATAGTACAATATAAAATAGAAAAAGGAGTCAGAAATTAAACAAACGTGTTACAACTTTCTTTTATCAGTATTAGTTGTACGTACAAACATAACACAGACATCTACGTTATATATTAATAGACCAGATTAGGAGTGCAAAGATCATGGATAGTAGTTGCAAATGTCTACTACTATCTCATTAAGTTTTAATTTAATTTGTACTCATTTATTCAACTTCTGTATTGATTTGACTTACAGTAGTACAGTAAAACTTGTGCATGTAGGCTCGAAATTATAATTACTGAACAATGAACTGTTTCCCTGGTGCTATGGTCACATTTGCTGAAACTTTCAGTACCAACACAAAATTGCATTTAGTTTTGAAAAGATACTCATTGGCTGTGCGCCGTTGTTGAAAATCAGAGCGAATGTGACCTTGACATTATTTCACATTGATTTCATTTCATTGAGTTTGATGTTTCAAATAAAAACATGTTAAAATGTGTACTGTAGTTTTAAGATTATATTGTGACATCTTTTGGCAAATATATTCAGGGTGGTCTATATTCTATCAGTATTAATTTTTTTATTTTCATGGTGGTTTATTACAATTTCATATAATAGACTATATTCTGGCATCTGGAACTTGTTCAGAAATGATCTGCAACTTTAATCTAACCTACTTGTTTCATGTTTTGTTATTTCATGTATTTTGCAACAAATTATATCTCTTAAATACTTGATATTATGTATTTTACTTACTTGTTTGAAATCAGATCTGTACTTAGGTTGATCACGCTCAATGTACGTGCCAGGACTCTCCATTGCTTCATGTGTGTGACCATGTTCTCCACCGTGGCTGTGTCCTTGTCCTCCACCGTGACTATGCTGGTCTTGGGATGTTGAAACTCTACCAGCTAAAAACATACTTATATGATGCATATATTTTTACTTGAATTGGTTTGCTTTACTCTATTGACTGATACATGTCAGGCCCAGGATTTGCCAAGGGGGGGGGGGGGGGGGGGGGGGGGTTCAGTTTTCCAAAATTTCCAGGGGGGGTTCACTTTTGACAATTTTGGCCAAAATATGGCTAAGAGAAGTGCTCAAAATGGTGAAAAACTGCATGATTTTGAAAGAATTTTTGGCCCCCCTGGCTACAGGCCTGCATGTGTCTCATAATTGTATGGAGTCTGCAGCTGATCATATCAACATTATTGCTAATAGCAATATATTTGATATCTATATTATTGCTATTAGTGATAACAGCAATATTTTCTGATGATATCTGAAAGCGCTAATTTCATGTGTTTTATACACATATTCTTCAGACCAAAATCATTTTTCAGATTTATCTTTTTTCTATTTTTTTTTCAGACTAGCAGAATGAGCAACATGTTTATCAGTTACTGCAACATCCCATTTAATCAACATAGGGGCTGGAAATAATTAGCAACTAAAACTGACTTCCCGCATCAATGTGAAAGCTTTTAAACTATATGCCATGTGTTAATTTAATCTATTGTTAATACTTAGTAGTCAGTTAGTTAATTTATGAAAACTAAACTTGTATTTCACGAAAGCAACTTTCGGCTGTCGGCAAAAGGATTAACTTATTTTTCTGCGACCAACTCATTAAAATATGAATGGAATAGTGGCAGGTTCATACCATTACTTGAATGAGTTGCCCATAAAATAGTAGGTAATTCTGTAGCCAATAGCCGAAAGTTGCATGCCGTATATAAGTTAAACTAGCCATTTGATCAGCTGTATTAAGGATATATAAAAGTAAATACATGTACTGTAGTATGTAGTCTTGATTACCTTTTAAGAAGTTACAGTGGTCTTCAGTGGAGGTGCTCATTCTGGTCAGAATTCCGGATGCTTTTGCTGTACCTGCAGGTTTTTATAGAATGTTTAATATGCTTGTGAACTTGGCAGTATTTAGTTTGGATCAATAGTTATGTACAAGTACAGTATATGAGCAATAGGGGGCCTGGGAAGAGGGGCCTGCTCACAGAGTCAGAGGCAGTTTGATCCATTGATCAATTCACTGTTCAGCTTTCATAGGGCTGTATCGGTGTCCTCATATGTCATTGGTCTAAAATGATTTTAGAGTCAAGGAGTAGTGTGAACCCAAATATTTTCTTTATCAGTAATGAAGGTCAATGAGTTTTCTTAATTTTACACATAAAATGCTGCTAGCAGTTCATATGTCCAGTTCAATGTTTAGACAATGTTAGATCATGATATGAGAATGGTGTCCAAGTGGCAGACCATGCGCATTGAGTGATATTCACGTGCAATTATGCCATTTTAGATGTCAAGCTAACCCACAGTTATTTTTAATCATAAAATTGTAATCTTTAGTACATGCTGTATTATACATGTAAAGTACTTACATATATATGTAAGCTCCTATATGCATTTAGTGTACAATTAAGTGCAGTCTTTTATACAGTTTATTTCAACAAGTGAAGGTACAGCTGGAAAATAACATTTTGGTAAAAAATGCTATACCTGCACATTAGGTCAATGGGAACTCCAGGAAATTCTGATATTTCACAGGAGCTACCATTGACCTGTTTCCAGGTTTACAAAAAGTAGACAATGTGATGATACTTTCCTGAAAAAAGCAAGGAAATATACAAAACCTTCATACTTAATTTTGTACCAGAAAATAACATGTGCAGGTATAGCAATTTTTTACCAAAATGTTACTTTCCAGCTGAACCTTAAAGCAGATATGAAATGGTATTTTTAACCTAAAGGAATCAATATAATTTTTTGATAAATGTATTTGGACATGTTTTCTCATCAGTAGTGTGAAAATTATTTCACTCTAACGATCGTTATAGCTGCTTAAGCAATATTCGAATTGGTTGTGACGTTATTGGCCCCCACGTGATCTCTCACTGGTCCCCACGTGGACCGTTTTGGTCCATTAGATCATGACGTCATAATGCCAAAATGTTTTGTTATTTGCTTACACAACAATCCGATGGTTGCTGTGACGTTGTGATCACTAAGGTACCGTGAATAAACCAAAACTATATTTTGTATATGACGTTACTAATCACGTTGGGGCTAATTTGATTGATCAGTTAGTTTTATTCGTTATCTATGACCGTTAGCAGTTATCTAACATTTATTTTATAATGGCTATCGCAAGAACTCTACGTTGGGCTTACAATGGAGAAAACTGCATTTTTGTAGCTGCAAGTTGAGAAAAGCTATTCCAGTTGTCCTTTAATTGTACTTTTGGAATTTTTATGCAGTCCTCATTGGAGTCACATGTTATTTTCAGGAATTAATAACTCATTTCATATATGGTCTACATCTTTCACATTTACACAAAGAGTACACTAACAAAATATTCTCCACACTCCTTTTCTAGGTACATGTACATTAACGCACTCTTTGTGCAAAACTGAAAGATGTTGGAAAGAAGAAGTCCATATTTGAAAATTGTAACATTTGGCTCCATGATGATATTGCATCAAAATGGCAGTAAGTCTACATTGACCTTAACCCAATATCTAGCTAATTTATTTGTCTGAATTTTCTCAGGTTTTGATTTAAAAAAATCATTGAAAATATGTCAACCATGAAAATGTCAGATAATAAATAAGCCCAGACTATGGTTTACATTGCTGAATAATTATACAGTTATGCACTTATTTCTGAATGGAATGTGTTTATAGCTTATCACACAATTTAGCTATCCTGACAAATATAGTTTGATAGAGGTAAGTAAACCTTCTGATGGAAGTGGGGTTTAAGGTGCCGTGGTACTTAACAGGAAGTGTCAAAACCATGCTGGATTTCAAACATTTTTTGAACCAAGATAACAGAGCTCTGTTTTGACCTCAGTCATTTTAATTAGCTCCACATGTCATTAACATGACCAGGATCACAATGGACATGGTCAGAATTATCCTTAACATGATGAAATAACTTTTTCAGCCCTCTAAACACGTGACTGAAAAATAGCTAAAAGTAGGCGCTTAGTAAAGGTCACTGAACAGAATCTTTTGAATTTTTCAGAAAATGTACCTAATAAATTGTTTTAAATGATACAATCATTGAAATTTTAGAAAATTGTCTGAAACAAAAATGGCGGTCATAAAAAGGAAAATAGATCACTTTTCAATTCAGTTTTTTTCATTTTTTTCTTTTTCTATAAATGATATCACATTTCAAAGATTGTTTCATTCATTTTCTATTGTTTTTAAAGAATTGAAACTTGGCAAGCTATCCAAAAGCAGTGTGACACTAAAGATGATTGACCGTGACATGTAGTGCACTAAAGCTGAACTTATTACAACCTATTCACTCATTCAATAGTTGAATAGTAAACACAAAAGAAATCAAATTTTGAACTGCACCTGGCCTGCTACATACAGCGCACTGAAGCTGAACTAATTACACCCACTCACTTCTCAACACACTTACCTCATAGTCAATACAAAAGAAATCAAATTTTCCTAAAATTGGGTCATGTGCCAATACCTTTCATAAGAGTAAGTGTGGGGTTTAAGTTAGACAAACCATTTGTACTGGGTCTTAGGAGAACTAATAGTCTCGGAGCAAGGCCTTCGGCCATTATTTATCCTAAAACCCAGCACTAAAGTTTATCTGTAACAGAAGATATGTTTTTACAGTCGGATTTGCTTCCCTGTAGTTGACTTTTGGCTTTACTTACCAACAAGCTGCCACTGTCAAAAACACCTTGAACTTTGAACTCAAACATTGCATGAGTATGAGTTGCAGAATGTCATTGTATACCTGCCAATATAATACAATCTATCTTGTGTGCTATATTCACTGGTGATCCGCTCGATTACGCGGGTTACCGAAACGGTTCATTTTGGTAACAAAATGTCGGAACGTCGAAAGTACGATTTTTCTTTTTTCCTTATTTCACGCGTTGTGGAAGAATCTCCACGACGTTTTTTTCTCACAATCGTGTATTAGCATCATATGTTATAGAATATGTTCATGTTTGCGAAAAAATAGCTCAAAAGATAACATAATCGTCGATTTAATTCCTCACTTAAGTTATATAAACGGTTTGGGTTAAAAGTGCAGATCTTAACTGTTTTTCGAAAAACCGTTTATGTAACTTAAGTGAAGAATTAAATCGACAATTCTGTTGTCTTCTGAACTATTTGTTCGCACATATGCATATTTTCTTAAACATATGATACTCATACACGTTTGTGGTAAAAAATGTCGTGGGAATTCTGCCTACAACGTGTGAAATAAAGAAAAGAGAAAAATCGTACCTTCGACGTTCCAACATTTTGTTACCAAAAGGAACCGTTTCGGTAACCAGCGTAATCGAGTGGATCACCAGTGATATTGTGATCAGTTTGCTGGCCAGTTGTATCACTATCCCAGCCAGAATCTTTGTCTATGCAATCCAAGCAAACCATTGAAGGGATTGATTCTAAATTTCAGAAGTGTTTCTTGTTATGAAATTCTAAAAACTGATTAGTTTTTTGCATGCTGGGTAAATTTTAAAAAGACCATTTTGGATTTTTTAAAACCTATTATACACATTTCCAACTGTGGTATGAATTTTAGAACTGATTTAACTCTTCTACAAATTTCACACTTATCATACTATTGCTATAATTCAGTATATATATATATATTATATATACCCTCCTGAAAGTCTAAAAGGTGCAAGGATTAAAAGGTGCAATATTGTTCTCAATGTGTTTTATTCTTTTATTTTAGAATTACTTACCATAAAGCTGCACATAACAATGTATGGTTGTGTGTTTACTGTACCTACATATTTTGAGTTAGAGACAATCTTTTGATTTGGCCTTGAACTGTTCTTATTTTATTATCAATAAATTAACTTGCAGAACTGTAAGGTTATAAAATAAGCGCAAACAAACACATTATTTATAAAATAGAGGAAGTTATTGTATTGAAATGGTATCAACAACAGAAACTATTACAGGATTTTAGAATATACATGTACCAATTAAGGATAACATAAGAAGACAATAAAAGGTCAAACTCTATATTATAATCCAGGAACTTAGTGAAGTAAGTTTATTTTTTTATTTCTTAGATTTAAAACATAGTTATAAAAAACAGAATGAACACAAACATAGTCTTGAGTTAAGTCTTAACCTTTCATAACCACACTCTATATTTAGTGAATTTGATTTAAGACTGTAGTAGAATTCTTAAAAGTGTATTCTGCACACATGTGTTCATTTGTTCGTTGACACTGAGACATCATTCTGTTATTATTATTTTAAAACATTCTACTTACTTCTGTTTTTCTGTGTAGTAATTTGTGTAATCACAGGTCCTGTGTAGTGTGAGGAAGAAATGGTAGTTAAAAAGAAACCTTTACTTAAAATATCATTGATATTTCCATCTATCTGTTGACTCAAGTCAGATAATCCAAAATATAATCACTATTTACAAGTAAAGAGTGTTTGTGCAGTATAAAAATTAACATAGAAGGAGTATAACATCAAGTAAACAAGATAAATGTCCTCAAGGAAGGCAAAGGTTTTATGAATTTAATTTTGCTATTCGTGGTTTGTTTTGAATCAGGTAGAATCAGATCTCAAACTACCTTTTCAAATAATTCTTTCTACTTTAGAGTAGTTTTTGCTCATATTATTTCTAGTCATATTTGTTTTCTAAAAAATAAAGTTCATTACAATTCCATTTCTAGATTTTGCTCCCAATAATTTTTTTTATTGAATCTATCAGATAATGTGAATTTGTCTGGAACTTATGAATTGTCACATTAAATTTGGAGATCTTAATTTGGTGTGTAATTTTAGTTCTAGAGGTTCTCTCAAACTTAACAAGTGGAAATGAAAAAAATTATTACTCTCAATTGTGATAATTTGTATAATAATCAACTGAATACAGCTTCTATTTGACAATTGTCATTGTGACATATGAAGTAATGTTTGTAAATGGGAAATTGTTTTTAAGTAGGTGAACTCTCAGTTTACCTGATAGTTGTCCTTAAACACGTCCATTATTTGATCTACAATTGCTTATCAAAGTTAATCCTACCATACCATGTATACATGTACATCAATGAATGTCCTTAACCATTTGAGATCACAGTTGTTCACAAATCCCATTAATGATCACTTAAAGGAAAGCCATGCCCAAATATTTTTATTTTGCAATACCTTGCTATATACATTACTTGGTCTATGATTTCATGATATGTATTTTATGGAGTTTAGTGTTTTTTTTACTTGATTAGGTATTGGCATTGTGTTTTGAATTTGGGCATACTTGTTGGCATTGTTTTTTACATTGTTTTTTGAATTTGGGCATACTTGTTGGTAATTAAGGTGGTGAATTAGTTATACACAGTGGGAGTAAAGTTGTAAGGATATAGGATATGAAGGAAGGTCAATGTAGATGTTGGTAAGTGGGACTGGGACAGAAGTGTGATATTTTGCATTTTAACTGATGAAATTAAGAACCTTGAAAAGACAGTTATATAGTAATTATGTCACCACCAGAAATAGCGGTCAGCACCTTGTTATTGACCTATTTTTGATTCAAAATGACTTTAAAACAGCTTTATAGCATTACAGACATAGGAGAAATTGCCAGATATTATACTCTAAAGAACATGTGTATTTAGAGAAACATATGGACGTTAATGACGTGTAATGACTTTAGTAGATTCCACAAATTGTAACAATTCAGAAACTAAGATTGATTTTATGTTTTCTTCTACACTGACAATGCCATTTTGGAATCTTTAATTCAAAATGACAGCTCCCAGTAGGTTTTTTATATCATTTTGAATCTGTGTTAAAATCAAATATGAGTGGATCTGGACAATAAATGATTTCAATATTCTATGAGCTGTTTAAATAATCCATACCAATAGACAAATCGAGAAAATATCTATGAATGTCCTTAGAGACATGGAGGCCAATTAACCTGTTTTTTTTAAACCACTGTTCATGTTATACTAGTTCTTTAAGAGATGGCCTTGCAATAAGTAGGGCAGTCGGCTCTTGCCTAAAATACCAATGATACCACATATACAATTCTTTCAGAAAATGTTCAATATAACATTATTTTGTCAGTGTACGAAAATGAAAATGGTGAAATCAAAATAATTTAGATTATACCACTCTAAGTCCGATTACAGTTGTATAACATGGGTCTATAACAACGGTATACAGTGGAGAGTGGTATATCGTCATCGTATACAACTCCTCCGTACACACTCCAGCGTATACCACTGTAGAAGTGCATTCTGGGAACTAATGAATATTGACCGAAGAACGAGGTGTATGTTTTGTTACACATGATTTCCTAGAATCAAGTGACGTCATAAATGGTTCCCATATGATTTGCTAGAATCAAGTGACGTCATAGATGGATCGATATCAACATCGGCATTACTGAGTTGGCTATGGGATATTTTTATGGTTTTTATAATTGTTATAATGGTTGTGTTTGAATCAACTGTAATTGAGCTTAGAGTGGCATATAATGGTTCATTCTGTATATCGTGCATTTTATACTCTCGTGAGAATATAATATATTCACTCGTTCGCTACGCTCACTTGTGAATATATTATATACTCACTCGAGTATAAACACGATATACAGAATGAACCATTATACAACCTCATATTACTCCTCTTGAAATTTTATCTTCCAGTAATGATGACTGTTTTAAAGTTGTAATACTTTATCCACCATTCATTCACATTAAATCTCTCGTTACTTTCTTATTTGACTTATTTTTTGAAACGTGTCTTGTGACGTGATTTAATGTTGCATTTTCTTTCTATAGTTGTATTTACCCTTACTGAACAATAAAGCCTGCACGACATCATTTGATTGAAGGGACCAAGGCAAATAAGGAATTGTATTACAGTGATGTTTTTATTCAAAACATATTTACAAGTACAACATAAAAGTTAGATGTCTAGTTATTATGAAGTACTTCATTCACCCTGAGTGTGATCTTCAAACAATAAAATTTGAACTCGTCTACTTGTATCTGTTGAAGAAACAATATTCAACGGTTGAGATATTAAAGGGGCTGTGTTTTCTGAAAATATATGTATATATTGGCAAATTATTTGCACTTTGGTATATTTTCCCTAATGCCCAATTAATGCCTAATGCTCATGCTATAATAATGCATTATATGAAACAGAAAAGTAACATTTTTACATGATTGGCTACTGTTGTTTTCCATCGTGATTGTATACTTAAAACTGTTACATCAAAATACATAATTTGAGATAACGTTTTTACGATTGAACAAAAATGTCTGATGAATATGAACAAATTTGGTAGTGGCATCTAACATTTTGTTATAGAAATAACAGTAGTTTCAGAGCACTGGAATCCTTTTCTCAAATGCTTGGCCACCTGGGCCTTTATTGAATGTTCTCAAAATAGAAATTGTAAAAACTGATTGTCCCACCATCAAAAAGTATAATATTATAAACTACCATTTGATTGAAAATATCAAAAACAAAAATAAGTCTGCAATGAATCAAAGAATTTCTGTTAGACGTGTACGTTGCATCTGAAAAACGAATACATGAATACCTGGCTCTTCATTGTCATAGCCTGGGATGAAGCAGGCAAATAATTCTTTTAAAAACATATGACAGTACCTCCCTGATAAAGTACTCTGATCAGCCACTAAAATTAAGCCCATTAAGATTTCACTATATTTAAGGTGGCTGTAACCCTGAAGGCCCTATGTATAACTTTATGAAATGTTTATGACATGATTATGTTTCAAAATCAAAAAGTTAGTGTCACTGACTTTGTTTTTTACTTAAAGCTAGAAAAAGCTTCGTACCTAAGTGCAACATATGAATTAAAAATGCCATTACCTGCTAAACTTTTATCCAAATTGTTAAATTACTGATCTTATGCTATAGCATGGAGCCACCTTTGCCAGTGAACAACTACCTTAATGGCCTATAACACAAAAATTCAATCATTAAACAAATATTTCACTTTTAATGCCCTTATCAAATTTTTATCTTTAGTATTTTGAACTGCCTGAACTGCTGTCAATCGAACCGAACATGCAAACATTTTTTCATCAATAACTGCACATAATCTAAACACTGCAGTGTCAAACTAGGTTTGATTGTTGATCGTGAATAATATATGCTGACTTTTCGATTTAGGCCTGAATTCTCAAGATGAAGCTAAGTCCTAGGGAGATTGAAGGCCTGTTGATACATCAGACAGGATGCCTTGCACAGAAAAGGTTGGCCAGAGGCATAAAATTGAACCATCCTGAGGCAGTGGCTCTCATCTCAAGTCAGGTAAATACAAATGTATACAGGCGAGATCAGTAAGTATACAATGTTCAACTTAAAATGCCAAAACACGATATTATTATTACATTAATTTTATGAATCTATTCAGTGGCGTGACCAGGAAGACAAGGCCAAAAATATTTCCAAACCTGTAAAAAGTGACAAGGCAAGTGCCTTGTCCATCTCATCATGGCTACTTTAGGCTATGTGATTCAATCATGGAACAGAGAAACATTTCCATCATTCAGATTGCACAATCAATATAAGGTATACAGTTAATTTACAACTTCATTGATAGAGGACTATTTCTCAAAGTATCATTCTGGCTATGCAACAGCTATTTCTTTTTGATCTACACTGACTGAATTGTACAGCCAATGTCCGATGTCTTGTTAATGTATGACTGTTTTAATATAAAATCCGTAGTTGAATCTGAAGCTCTGTACATTAGTTTGTAAATTCTATGATCACCTTTTCTATTTAGTTACTGGAGTTTGTCCGGGATGGTACCAATACTGTTGCTGACCTCATGCAGAAAGGACGTGAATTATTAGGTAATGTACATTCAATGGGCTTTAAGAGGAAACCCAAGAATTATTTCAAAGTTTTTCTTTGTGTTTGATCTGTCTTATATATTTCAATCCTTGCCAGTCTAAGTTAGTGTCTTTGGATTATTTTAGACTAAAAAAAAAATCTTCCCAGAATTTCCGACTAGAGTAAAACCTGTCTTAGTGAACACATCTCTATAGTGAACACCTGTCTCTAGTAAACACCCTTCCTCAGCACATACTCTACTGACTTCTGTATGAATCACCCTTTGTAGTGAACACCTACCAACACTGAACATTTTTTGACAAAAACATGTACAGGAGAAAGTCCTATACATCACTTTGTTAATATAGGCCATAGACAAGTTCCATTTCAGACAGATACGACTCATTATTGTAGGCCATAGACAAGTTCTATTGAAGACAGATACGACTCATTATTGTAGGCCATAGACAAGTTCTATTGAAGACAGATACGACTCATTATTTAGGCCATAGACAAGTTCTATTGAAGACAGATACGACTCATTATTGTAGGCCATAGACAAGTTCTATTGAAGACATATACGACTCATTATTGTAGGCCATAGACAAGTTCTATTGAAGACAGATACGACTCATTATTGTCGGCCATAGACAAGTTCTATTGAAGACAGATACGACTCATTATTGTAGGCCATAGACAAGTTCTATTGAAGACATATACGACTCATTATTGTAGGCCATAGACAAGTTCTATTGAAGACAGATACGACTCATTATTGTAGGCCATAGACAAGTTCTATTGAAGACAGATACGACTCATTATTGTAGGCCATAGACAAGTTCTATTGAAGACAGATACGACTCATTATTGTCGGCCATAGACAAGTTCTATTGAAGACATATACGACTCATTATTGTAGGCCATAGACAAGTTCTATTGAAGACAGATACGACTCATTATTGTCGGCCATAGACAAGTTCTATTTCAGACATATACGACTCATTATTGTAGGCCATAGACAAGTTCTATTGAAGACAGATACGACTCATTATTGTAGACCATAGACAAGTTCCATTTCAGACATATACGACTCATTATTGTAGGCCATAGACAAGTTCTATTGAAGACAGATACGACTCATTATTGTAGGCCATAGACAAGTTCTATTGAAGAAAGACAGGATTTAATTTTTTTAATCATAGACAAGTTGCACCTCATATATCAGACATGACTTATTATTTTAGGCCACATACGAGTTCTACCTCATATTTTAGACATGGCTTGTTATTTTAGGCCACAGACAAGTTCTACCTCATATTTTAGACATGGCTTATTATTATAGGCCAGAGACAAGTTCTACCTGGTGTTGCAGACATGATTCCAGATGTTCAAATAGAGGCAACATTCCATGATGGTACAAAGTTGGTAAATACATTAGTATAAGAAATATTATATATATTATGACTGAGATTGATCAATATACTTATCCTGTCCCAATAAAAAAAAGTAAAAGATCAGTTTACCAGGCAGCTGGGTGGAGTATTCCAAAATCTTTCATAATTTTTATCTGTTGTTCCCTGTGTAAAGTCAGTTTTGTCATTTGCGATATCTTAGGGAACATATATTTGGTTTTAAGATTAATTTATTTAAGAGTTTGTAAACCTAACCCAAATGTACATCATTTATTATCACTTCATCAAATATCAATACACAGCTAAATATTTTTGGGGGAAAATCTTTTTTACATGGTACGAGGCCCAATCAGAAAGTAAGTAACCGACTGCTCTCATATTCTTCATACTTTATTCAATCACATTGAAAATTTCACAGATGATGTAGAAAATATTAACCTATTAAATAAGATCAAATACAATGGGTTAGCGACAATGCCATTGTAATGGCGTTTACTATGGTAGCCATTGCTTTGGGTAGGCGGGGCACCCTTTTATAAGCTGTCTTTGAGGATAATTTGTTGAGTTTTTTTACATCCTGCTAATTATGCAACTCTGCAAAAGTTCTTCTGTATTTTCTTCCTGTAATGTTCTTGACACTCCGAGATGTATGTGTATTTAAATATATAACAAAAGAACAAAAACAACACAGTAGTTCATGTTTAGATTTTAAGTAAATGTAATTGTCATCCCATTCTTATCATTATTCTTCATGATATATGCTGTTTGATTATTTCCCCCCACAGGTGACTGTACATAAACCTATCTGCCGGGAAGATGGTAACTTGGAGCTGGCCTTATATGGAAGCTTTCTTCCAGTTCCAAATGTAACTATATTTGCTAATAAGGTACGCAATGATACTCTTAGTTATGATTTTCATAAGAATTAATAACGATTGAAAAATGTAAATATCTTAGGGTAACTGTCTAGTTGACCTGACCCTTATCCCAATGTCCCAACTATAGGCAAATGAAGCCCATTGCATTGGTCTTGGTCTGAGAGAGAACCCAAATATGGTCTGGAATGTGAGATGAATGATAAAGTTAATGAAATATAAGAAGGTAGTGAATAGACTATATTAGGTCCTTGCATATACATGTATGTACTTGCAGAAAGAGGAAAAACTAACAAAAGTGGACACATCTTTGGATGTAACACCAGGAGAGCTAGTGCCAGCTAATGCAGGGCCCATTGAGATAAACAAAGACAGAGAAAGAGTTCAACTTGTTGTGACATCAATGTGTGATAGACCGATACAGGTGAGCCAATTACACACTTGAGCCTCTCAAAAAGGTTTTGAAGTTCAGACAACAGTTCTTGAAAACCCAAAATGGCCGCTACTTTTGTCCAAAAAAATTACTAAAATTGTCAAAGATTTTCATTTTACAAATATGTTCTCTCAAGTGATTATCCATTATATGGATATACATTGTATCATTGTCATTGATTTTTGATGTAACAACAATAGACTACAACATTTTTTGAAAGGTTTAACAATGCTAAACTTGCTATATGAGTATACATGTAAGAAATGTGACAAATGGTTTAAGGTATAGCTGTCATTTCACCTGAAAATATTGCATCAAATGAGACCAGTACCCTTGGTGCTATTGAAGTTTACATAACATGAATAAAACCGTAGATCTTATCCATTGGAAAAAGTTTAAATTACCATATTTATCCAAGCATATCAGAAACTGTCTTACTATTTCATGGTTCTTATAAAATATATCCTTTTATTTCAGATAGGAAGCCATTACAATTTTATAGAAACAAACAAATATCTAAGGTTTGATAGGGCAGCCTCCTATGGAATGCGACTGGTAAGGAATTGGAATAGAAGTTCTTGTCCTTGGTTTTAAAATGTGTCTTTAGCAACAAACATTTAATTTTTCAAATAACCTTGGTCAACACACAAAGATTCAATTTTTCAAATAACCTTGGTCAGCACATATATACAAATATTTAATTTTTAAAGGTTCAGCAATTTTTCTTCACATCTCATACTATGATTCATTAGAAATACAATTTTCACCAGCTTGTGAGTATCCTCATATTTATGATGAAGATATTCAAATGCGATAAAAATAATTCTACAATATCCTACACTATAATTGGATTTGATTTCAAAAGTGAAATTTCAGTATACATGTTCATATAAAACGAGAATAGCATTGTCTGTATGTATTTTCAGAACATTGCTGCTGGTACAGCTTTACGGTTTGAGCCAGGTGAAAGTAAAATTGTTGAATTGGTGGCCATAGGGGGTAAGAAGGTTATACGTGGTGGCAATGGATTATGTGATGGTGCTGTGGACCCTGATCAGCTTGAGAAGATCATGATGAAAGTAAAGGAACAAGGATTTGGTAATGAGGAAAATGATAGCACTGTGAGTAGCATTTATACATAACATTACTTTGTCACATAATCTATTTCAGAGTACCCTGTGCTCAGAGTCTAGTTATAAACTACCCTCTGCCTATTATATAGACTATATTACAGTTTAGCAGCCCCGCCCCCACGACCGATGCTTGTGACAGCTCGGGTCATAAATCATTTCACACCTACCGCGCTGGCCTATTCTCAACCAATCAGCGAGCTGGAAGGAACAAGTGCTAAAGTCGTGCACAATAATTATATGATTATGTCAGAGAAAATGACCATATAGAGAGTTGTCCTTATTTCGAATATATTTTCAGCTAATCATATTTCATTATATTTGACACACCTCCAAACATTCTCAGCATATGAATACATCGTTTCTTCATGGTGTGAAACAGTCACAAAATTTTGAGAAATTGCTTGATGTCAACAACCTTACATGATGTTCAAAGCCTTCATTCATGGTTTACAAGGTCATTGAAGTAGACACACAAGGATAACAATGTCACTTTTGCCTGGTACATTTTATCAAATTCACTTTGAACTAGACATTGATGTGTTCTCAATAGAGAAAGTAATTGACTGATCGACTAATCAAAAAGTTTTTGTATATTTCTATGTATTGTACAGAAAAATGCTTTTTAATCCCAACAATTGTATTTTTAAATATGTCATTTTGCCCGACTGATTTAAAAAGTGAGAATAAATAAATCAATATTATATGAAATATCAAAAACAAGTTGAAGTAACATTGAACAATGTGGTTTAAAAGGCTTTTCTGTAATGAAGATGAATTGAAATACATTACATATTTTTACAAGCATAGTTTGGGTATTTTTTATTGGTGGTAGTAGCATGGGAGCTGATTGGATTAAATAATGGAACCAAATTATACACATATTTTCGGAAAGTAGTTGATTTGCCTGCCTCATAGTTACTTGTCCATGATGTTGAGAAAGTCTTAAAAATTAAATTACATCAGTCACATTTTTCATTTTTACATCAGTTTCCTAAGGTAGCCAATTTTTATTTTCTCAAAATCCCTTGCACGTTGTCTGGGTCTCACTTAACCTTTGAATGGTGCACTATATTTACGAATAAAAAGCAGATTGTCATTGGATTTATATTTATTGTATTGTATTTGACATCAACACAATGAATCTTGTATATGAGTCCTATTAGATCTTATAACCCGTGTCATGGCAGCCTGATATGTCAAGCAAGTAACTGTCTAGCTGTTTTAGGACGAGAGCAGAATGAACTCTTATAAGTAATGTATGTTATACTAATTGTAGGGGAATGATTCTATACAGTACATCAAGTAAATCAAGAACTTTGAGAGAAATAATTTCTAGGACCATTTGTGTGATTATGTCAGAGTATTGTCATAGTAATAAGATGATGACATCATTATATTGTCCCAACTGACTCATTTAAGATTTATTGATTGCGAGGTCTCCTAAACATCGATAGGCCTCTATAGGAAAAAAACTTTCAGTCTGTGACAATGATGACCAGACTATGAAGTTATTTACCAAGAACATTAACAGAACTTTTTTCAGACAGGTGTATTTTTTTCTTTTATTAAAATCAATATAACATAGTAGCTGGGACAGAATAAGTCTTTCCTTTTTTTTCCAGCCCTTTTAATCCTGATTAATTTTTCATGAACTTTTCACGAATGAACTTCAAAGCATTCCTTACTACTACTACCTACTAAATATTTTTTACTCAATCAATAAATAATTACAGCTTTTCAAAAATGATGGCCAACTTCTGTTAAGGACCATTTTCTCACCGCTGGTCCCACATTGTCAATTTTGTCACCCTTTCTAGTCTGTTGGGAACGGTCCGATTTCTTTGTATAGGGTGATAAAGAACTAGTTAACCCAAACATTTGGGCTTACATGTAGTTATATCTTTAAGTGGGTGTTACTGTTGTTGGCTGAGGCTTATGTTGTCTTGATATATTTTCAAGTAGCTCCCAACCATGAGATGCCATTAAAGGGGCATTAAAACAAACATAATTCACGAAGCAAACATTTATACTATCTGTATTTAAATTACCAAAGTACTTTTCATCTTTAATACAAGGACATTCAATAGAAAGATAAAGATGAGCAACCAGGGTCAGGGCGAGGATGTTAAGGCATTTTAATTTTTTGTACATGTAACTTTTATATTTCCCTTTTTTACCTTATATCATTGTATACCATGTAACTGTCTAAATAAATAGACGCAAATAAAGAATACATACATACTGTACATACATTAGGTAGCATCTCAAAGTTCAATGTAGGATTACTATCTGTATTTGAACAGTTTATCTATGACCCCCCCCCCCCACCCATAACTGTGTTTGAGGAATGTTGATATGCATCATTGCATTAAGTCACACTATATCTAACATAATATCGTAAAACAGTCAATTTTTTTATAATTATTCCAATCTGTATCTTTGTACAGTATCTGCATAAAATCTTTTGTATTTTATATTACTGAAGAATCCTAAGTTTATATCCAACATGGTACAAGTAAAATTCCCAGGAACGATATCGGAAAGCTTTTAAGGCTAATGATCCCCTTCCCCATAACTATTCAAATACTGTAAATTTTCCGACAACGATCTTTTGAAATGCTTCCATGAAAATGTAATCATTGTAATCATAATAGAGGGATTTTCAAGTTGAATTTTTAACTCCAACTCAGAATATGATGGGGCAATTTTATTAATATTTTTCGGGTAAATATGTCAAAGCACGGCATATTATTTGTGGACAGTTTCCCCGATACCAACAGGCAGCCATATTACTGATGAAAACACCAAACTGTAAAAGGATTGGACTTTCAGTCAGAGCTAGCTTTAATATACAAGCTGGTGACCTCAGCATATTTTCCATGCTTCGTTCCAATTCCTAATTGTGTTTGTAGGCTCAACAGAGTAAGGTAGTTGCACCTGAAGCCGACTGTTGCACCATTTCTAGGTTCAATTACTCCCACACATATGGTCCCACTGTTGGAGATAAGGTATGTGGTTATGCTACTAAATATATGTTCATATTAATTAGTGAATACACCCTTTGCAGATTGGTAAGAATCAGTTGGTAACGTTTCTAGGTTTTAGGCTGATATAATGATGGCAATGATAAAGTTCATATGTTAATAATACTCTTAAAGAGAGTACAGTACATGTATATAAACCAGTTGGCTACACCGCCATCTTATTATGAACAGTCTATCAACCTAAGCTTATATACTAGTAAATACCAATGCATGACATCTCTCTGGTCCCCCACGTTGTGCTGATTTCCCTAGATCTTTTATTCCTAATAATCCTGAGGGAACCAGAACAGAAAAAGGGGACACATGACAGAAACAAAATTTTTTGTCTTATTACAAACATGAACACACAAACCATAGCGACAAGATGGATAGAGAAAATATGGATACTTACTGCCATCTTTTTGCTGAGCTCGTACTATCACTCAAACTATGTAATGTGCATTAATACAGAAATGTTATTTGTATCAAAATCTCGGTGATTTGTAGAAGTACAAATAATGATAAATATGTAATTTGACCATTTCAGGCTATGTTACTTTGAGATCAGATGAAAAATTCAAATATTTCCTTTTCTTCATTAGCTTAACATTAGAATAATTTTTTGTTCGTTTCAGTTGCGACTCGGAGATACAACTCTATTTATTGAAGTGGAGAAAGATTTCACAGTATATGGCGATGAGTGCAAGTTTGGAGGTGGAAAGGTTAGACCAAAAAAAATTTTGTTTCTCGTGACCAGACTTTCATTTTAGACCTGTCACCATGGGCATTCAAGCAGTGATTTTTCCTGTGAAAAGATTTTCTCTTTTATGTAAAATTATTATGAAAAATTGAAATGAAATAAATATTTAAAATAAAAATTCAAATAAATGTTACATTTTTTCCCAGTTAGGTCAGATAGCATTCACATTAACCTCAATGAATTTTCAAGTCATCTCAAGTTGTTGACATTTTGAGCATCTATACATGCACGCACATTGTGGATGAGTCTGTAATTTAATGTTCTCTATCATTGAATCTGTTTTAGGTGTTAAGAGAGGGCATGGGCCAGGCTGCAGGAGTGTGCAGCAATGTAGCTTTAGACACTGTTATAACAAACGCTCTCATAGTTGATGCTGCTACTGGTATTGTAAAAGCTGACATTGGAATTAAGGTGAGAATTGAGTACCTGTCTGATCCAAATACCTATGGAACCAGTTAAAACTGTTTGAATTAACAGGTGTTCACATTTCAAGGTTTTTCTAACATGTAGGTCAATGGAAGAGAACACACTTGGGTCAGAGAAAAAGTGTTCACATTGAGAAGTATTCGGATTAGAGGGTTGTTCGGATATATATACAGGTTTCACTGAATGCTGTATTTGTTACAATAAGTCTTTAAGGATTCATAAAGTGTTTGTAAATTATTTGATATGATCTGTTATTCTACGATATCAGCATGACCAAAGGCTTTGAAGCAAGATTACATTATGTTGAAGATTGATGCAATGTTTGTTTCAGGATGGTATGATAGTTGATATAGGGAAAGCAGGAAATCCTGATGTAATGGACAATGTCAGTGAGGTATATATATTTTTTATGTTTATTTGTTCCTCCAGTATTTTATAAGCCATTTAATAGAAAATTAGTAGATGAACCAATGTGTAACCAAACTTCCAGCTTGAGAACTGGCATGATCAGATGTGACACGGACATGACATAGCTTCATCAAGACATGACATTGACTCAACCTGACAACTAAATTAAACTAAACTAGACATGACTTGGACTCAGTCATTCTCAATCATATGTAAACTAGTCATGACATAGATTCAACTAGACATGACATAGACTCAACCAGCAGACATGACATTGAACATGAGCCTTCTAGAAACTCAACCAGATGTCAACTAACCACTTGCAACTATCCATACTTCAGAAACTGGTGGTTGGTGTGGGAACTGAAGTGATAGCTGGTGAGGGTTTGATTGTAACTGCCGGTGCCCTAGATGCCCATGTCCACTTTATATGCCCCCAGTTGGCTAAAGAGGCTATAGCTGCAGGGATCACTACAATATTTGGAGGGGGCACGGGTCCTGCTACAGGGTCAAATGCAACTACATGTACTCCTGGTCCTAATCATATCAAGTATGAATGATTTATATTAATTCAACAGGACATATCTGTAAAACAATATAATTGTCTCGCAAATCTTTAACTCCGCTGTCAATGTACACTAGGGGCCCATGATACATTACAATCTAGGCCTTCTTTATATGTAACATATTGGGGAAAAACCATGCAAATATATAAAACTCTAACCTTAATGACCATTCAAAATGTTCTGGATAATACATAATGTTAAACTTTAAAAAACATCTGTTGAGCCCAATAATTTATGTATGCAGAATTATACCTAGTTTTAATATAATATTTTCATTGTCAGGGCTATGATCCAAAGTACAGATGCATTCCCACTTAACTTTGGTTTTTAAAAAACATCTATTGAGCCTAATAATTTATGTATGCAGAATTATACCTAGTTTTGATAGAATATTTTCATTGTCAGGGCTATGATCCAAAGTACAGATGCATTCCCACTGAACTTTGGTTTCACTGGTAAAGGGAACACTTCAAATAGTTCTGGCAAGTGTGATGAACTGGAAGAGCAGATTAAAGCTGGTGCTATAGGGTAAGTATTTCTACAACAGAAGTTATGGTTATTGACAATAACTCATGTGGGTTTTGCACTTAACTGTATCACTATTGTGACACCTTTTTGTTTGGTGACACTACATGTGTATCTCCATGTTGACACTAGAGTTATTTATTTCGATGCTGCATTTTCTCTTATGTAACACTACTTCTTCATGGTGACATTGTATTGTCTTTGAGAGGTTATTTATATTAAGCATAAATGTGAAAAAAAAAGTTCACGCTAACTTATCTGAATATTTTTTCAGATTAAAACTGCATGAAGACTGGGGGTCTACTCCTGCAGCTGTAGACACGTGTCTCAATGTAGCTGATAAACTTGATGTACAGGTATATCCATCTTTAATTTTCTTTAGGGTATATAGTGTTTATGATTATATGAGATTGTATGAATATTATGACTTATGACTATGTAATCCTGAGATTTAACATAGAGGTCTAAATAATTGTGTGAAGAGGAATAGCCAGGAATTTATTTTCAAAATGATTTTTTAAAAACTTTTATCTTTATACAAAAGTGCATACCAACAGAGTTTGAGATACATGCCTACTACTCCGGGGATTCACTGTATACAAAATTCGGTTGGGGTCCTTGGCTGAACCCTCAGATATCAGTATGTTCCCATACCAACCAAAATTTTGGGGGCATTCTCATACCAGATCCTAGAAGTTGGGTCTATTGCCATAGCAAATGTCAAAACTGGTACCCAACATGCGCCGAGGATTCCCTGTCAAGGTTTAGGAACAGTTAACTCCCCAGGCCTACTACAGGGAACCATTGGTCAATGTACATGCATACATGAACCAACAGAAAGAATTGAAAACATGATTTCTGTGTTGTTACTCATTGAAGATGTATCTGTTTTGTATGTGAACATATAGGTTATGATCCACACTGACACCCTCAATGAATCCTCCTGTGTGGAACAAACAGTCGAGGCATTCAAGGGCCGCACCATCCACACATATCATTCTGAGGGAGCAGGCGGGGGCCATGCCCCAGATATTATCAAGGTGTGTGGGGTGAATAATGTTCTGCCATCTTCAACCAATCCAACTAGACCATATACAAAAAACACCATAGATGAACATCTTGATATGTTAATGGTCTGCCACCACTTGGACAAGTAAGTATTTTCTCTATTTTCCAGTAAATATTTTATTGAATCCAATGTGAAACTGGGCTATACAGGATATTTTTAGGATATTAGTATTAAATGCTATCACTACAGAGAGTAGATAACTTCTAAGATTTGGTCTTTGTGTCACCATCACAAAACTGGTGACATATTGTTATAGTTTCAACTTTTTTGTGCATGGTGTTCGGTGTTTTGTGTTTGGCAGTTGTAACAAATGGCAGCTGGTGACATTTTGCATGCCTTGTAATATACGTGTCATGTTTATGCAATTCTGGAATGTTGTGCTAAATTGCTATTAATTTAATAGTGATGCCAGCCATGTGAAAGCCGCCATTACTGCATATCTTATTTCATCTACATTTTTGTTGTTTTTTTAAGGAACTTGAAAGAAGATGTAGCATTTGCTGAGTCTAGGATTCGTTCTGAGACAATTGCTGCTGAGGATATTTTACACGACATGGGAGCAATCAGTATCATCGCATCTGACTCCCAGGTAAAAATTTTCCCCAAATTTTACAAAGTGTGTCATTATGAATGATGTTCTCATATTTCTCAATGGTTTTCTTCAATACACCGGAAGTTACGATAATAAAGATACCATGTCAGGGTCAAAGAGGAACCAGTGTTTTTAGAGCCATTTTATGCCCATTAAATTGTTTATTTAAAATGACTTTTATTTCATGATACTAGGCATTTGATTAATGTAATATGTTCTTACTTAAGGCCATGGGTCGTATAGGTGAAGTTATAACAAGAACGTGGCAGACTGCAGATAAAATGAAGAACTTTAGGGGCAGACTAGCAGAGGAAAAGGTGAGTGAGACAGATGGAGGTATCAAAGGGGGTTCAGAAATCCCAAATTCTTTGCTCTTAACATATTATAATGGTTCAAATAATATCAAAAATCACATTTGTAAATACTAAAATGTATAATAGCTAGTCAATATTTTCCCTTTTCAATAGTTTAATTTCGGTAAAACATGTATAAGTGAAAACCTCTCTCTAGTGAACACCTGTCTCTAGAGGATACCCTTCCTCTGCACATACTCTACTGACTTCTGTATAAATTACCCTCTCTCTCTATTGAACACCAACCAATTAAACATACTTTAGAGCTTCATCTTCATATAGTTACAATATAAAACCTGAGGCTGTTACACAATACAATCTGATCATATTGCTGAGGGTCAACTCTTCTTGTGATGTGAATTATCAGTCACTTGTTCCGTAAAATATCAGAAATCGTAACTTAATTTCTGAGACACCCTCTGACTGGTGCAACAATAGATCATGCAACTTACTATATTTCTTTATTTAGGGTGAAAATGATAACATCAGAGTTCGCAGATATGTGGCCAAGTATACGATCAACCCTGCAATAAGTAATGGAATGGGACATCTCATTGGTTCCGTGGAGGTAAGTGCTACATTATAACCGTTATTACTTCAGATATAATGATTCTTGTCTTCAAACCCTATATACATAGCGACACATACGGTCGCTTTGACTTGAACTTGCTAAAGATCCAATGCAAGCAGAAGATAAGGGGGAGTTTTGTACACTGTAGATCATGTCTATTAGAAGCAATCTAGTAAGAATATTTTGTCAAAATATCCAGGGGTGTAGCTAGGATAGAGCTACGCGAGGTAAATTTAAGCCAAATGAGATAAATTGCTATCATTGGACTTCAATTTCAGAATAATTATAATCAATAACTATTTCCAAGATTTGTATCTAAGAATAATTTGGTCAATGATTACATTGTACCAATACATGTATATATATTATATGGTATATGTAAATGTACCATGAGTTATAATAGAGGATAATGATTTATTGCAGGTAGGCAAGCTTGCAGACCTCGTCTTATGGAATCCTGCTTTCTTTGGTGCCAAGCCAGAGATCATAGTGAAGGGGGGATACATAGCTTGGGCACAGATGGGTAAGATACAAGAAACACTGTATATTATTATGTTTAATAGAGGTTTTACAAAAAATATATGACTGGTCCCTATATCCCTAGGTGAATTATGTCTAGTAGATCTGTATTCCTTATGAGACTGATCCTAATTAAGCCCTTTATATTTGCTGCTACATCTACCACTTTCCTCATGTCATTCAAATTGCAGGAATGCCGAATGCCTCGATTCCAACCCCACAACCTGTGAAACAGCGGAAGATGTTTGGAGCCTATGGAAAGTCCATTGGAGGACACTCTGTTATCTTTACATCAAAACTTGGTAAAGAATCAAACACTGTTGCCTCTTATGGAATATCCAAAAGAATTGAGGCTGTACGAAACTGCCGCCAACTAACGAAGAAAGATATGATCATGAATGATTATCTCCCCACACTTTCAGGTAGGCTAATTATTTATGTAAATAAAAATTAAATGAAATCACAAAAGTTTTCAATAGTTTGTTGAGTGAACTTGTACTTCCCGCAAAAATTCTAGATCTGTCGCATTTTAGTGTTGTTTGATCTACACATGTGATGCTTCATTTAGCTGCTATATTTTAAATATTTACATTGTCTCCTAAAGGAGAAATCTGTTATGTAAATGCTCCCTTGATTCCTCTATTCTATGAGATGATATTCATGTCTCCCATATAACTGAAAGTATTAGAGGTTCTATTGTTTCATTATTGAATTGAACATGTACTTTTCATGTTACTTTATTTGCAGTTGATCCACAGTCATACCGTGTGAACATTAAGCATGATGGTGATAAGGAAGATGAACATTTGACATGCCCACCAGCTAACAGACTGGCTCTTACACAGAGATATTTCCTTTTCTAACATAATGAATGACACATAGAGACTTGAGATTCATATACAATACAGTAAACATGGCTGGAATACTGAACACATAATTAGAGGACCTGTTATACATTGGTTATACATATGATCCACTCTACATGTGTGCAACTGATGCAAACAGTTGGAGATCACTTATGAGCACTTGACAATGAAAGCCCAAACACTAAAACCATGTATATTTGACTAAAATACTCAAAACAGATAATAATGTACTGTTTCAAAGGATGCTTAGATCATATACAGGGTGTGATTTAAGTTAGGGGAAATAAATTACTGTTCCATAATTCAGTTCTGCCAGTATGTCAAACATCCTGACAGTGTACCCTAAATACATAGGGGAAAGATATTGAACAATTTTACACGCTTTCGCAATACAAAGTATAAACCTTTTTATGTCCCCACCACATAGTGTGGGGCCATATTGTCGGCCTAGGCGCGTCCGTCCATCTGTCTGTCCGTCTGTCCGTCCGTCTGTCTGTCCGTCCGTACGTCCGGCAGTTTTCTCCAAAACCGTTACAGATATCACCTTCAAATTTTCAGGGATAACTTATGAGTGCATAAAGATGTGGATGAAAAAAAATTAACTCGATACCTACTTCCTGTCGGCCATTTTGAAGTCAAATGCTAAAATCCTTGTCTGCAAACTTTAAGAAAAACGGCCTCACAGTTGCTTTTCAAACTTTAACATCTTGTTCAGATCACTTCATTCTAGATCTGATTAGGTTTTGGACCTGTTAGCTCAGTCAAGTCAGCCATTTTGAATGTTTAAAGAAAAGTTAGCGCACGATAATACTTTGTATCATATTGAATGGTGTTTTTCAGTTTTCATACTTAAACTATTTAGTAGCTTTATAAATAATTTCATGTGTACTTTGTTGTAAAAGCCTATTTTATTGTTAACAGTAGTTATATGTGATAATTTTGCAAAAAGAAATCAGCAAAAATCCATAATCACTTTTTTATTGTCGGCCATTTTTGATTTTTCCGTCCTAAAATCTTGTCTGTAAAGTCTTGTCTACGCGTTTTCAGGTGAACCGTTTGGTAAATCAATTTCAAATTTTCAGGGATGATTCTTAGTATGAAAATCTAGATCTGATTAGTTTTTAGGCATTCTGGGTAAATGTCAAGGCAGCCATTTTGGATTTTCCGTCGTAAAATCTTGTCTGTAAAGTCTTGTCTACGCATTTCCAGGTGAACCGTTTGGTAGATCAATTTGAAATTTTCAGGGATGATTCTTAGTATGAAAATCTAGATCTGATTAGTTTTTTGGCATTCTGAATAAATGTCAAGGCAGCCATTTTGGATTTTCCGTCTTAAAATCGTGCCCGTAAAGACTTGTCTACATGTTTTTAGGTGAACCGTTTGGTTGATCAATTTCAAATTTTCAGGGATGATTTTTAGTATGAAAATCTAGTTCTGATTAGTTTTTTGGCATTCTGGGTAAATGTCAAGGCAGCCATTTTGGATTTTCTGTCCTAAAATCTTGTCTGTAAAGTCTTGTTTACATGTTTTCTGGTTAACTGTGTGACGGATCAATTTCAAATTTTCAGGGGTGGTTCTTAGTATGAAAATGTAGAACTGACCAATTCTTTGGCATTCTGGGTAAATTTTAAGGTGGCCATTTGGATTTTCCGTCCTCAAATTGTGTCGGTAAAATCTTGTCTACTCATTTTTAGGATAACCATTTGACGGGATCACCAATAGGTGGGGACATTTTGTACACATTTGTGTTCTTGTTTGCAATTTGTATTTACATGTAAGACTTTAATAGAAAGTCACCATAGAAATGTTTCATAAATGAAATGTTTTTGCATTGTATGATAGTGATATGCTCAAATCACATTCCAGATTTATTTCTCGGCAAGGCCATAAAATTGGTACATGTCCAGATGAAAGTAACTGATAATGGCTTGTTTTTCCCAACAGTTACTTACTTCATTGTTTTAATAGCTTCGTATATCTTGCTTTTGTATCTACATCCCCATAAAAATACAACTACACTCAGAAAAATAGAGGAATCAGAAAAGAATGCCATGAGATTAGTTATAAAGAATGCTTCTATACACCCCCAAAATGCAATCTGATTTTCGACGCCGTTTCGGTGCCAAATTTCGGTGCCATTTCGGCACCAAATGGACTGACTAGTCCGGTGGCAAATTTTGGTGGCAAAAGGTTTCGGTGCCGGAACGGTGTCGAAACGGTGCCGGAACAGCCCCAAATTTTTTCGATGCCGAGGACGGCGCCGAATTATATTGCAAACACTTATATTATGTATTGAGCTTCAAATGTACATATTCGCCGAACACTTCATTCTCCATTATATGACATCTTAGTCTACATGGCAACAGTTTCTATAGTATCTATTTATTTATGTATTTCCAACCAAATCTTTACATTTTAGAATACGTGTTATAGAACATAAATATAAAAAGTTTAACTAAACTGATCTGTGTTGTGTCTTTAAACATCAAGGTTTTGATCACACATTCTAATATTAAATATATGATAATATTTAATATTCAGTTTTCATATTTTCAGTACATGTATGTAACAAGGCATTAACATGCAAAATGTTGTCACCTGCCATTTGTTACAGACAGTGACTGCTTAACACGATCCACAAAAAGTTGGAGACTAGAACAATATGTCACCACTCATTGTGGTGACATAAAAATGGAACTATTCAGTTGGCTCACATGACAATTCCTTATGCTAATATGCTAATTGTTAAATTACAAAAATAAGTCAATTTAAAAACTTTTTGTGGATTAGCATACCCAATAATAACATACAAAATACAAAAGGATAATTGAATATGATAATAGAAGCTCATCATGAAATCATTGTATGAAAAAAAGTTCAACCTGGGAAGTTGTTACTGATACACGGCTCAACATTGATTGCAACATGTTTGGAAACACTATAAATGATACAAGACAAATGTAAAAAAATGTGATATTTTGATGTTAAAAAGTTTCAAATTTTAATAATTCTTGATTTTTACTTGATTTACTCAGATTTCACCAAAATATGGTAGGAACCCAGGATCATGGTGTAAATTACCAGTATGTTCTCGTCAAACCATAGCATTTTCTCATTTTTAAAGACCCGGGACCTTATTGTGTAAATTATGGAACCACATAATTTGTCCAAAAACTTTGTAAACAAACAGATAGACGGACACATAGACAAAATCTCATTGAAAGTATTGACCTTGTTTTTGGGCTTATTCTTCCCAAATGAAACATTTGTCTAATAACTATGGAATAGTTTCACATTCACACATAGCTTGGCAAGGTGTGTCTGATTCCAACCAGTCAGAACAGAGTATTCACATAATGAACAGTGTGTGAAATATCAATAACACATGCAAGGTCACTAGTTAAACAGTTGTCATGGTGATGAATGGACTTTTCACATTGGATTTGATAACTTGCCAACTTGACCCTTGCAAAAAATTTCATTGAAAATGTGTTCTTTTAGTGATTTCGTTCCTTTTGGATGATTTTGTAGAAAAAATTGCAATTGTGTGAAAAGAATTTAAGCCCAAGACTGTATTGTAGCTGCTTCATTCCACTCAGGCGTTGTTTCCTAAACTTTGCATTCCCGCTGCACAGTCATGCAAAGGTTTGGAAACAACACCTTCATGGTATGATTCAGCAAACAATGCACTGAGTCCAGGGCTTAAATCATTAAATCATGCATAAGCAAGATAAGCAACTTTTCAGTACCTCAAAAAGGCATGATATCTGCTTGACAGGTGGATGGCAACTAATGTTATTGTCTGCACGTTTCCATGCAAACTGATTGATGAACTTATTTGAAACTGCAGAACAGTTAAGTCCAATTTGGATTTTCCACCAGAGTATCTTGTTTGCATTTCCAAGCGAAACACTGAAACGGATTGATTTGAAAAATTCAAGGTTGCGAGTTGGTATGAAATTCTAGGCTTGAATAGTTTTTGGGCATGATGGGTAAATCATATTCATATTAGCTTTGTGAGCATGCTGGGTTGGTTTTATGGTGTTTTTTACATTTTACCAAGAGTGCTACAATTTGTTATAATACAAGATTACTCAGTCTTTGACCTAAATAAATGTAGGACTTAAGATGAACAAAAATTAAATGTTTATTTCATAAAAGTTATTATATTTTGTTTTTTTTCAATGTGGATTTTCACATGATCATTGTTCAAAATAAAAAATTATTTTCACATGAATAATCCGATTCCAGAACTACAAGATCAAAATCTTAAATGCATCATTGCAATCATTTTGAGTCTCATTCAAGTCATCAATATGCCATATCACAATGAGTTCCCATTTTAACAGTATTAAGGAATCCTATCTTAAGAGTGTTGTATTTGTCTTTGATCTCCCTCTTTGGGAACAACTGTAGTTGTAGCTCAAACAAACCTCCCTCTCTCTCTGGAAAGTGGTGCTCTCTTACCTGAAAAATAAATATCATTTAAATGTATCTAATTTTTTTTAACTGATTTGACAATAAATGTGTAAATACTGTATGATGCAGTTATACAAATAGCGACTGCCATTGAGGGAAATAGTGCAAAATATTTTTCCCGAGGGAATATCTTGTCCACTGACACGAGGGAACATGTCAGTGGACAGGATATTCCAGAGGGGAAAATTTTTACACTATTTCCCGAAAATGTGTACTTGTACTCTGTAAACAAAAACAAAATGAGAAGTTTTCATTTCAACATTTATTGTTTACAGGTTCTTATTGGGATTCAAAGGCATTTTGCCTTTCAACTCCTATAATTTCAACTCTCAGGGAAGGTAAAACGTACTAATGACTGGTCACATGACCTTACTGGTGATAAGTACATTTTATCTTCCCTGATACCAGGGATTTAGGAATTTCCAGGGAATTAGTTCATCTATTTTATATCATGTGACCATGAATAAGCCAATGAGCATTTAGAATACATATGAGGTATATAATGATACAATATATTCCAAAATAATCTCGCTTTGTAATATTTCACCTGATATAAATACATAATTATATACTAGAACATGTATTGCATTCTGCTGACTTGCTCTTATTATCATAAATATTGATGATAACAATAATATGAAGGGATGCTGTATATAAATAGATGACCAAACTGTGAACAACTGATATATGATTTTAAACTGAACATTGGAAACGTGTACAGCAAACAAAGGTAATACCTTATGAACTGATGAAAGCTGAAAGCTCATCCAGTATCTACAGTTCTACAGTGCTCCCCCAAACTGATCCAGAGTCTGGACAACCAGGATCACATGATCCATGAATGAGTTTACACCGACTCTCAACTGTTTAAGCTCCTTTGCCTTGAAACTGACATGTAGCACATTCCCATCAACTCTGAGCTCCCTGGTATTTCCACCACGTTTGGGTTCTTTGTCAACACGTAGAGAGTTGTAAGCAATTGTAGCTTGTTCCTCTGTCGGAAAAGGTATGCTTAGTTCTGACTTAACATCACTCATTGTTCTAATCAAGATTTGGTTTTCTATAGCAATGCCACAATATGGTCTATTATTATAATGTAAATAAGCTATTTCTGTTGTCCAATCTTCATTCCTTTTAACACTCAAGAACTGCCTGAAAATAGAAAAGCAATGCTAGTTATTAATTATTTTTTGAAGCAGGGTTCCATTTTGACCATTACGGTGAGATCAGAAGAATTTGGATGCACACACAAAAATCCACACCCCTCTCACAATGTGTTTAGGTAAAAAACTGGGTAGCCAGGTAACTTGGTAGCCAGGTGATCAGATACCTAACATTCCTAGCAGGGTTAAAAATTTGAATTTGTATGCCCAAGATGCATCTACATTTTGCGTTTCATCTTTCCAGGGCTTAAAATTCATAAACACTAGCTTGTGATGAATATTTCCAAAACTACTTGGCCTACAAAAAATGGCCTGTCATTTTTAATCTGTCAGATTCTTGCCTCAGTGGCGTGGTGCCAGAATACATTACTTAGCACTCTTATAGATGCCAATCACCTAACCAACCAACAATTCAAGCAATCAACCACCCTCCTAACTGACATCAAACTTAACATACCACTATTTCATGCATCCAACCAATCAAGCAAGCAACCATCTTATCTGCCAAAGAACCAACCAACAAGGCAGCCTAGCGACAAGCCAAAAGCAACCAACCAAGCAACAAAAAAACAGCCCGCCATCCAAACAACCAAGCATCAAAGCAAACAAGAACAACTAGCCAAGCCAACCAATGTTTGGTTGGTTGCTTTTTTGGCTGGTTGGTGGCTTGATTGGTTTGGTTTGATTGGTCTGTTGGTTGCTTCCTTAATCATCTGGTTGGTTGCTTTAAGAGCTTAATCTCTTATTGTATTCGACTCAATCTTTTTTATACATGTTCCTGGGCCTATGGTTCAGATCATTGGTTAGAGTGGAATGGGATTTGGACCACAGATTTGGATGAATAGGATTTGGAACATTCAGACGATTAGGTATCTGACGAATGGGATTTGAACCAATGGTTTGTCCTCTTTGCTCCTCATGACATGGGCTAAGATTTTCGACATCTAAAAAGTCACTCGACTTTTTTGTGATTTTGAAAGCATTCTGAAGTTTTAAATTGGCGCCACGTTTAATTTTTGGCATCCGCCTAATGTATACTACTTACCTTTTACTGATTCTTTCATAAGTTTCGTCATAAACTCAGTTTGACCAGAAGTATCTTTGGTGCCGCTCGATTTTTAAAAAAAAATGTCCCTTTTCTAATCACCCGGATGTGCCGTTTACTTGGACTCGCCCAAAATGAGGGGTGTCAAATGCAAGATGGTAGAGATGCAGCTGCCCGGTCAACCCTCACGCATTAGGCGTGATTGTCACGCATTTGCTGGAAAAATAGGAATCACGCATCAATTTAGCGTGTATGATTAAATATCACGCAAATCACGCATTTTGCTGATATTTTTAAAAATCGTTTTTTGTGAAATGCTGATAAGGTAAAAAAGCGAACGGCGAAAAAAGCGAACGCATTCCGTTCGGTCTTTGCATGCGATTGCCGTTTATGTCACGCATTTGGTACAAAATATGTGTATATATCACGGGGTTTGTGTAAAAAACTGGGTGACCGGGTAACCGAGTACCCGGTCGATCGAGGCAACGTAAACATGAGACATCTATTGATGATATAAAAAGAATGTTGCTGTAACGTGTCCGTAAAGTTCGTAACTCAAACGTTAAAATTCAACGTTGTCAAAACAGGCTTTTAATATCAAAATATTTTTTGGTGGAAAAAAACATGACAAAAACTTTGTGTTCTCACTAAGTTTTTTCATTTCCGACGTATTGTTAACGTTAACATTTAACGTTGTCGAAACGTTTTTTCGATTTGAAATAACCTCAAAACGTGATGTCAATAATGACGTTCATGGACCGTATTGATCTGACGTTATTTTAATATTCAGCAAAATGTCAATATGTTCTCACTAAATCGGTTCATTACCGATGTTATTTTAATGTTAAAAGTTAACGTTGTCAAAACGTTCTTACGATGTGAAATAACCTCAAAACGTGACGTCGAAAATAACGTACATGTATCGTCCAGATCCAACATTATAAATAAAAAAATCCTAGCCCTCCTAGGAACGTTAAGTACCCGGTCACCCAGTTACCCGGTTACCCGGTCACCCGTTTTTTTACACAAACCCTATATCACGCATTTGTTTCGAAAATATTTACACCTACCCCCCCACCCCCAGTTGACGGATTGGAACAGGAAAAGTTTTAGGTGTCCAAAATCTGCCAGTGTTCACTGAAGCTGTCCAAAGTTTGAAGGAAGGTGTTCAACATTTGGAAGTCACTCATGTTAGATGGTCCCAAGTTGACAGCCCTGATGCAGACATGTCGCCACTCTCAGAGAATCTATTCCATAATTTCAACATTACTACGCCGCTTTACAAGCGAAAAGGATAAGGGCAGGTTGTATATAGGACTGGACAAGATGAAAATAAATATTCTAAATAGATGACACCCCTTTCGAGGCTTTCGAAATAAGATGAACTGAACCTATCACGTCACTGATTTCTTAGAAGAAATTACGTCAGAAAAACAAAAGCTCCGTAGAGAATTTTTGCTTGAAATGTTGAAAAGCAAGCCCAGTTTTCTCTGGGAATATAAGGTAATTGTTACGTACGAGTATGTGTACAATATTACCGAGTTCAATGGTGCATAAGTTAGGCGGTGGATCATTTTGATGGTACGACAATGTGAACTCATTACTGTTACTTTTTGGAAGGTTTTTTGCAAAAAAGTCGAGTGACTTTTTAGTAGATGTCAAAAATCTTAGAAAGCCAATGCTCGTGATCAGAATCAAAGACAAAAAAAGATACCGACAGAAAAACACAGGAACCTGTATCAACACCTGACATCTATTGATCGCAAAACCTGAAATAATGAGTTTCTATAGTCTGGGTATTATTCTTCTATTGGGCCAGCAATAGATGCAAAATAAAATGCAAAATTTAAATGAAATGCAAAACGGAAAATCTTACCAACTCTTCAAATCAACTCTGTTTTTCCTGGCGGTTCATGATTTAGTAAGTGCTGCCATCTGTCGAGGAGTAAATTTGATGTTTTGAAAGTTAAAAGTCTGTCACATTTCGTTAAATATCCTAAATAATAGCTCTCTAATTGTCGAATCAAGCAAGCCATATAGTAAGGTAAGTGTGAATACATACTTTGATTGTTTGCAGTATCCAAATAACGGTCTAAATTGTGAATGACGACAAGATTTATAAGTTTTCCTGCCAAGACCATGGATTTTGAGTTCATTGAATCCACACATCACCCAAGGGCGTTACAATACCCGGGAATTTATCGGTTCGTGCAGTACTTGTTTGTGATAGCGCCCTCTGTAGGTCACTGTGCTTATAGCCTACAGTAATACGGGGTAGGATATCGGAAATTCGGTCAGTTTCTATCCGTCGATTTCGCTATGAATTGAAGCAAGTGTGACCACTTTATCCACTTAAACAATTTGATAATTGATTAAATCTTTAAACAAAATCGATAAACACGTTATACACTTCCTATCTCCTTAGAAATTAGCATGTATTTATGGATTGTGTTTTCGAACAAGGCTCGACCCATACCAATAGGGAAATCCTTATGCTAATTAGTATGACGTCATATTTTCCTGGGGAATCCTAGATTTCAAAGCCTCAGTCTGTTATTGTGTCAAATGTAAACGCTCTTTTGCAGACAGAAAATTGACAGATTAGCTTTTAACTTTCAGCTTTGATGTTTAAATATTCTGTATTTCTACCGGACTTCTTGCTGAATATCATATAATGTTATAACTTGATTTAGACAATTGCCTGATTGATCATTCTGAAATTTTGATTGTGATTCATGATTGATTGGCAAGAATAATAATTCCTATTGTTTTCCAGCGAAGTCAAAATGTTACAGCATGAGTTATAATGTCGAGTTTGCATCATGTTAAATTCTGCTAGTTATTAGAAGTCCATGCACAAGCATACACATAAGAGACAAACACACCCAGGCTCCAGGCCGTGGATGGAAATATAAAACTATTTAAGGCACAAACTGGTATTAATAGACCGATATGTAGTGTCTGCCATGTATTGAAGGTAAACCAATCTGCATTATTAATGTTTCTTCTATCAATACATGGATTGTGCAATAGAAAAGCAATGGCACAATCAAAAATGTGCATATCAATCGTGAATATCTCTCGGTTCAAAGCTTATTTCCAACAGAATCGTGTCAAAATATGTGTCTGAGTAACAGTTATACATTATAAGATCGCAAACTCTTACCAATTATCAGCCGAATGGCTCATTTTCAACGAAATGTCCTTAAGACAAAAGCCCTGGGTCGCGCCTGAGACCAAAAACTACTTCAAATAGCCCTCCCCTAATTATATTGGATAATCACATTTATGCGTGCGCGCGCAGCTCATCCACTGAACGAAACGCCACTTCCCGCTGAAATCACCGGGTATTGATCTTTCCCTTGCATCACCTTCACTACTCGTGTATTGGAATTTTGGCGTTGAAAATGTTCTCAGAAGTCGGTAGCTGAATTTTATTTAAATAACCACTAATCCAGCTTTTTTCAACCCCTGGTTTTCAATACACAGGTAGTTGTGGGGGATTTGAAAAATCAACCCCACATTTATGGGGTTAGGAATATTGTACACGCATGGTTCACTCCAAGCTTACTCATCTTAAAGATTTTATTGAAAGATTCATCAAAAAGAATCTATGCATATGCATAAGTGCAAAGAATATGCAAAGGAAAGCGACAGAGTCAGTATGTTGATTCCGAACACCAAATGTACTGCACATCTGTGGTATAATTTTACAAAATTGCCATTCCTGATTACACCAACATTTCTAAAAAATTTCAGCAGATGTGTACATCTACAATAAATGTATTCTTTTAGCATCTATGAGAAAATGTAACCGAGACTTTTGCCAGTGATGTGAACTTACTTTGAATTTTTGTGGTATAATTTGATGACCTATTGCATTTTTGGGTCCCATCCATCATTTCCTGTATTTTTGCAGTGGCCCAAATGTGTAGCATTCGAAATACGTCTTATGTCGTTTAGGGCAAATGGTAAAAACCCGGGTAAGGCGTTTTACAAAATATGATCAGCATTACACTACACTCCAAAAGCGCCTAATGATTTAAGGCGTTTTTTAGTGACTAGGGTTCTAGGAGTTTTGGAAAAGCACTTTTGTTAATCCCCAATCGTGATTACACCTATTTTTCAATCCGGGTTAAAACCTTAGGCGCCTTTCTAAAACGCATGGTGTAATTCCAGCAATTATGTGGTACCTTGAACTAATGATACAGGATCCTGTCAGCACTGCATGTTAAGAATCCTAAATTTAATTGATTTATAAGTGACATATTATTTAGTAGTATTTAAAGGCATAGAGTTTGTGGGGGTAATTCCAAACACTAGCATTGGGGTAATTCTGAACACCTAATCATCATAATTAATTATTTTATTGTTAGATTGTTTTTATTATATGGTATCTTTCAGTATATAGATATTATATAGAGCCTAAAGACGTACTATTATTAAACTCAATGAGTGCTTGCTATTGTTTGCAACCTGTTTGGAATTATCCCCCTGTTCCGATTTGGACATATTGGCTCTAGTCTACAATGCGATTCAAAGGACCATAGTAAAATATTATATGGAACATACATTTAAAATTTAGATGCAAATGTTTGCATTTTTATGCTTCTTTGACATGTTACTTTCAAAAATTGTGACAAGAGACCGCAGATACCATATACTGTACTCCCAGTTGATTTTGCGTTATTCTCTGAATCCTCAAGCTCTGTAAGGTTACCTCATGTACAGTAAGTACACCTACCTAATGTCATATTTGGATAAGATTTACAATTACAACTAGATCTTGGTCAATGGTATGCTGCACCTTAACCTCTATTACATCGTCATTTTTAGTTTATTTAATCTAATAAGCCACTGTAACAGACATTGTTGCTTAGTATCCCATTTATCGCCTAATAACACTGGAGAAATGTACAAGTCACAAAATACAATGGAGTCCCAGGTAATTTCACAAATCCCCGGAGATTTAATTGACAATTTCCCGAAGATTAATTGTTGCAATTTTACTACAATCGCAAAAAGCACAATAACTAAATCGCACGCGAAATATACCAAGAGTACAGTAGAAGATTAATTTTTTTGAAATATACAAACATTTTGCAGCTCAAATAGGAATGTATTTTTCTATAAAATATTGTTATGTGATCATTTTTACTAAATTATTTTGGTTTGATTGACATACAACCTAATTGAGTTGCACTGTAGAAATTATATGAACAGGTGAAGAAACATCCAAAAATTCTCCAGAGGTTCAAATTACCATCCATCAATATGATTATGAGATATGAATATGAGATATAGTTGCACAGTGCATAACCCCAAAGAATTGATGATTTGCGATCACCGAATGGATTCTATCTTTTAGTGACATCACAGTTAGGCCATCCAGTTTATCTTCTATATTTCGTGTTTTATTGATTTATTTTTCACGAAAGCCTTCGATTTGACTAGATCAACATTCATCCTAAGCACATACCAAGTCTATCGTACTGACATGATTTAGATAGTGGTTAAGCGCCCCCCGATTTTGACAAAAACGGGGGGCGCTTATAGGCATCGATGTTTAGTATGAATTTCACCCAAAGTTCGCACATATATAGATATACTCATGATCTAGTCAAATCGGCATACCTGGTAAATATCCGACCCATGGTTTTCATAGAAGAAACTACAATATTTTTTGCTCAAAACTGCCACGTGTCCGCCATTTCGTGATTCCATCATGTCTAATATCATTTCTATATGACGTCACATCAATAAGACGAAATACGTGACAACAGTATCCATAAACAAAATTCCTGAATTCTGATCGCAAAAGGTCAATTCAGCAATATATGAACTGGTGAAGTCACTGCCAAAATTCTCTAATTGAGTAAAAAAGTATGTGTCAATTATCAACATCGATGACTTCTTTTTTGTAATCAGGTCATCTATTGTTGCTATTTACACTCCATTATATTCATACCCATAAAAATAAAATATGAAATGAAATATGTTCAACTTGCACACTTCTATCTGGTTAACAATGTTCTGAATTGATTCTAAGTGACACAAAAAATAAGTCATTTTTTCACATTGTCTTCAAATGTTCATGTAGATTCCGAACTGGTTTAACACAAGGAGTATTGGCAGCCATTATTCAAACTCAAACAATATTCTGTTGCCTGGCATAATACAATTTAGTTATAATGTCGCTATTAAGTTCATCTTTGAACCAAGTATTTCACCGGAAGATGGACATTACAAGTATTGTTATAATGATATTCAAACTCCAGTGGCAGTGTTTAAGTCTTCAACATATTTAAGCTTAAAGGCCCCATATAAAGTTGAAATAATTTTGGCTTATATATTGTAGTCTTGCCCAATGTTGTGAAACTTTTTTATTTTAATTTCAAAAAGTGTTTTTTTTCCTCGTAAAATCTCTAATTTTTTTTATAAACTAAATTTTCCTGGTCACACTTATCTTTTTTAGGGATGTTAAGTTACATATTTCTTTATGAACTTCTATGTGAACATGAATTATGAATTAGTTCTCTCATTTATAGTCTTTACTTGGCCAATTGAATTGAGTATAAAAGTATACGGAAGATAACTGTAATTAAGTCCCCGGGAAAGTGAATTGAGTGTAGGAGAGTAATCCCTGGAGTCCAAATATTACACACTCACTTAAAAATGTGTAACTTAACCTCCCTCATAAGAAATAATTCACACCAATGGATATAGCATTCATTCATTCTCACATGCGTTTTGTAAACAAATTAAGAAAATTGGTTGATAAATAAGCAGGAAATGAACTCGTCCATCCATGAAAGTGGTTCAAAGAAACACATCCCATTCTCAACATGTCGTACGAATGTAACTAGACGACATGCTTTTGGTGCCAAATCTTCATCACCTCTACTTAAGTGACTTCACATGTGTAGATCTTGTCAGAGGGATGCAATCCTACTGTACTAGTGCCTGGTTGTTTCTATCATGCAATATAGAAAATAATGAGCAATTTGATGATGTTTGGTGACATTGATTTGATGTTGTTTTTTTGGTTGGATGGTATTTGATACTCTGGGAGTTGCCACTTTTCGAGTTATTAAATTGTATGCATATAATTGTCAAAAAGTCAGGTCAAGTTCAAACTTTTACTTTTCATGATTTAATCTCAAACCTTGAGATGTCATGCTAACTTAAGCCTTAATGTGGTAACTGATGGTAATAAATTCAAACTAGATCATCTTTAAATGTCACAACTAATAAAACTTAGCTGTATTGTCACACATATTAAAGTCAAACTATATCACATCTTAACATCAAAGAACAGTTCGGTTCATAGACTACTAAGTCAAGCTCAATGTTTTATCTAGACTATACAAAATTCAAATCAAATGTGATAGACAAAACTATCACATAAAGAATGGGTCTATTTTAACATTAAAAATTAATTACTTTAAACTGAATACTAGTCAGTATCTTTGCCATAATTTGATACCAATATATAAGAATTTTAGAGCTAAGTCAATACACTTGTTTTTCTCTTTCTCAACAGGCTCGAAGACTGTATATAAATATTCTTTCATTTCTCCAAGTCCTAAAATATCCCATGAGATAGTGTGTTACAACATCATCAACATGGCGTTTGTGCTTACTTACAGAAGCTGCTAATTCACTTACATGGGCAGACCCAGCAGCTTGTGGCCAGGTGCAATGCTCTACAGGAGCTTCTCAAACACACAAGTTTCGAACTGCACTGCTTTATAGATAGATTTAGGAGGACCTTTAGTCTTTGACATTAGCAAGCTGGCAGGTAAGAGATTTATTAATTGCTGATTGTTTTCATTTTGGATTTTCAGTTTTTATTAAAGTTGCAACAATCAGTGCAGGGGGGCCATTCAACGATCATCGACCAGTGTCAAAATATATTTAAGTTTGGATATTTCATCAAGACTAACATATATTTTTATTATCTACAAAGAAACCCCCTGGATGAACATTATTTCAGCTGATATTCCTCTTGAAATATGGTGAATCTTAAAAATCTATGAGTAGGACTCCCTTTATAGAAGCTTTGAGCTGAATTTACACTTCTTAATGCTGAAATTGAGAGTTAATCCATACATTTAAGAAAATAGTTATGTCAAGGAAGATGTTAAGCCAAACATTGACCGGATAGCTCAGAAAAAATAAAAAAATTCGAATTTTCTCTCTACAGTCCTTGTTGCCCCTTTAAACTTGTACAGATACAGGCATATGCATTGTTGTGCTACCACATGTTTTGTGTGTGTCCAGTAAAGTAGTGGTTCATTTGAATATCTGATATTTGTTGAAGTGATTCAATTTTCTCACCTGATTTTGATTTGAAAATCTATTAACATCTGTAGGCTGTGTATGTTCATGTGTCTGAACAATTGAAAAACAGTTGCAAAGAGACACCTTTTATGCCACTGGAAATTGAGTCCTCATGTATTACCTGTACTTCAATATTAAAATAGTAGCATTAAATCTGTTGTTAAAAACAACACAATTACTAATGACGATAAGAGATAATTTACTATCTTGTACCAAGAATTGGTGTCAATGTTTCTTATGACATTCTTATTACATTTGTTACATGTACATATACATTGAACTTATACTTGTATTTTAGAAATTATCTCTCAAGATTTATACAGTATGTGTCATGGGACTCACCAGGTTTTTTCACTGATGTAGATCCGCAATAATTTTTTTGATCAAAAACAAAGTTTTCTCTATATTTTATGGAAATCTCAAAATCTCTCCAAATCTGCATTTTTGGGCTCAAATGGTTGTCATATGGAATTGTTCACTCATTAAAACTTCAGAATGCTAGTGAAGCAAAGTATCTTGTAAGCGGTAGTGACATAGAATTAGGCAAAAGTGGTTTGAGAAAATTAGATTAAGGTGCTACCTCAGGCCTAACAGGCATTGTCCCCCTCATACAAGTACAAACAAAACATTTGCATCACAGAACAATTGTTTTTGAAGCAATTTATTAAAATACATGGATTCATAGCTCAAGATTTATAAACACCTACATGTTTTACAAATTCTGATGTTGCCGTATTATAGCATTTAGTAAAAGAGCAGCTTTTTCAAGAGAGTATTATTTATTGCTTCTCTCTAAGTGTGATTATCTGAGATAATTTCTACAGATCTATATACCAAGAACAAGGTTTACTGGTAAATTAACTCAGACATAAAAAAGCTGTATATCAGTGCAAAACATACAATTTGCCAAGTGATGATGTAAAATTAGCATCCCTCACAAATAATTTGAAACTGGAAACTATATCATTAGTGTTATGATAATCAAGTTGTATATTTATTGGTTGGCTTTCCAATGGTATAAAGAATCAGTTCCTGATTCCATTAGCTTACGTTCTGTTATTTTTTCTATACATCTTTGAATTTCTCTCTTTGATAGAATCTGATTGAATTTCAGATGGCATTGTACATGTATATGAGGCAGGTACCCTTGAAACACTTGTAGATGTTTGCTGGGCATTCATAAGTAGGCATACATCCTCATATAGAACAGATTTTATATGTTTTACAAGTGTAATTTATAATTTCAGTAAGGTAGAGCAATGTCAGAAGAGGATGTATTAGAATAGACAGTTATTTTGATTCAGAACCAAGTAAAACATGCAGCAGAGTTATAAGTTCATATTATCACAAGTGGAAAACTGATTCACCCTTGTCTGATATAAGCAATGTCTTCTAAAGGGTGATGAGGTGTTAAAAAAGCATTTATTGGGGAAAGTGCTGAGAAACACTGCTATGCCCTGGTACCCACCTAGGATGAGCCAGAGCCTTCAACATGGTCTTTCTATCTTGCCTATAGGATATGGTCATTTTTCATTTCTTGAATCTAAACAAGTGAACTGTTATCTAATACGAAGAACTTGAGATCTTTGTACTGGTTGAAGTGCTATATACATGTATACTGTGAAAATCCATTACATAGTTGATCTGTTTCAGACAGAAACCCATTTTGCTATGAATTTATTGTGTTGCATTGTTCCTAGATTAACTTTAATCTAGGTATTCAGAGGCTTTTATTATAGCACTCTCAAACACTTTTGACCAAGCAATATAGCATTTTGTTTCTGTATTCTGCTCTTCCATTTACACATTTGAAATAAAACCAGAATTATAGCAATTCCTAGCCAGTTTAGTTCCTGATGCCAACAGATAACCTAAATGTTTCCATATGTTGACAAGCTTTTTCCCAGATAGGAAAACATTTAGCAAGCTCTATCGACAACCTACCTGAGCGAAGCTAATTTATCATATACTGCACAGCTTTTAAGTCTTTTGCATGTGAGTGATAGATCAATGTTGCACAAAAGAAATATGTGAATTCTGAGAAAATGTGAATAATATGCAGAATATGTGAGCTAGAAAATGTGAATAATATTATGCAGAATGTGTGAAAATGCAGGAAGACTGAACCGTGTGAAAATGAATAGATTTATCTTGTTGAAATTTTCCTTGTAGTTGTATAGATGGCACTACCAAAGCTTAACAGTATATGTGTTTATCGATAACTTGATTAGCTTCATATTTTAAAACTTATAAAATCAACGAAATTGTCAAATGATTAACATAGATACAGGAAGATGTACCTGTTTCTTTAAATGACCAAAGTATATGAGTCATATTCACTAGTGTTATATGTAATACTGGGATAATTCTTTCGCAGTTTGAAGCAGAATTAGTAGGAACATAGAATAATATACTGGTAATTATTCATTGATAGCAGGCTTGTAACCTTTGTTTTCATTGAATGCTCTTTTGATTAATTGTCCTAGTTAAATTCCATGTATCTAATTTCCCGTTGCATGACCCAAAAATAACTGTTAAAAATTAACAGGATATTGGAAATGTTGTAGTTAGAGACAAGGACCGATATATTGATGTACATCCATTTTGTTTTGGTGAGCATTCATTGATTTCTTAAGGAAGCAACTTATAAGTTCTAACTTGGAGATCACTAAATACATTTCTTTGAGGATTTGGGGAGTGGTAATCTGAAATGTAATTAAATACATGTTAGGAAATAACCAAATATCCGATTATTCTAGGTAATACATTACATCAGTGAGAATGTTTATGTTTACTGTAATAAATTATTTCACTCTAAACATTCTATTCAAACATTAAGGTAAAGGATGCATTCTGCTTAGCCTCAACCAATAAAACTGTTTACTGATTCTTGAGATAATCAATTTCATAGTATCCCACACAAAGGATTTAATGAAAATCCCAAAATTGATTAACTTTTGATTTCTTCATAAATGGATGTTAAAATACTTCAGACAAAATTATATGTAAGGAGTGCTTTTTAGGTCATCTCCAGAAGTGGTGACGTATTGTTGTAGTCTCCAACTTTTCTGTAGATGGTGTTTTGTTGGCTGGTGTACAACGGTCAGTGTTCAGCATCCAGTGGTTGGTGTTTGGCATCTCTGACAAATGGCATTTTCTGGTTTATTATGACTATCATCGTAATGTCCAAGATGCAAATTGAGATTCTGTAGATTTCTGGTCACATTGAAACTTCTCTTAAAGGACTTTCGTATCATCCTTCAAGATCAGGCATCACTTGATCAGCCCATAATAAATTGAAATACCCTTGGATCAAGGGTGCTTTTGCATTAGGACCCATTGTTTTTTCAATGACCTATAACAGAGAATAGAATAATATTAGCCTTGAATTAGCATAATATTATCTTATTATACATTTCTTATTAATTTGGCTTAGTCATCGAATTTGTTGCACATCGCAGAAATTTGTCCTTATATGGCATATTTCTATGTATGACTCTGGGGTATATGAGAAGCAAGCAGAACTGGCGTACTTGCGGAAAGCAATAGGTCAATTTACCAATTATTCTTAGTGAAGGCACTTTTAGTTTGTTACCATGTATTAGAAAGTCAGATTATCCCAGAGCTGAGATATATTCATTAAGGCCTAATAACTTGGAATAATATTATCCTATCTTGTTATAGGTTTCGAGTCTATAGAGATATAACATGAAAATTGTGCCAAAATGGTCACACTTTGAATGATGTACAATCAGAATGTGCCAAGTTTGGTAATTCAACAATCTAAACCACCCTGGAAATCTCTGTAAAAGCTTTCTATATTCACTATTATTTTTATGAAAACCAAACTCCAACAGAATTTTACTGGGTGTTTGGAGGTTTCCTCCTATTCTTTGAGAAATGCATATGAATTAATATTATTGATGGAGATAGTGTCAACATTTATGCATTTATTTTCAGTTTTTCTGTTACTGATTCATAATTTCAACAAAATTTTATGGACAGGATGCCAAAAAGAGATTGCATGTTATTTCTTTTCTGTTGAAGTAATTCATTAAAGTGGTAAGCAGTGTTGGAGCTAATCAAGTGGATACTGGTACAAGATAACTGCTTTGGCATCCAATTGCCACTTTATGTAAACATCACATATTTGTGTAATACCATAGTATAGAGGAAACTCACAAAAACCAAAAATACTAAAAGACTTGTTTTTGATTAACTGCTTCATTCACAACCTGGTATTATCTCTGTCTGCATTTCATTCAGTTTGTCAACTTAATAGCATGTAGTGCTCCTGCTAGTACTTCTGTCTATTTTTTATCATCCGACATCTATTTTTATTATTCATATAGGTATTTTTGGTTCACATAGTACATACAATAATATAAGACAATGGAGTTGCCCACTCACCCATCAGCTCATCTGTCAGTCAGTCTGTGCATCTGTCTGCCAACAATCTGTCTGTGACTATTATATGTAAAAATTGTTTTTGGCCTGTTCTGATCTTTGTTTAAACACTGACACAAAACACTCAAAATATACAAAATAATTTGAATATCCTAGTGATTTATATCACGTAACTAAGGTGAGGTTAACACTGGACAGAAATAAAACATAACATATAAATCAAAAACTATGACTTTGAAATATACTCATATTGACATTGTAATACTTCATAATTGCCCCGAGTCAGTCTTGATACATAATATAGTTCTAAGAGTCAAATTTGATTTTTGACCTTTTTGATTTATTGTCGATTTTGAGCTTCACAATCATTCTACTTTGACCATACCATATCTTCAATATATTTGACCATCTCAGTCTATTTGACCATGCATTATCTCAGTATGTTTACCATTTATGATCTTAATATATTTGACCATGTTTCCTCAATATGTTTCATGATCTTACATTTTACCATGTATTACATTAATATATATGACCACATATTGGCTCAATATATTTGACTATGTATGACCTTACTACATTTGACCATGTATTTCCTCAATATCTTCATATATTTTATCATAAATTACCTTAATACATTTAACTTTGACCTTAATACATTTTAATTATGTATTACCTCAATATATTAGACAATTTTCTGAGTTGATATTTTAAACTATCAACCCTAAGGATATTTGTATATAAGAAGGATGTTGACTCTCTGTTATACCTTAATAGATCATGACATATTATCAATTATAGATAAAACAAACGATAGTCCCTTCGCATATATGACTTTATTGACAATTAAATTGTCTACTATAATTTGTATTTGTAACTTAATTATTTACAATGAACATCATCAACTATTCTTGATAAATTTCCTTTTTATTTAAAAGAAATTCATTCTTAAAAGCCACTTATTTAAGGAAGCTTCCACAACAAGTTCGAAGGTGCTAAAGGGCTTCCTGTCTTTAATGATATTTTAATGTTTTTTTTGTTTCATTTTCTATGGTGATATTGAACATGAAATGGTTTGGAACATCAGAATACCATAACTACCATTGATTTGTGTCTCTAAATCTTGATCTTTATTCGTTGAAATAATCAGATTTTTGATGTAAACGATAAGCAATTATCTACAGTGACATAAAAATATGAATCAAGTATGTGATGACCTTTAAAAGCGTATGGAAATCAACAGATTTGCAATTAAATCAGAGACTTATCAGCAAAGGTTGAAATGTAAGTCTCAGATAACATTTGTTTGTTGAGTGGTTCAGTGATGTCATATGACATTAAACTGTCGTGTCTTGACACTTACGTGATATAACACTTTAGTTAGACTCGGACATGATAAGTGTACATAGTGTTCCTTGTGCCAGAAAGCCAGAAACATACACTCTGGCAATATTAGTATGTTTCTAACTGATATAACCATTTATATGCAATCTTACAGAGGTATACATTCTTACCATTGTCATCACATAGCAGGATTATTTACTCATGACAAGAAAGAAAATTGACTAATTGATTATAGATGCAGATGCTATTGGAAAACATAGTAGTTAGCTGACTGAAGTAGATGCTTAAACATGCCAAGGGCCACCCCATACTAGCTAAGCTATTGTTGCCAGTTTTGAAGGACTCTAGCTAGAGAATGCAGTTTATGTTCAATTGATTGATGGTTTAGATAAACTGCACATCAGGACATGGTGATCGACTGAGACATCCATATACATACGCTAGATATTCTAGGAATCTGCTACGCTATTAACAATCAAAAATTACAAGAATTAACATTGAATCTAAAAATGTAATCAGAGACAAATTCTTGAGAAACAAGGAATAGCATGAAATACTATAATCATTATATATTGCATTTGTCAAGCCTCAATTTTCACTTTCATCTTGCTATCATTTAGCCCGGGGTTACAAATGATTACAAGATTGGCATATTGGTGATTTATAGAAAGTGTATCCAGTCTGATATATCGTGAGATTCAGAACAGTTCGTTGGAATCAAGTTTGTATTACAAGCCGAATGCAATGGAGTGTGTTGAAGATAATGCAATGTCTGCAGTTTTACTAAACAAATTGTGACAGGATACACGAATTCCAAGCATAGGAAATAAGTACAGGAACGATTTTTGAGCCACTGGCGAATACTCGGCAGAAGAAACCTGGATGAAAAATTAATTATCACAGAGTAAGAAAATAATGAGTACTTCAGAAGAGAGATAGAGTAAGAGGATGGGAGGAGTATAATACAACTAATGGATCAGTCTTGTCTTTCCTGTTTAACTGCCTGTCTTTCCTCAGCATGTTTTTTTATTAATTAATCTCTATTTTTAATGTAGAATCACCTCCCAGGCATCAGGTAGGTTATGAATTGTAGACTTATCTCATTAGAAGTTGAGACAAATCTTTCAATCATACTTACAAATGTATATTATGGGTTGTGGATAGTATTGCAAGACGAAGCTTAGATCGGTCAGTGTGACTCTTAAAGTTTAAGATACACAATTGCATAAAATAAGCGAAGAATAAGCATTTATGCTTTTTACTTTTACCAACAACCATTTTAGATTTTATTTGTAAAATCAATGATAATAAGCGGATAGTATTCACCATACTAGTGCAATTAGATTTAAGTTGTTTAATATATTTTCTTTAAATGTTGCCCTTTGTGTTTTTCTTTTTGCTTGATGACGATAATCTATGGGGCTAAGCTTATATTCTGATGCATTAGCCGTATCCCATAACAAGATATCACTCTTCTTCCTTTGTCTGTCTTTATCACATCATTAAAACTAATTTTAGTATCTATTAAATAAAACATAATATAACAGGTAGGTTATAGAGAAACAAACAATTCATAAGACGTAGCATAATGTAGAAAATTTGAAACAGCCTTCAGTTTTCCATCAATCATGTTAATAAATAGAACAATGACAGGTCTAACCTGATTGTGATTTGTGGTCAGATATGGCGCTTTATGATCACTGAATCCTGAATTCTATTCACTTAATTTATAAAGGAAATGCCATATATTATTTGTGTTTATGACTTTTTTCTTGTCATATTGCGGTAAATTCAGTTGTTTGGTTTGATTTAAATAAATGAAAATGGCTAAGTTTAATTGTTGTTTTCACCTCGAGTTTGACCTGAAAGTGAACGCATGTTCTGGGGGTGAAACTTTGAACATTTTGGAGGTTCTCACACTATGCATATTGACTTGACTTCAGTATTATATAAAAAATCACTTGCGGTCTCGGTAGGCTTTATTTTGAATTAATTTGCCTAATGCTGTGATGATGCGATAACACATGGACAAGAAAAAAAACAAATGTTGCTCGACCAATTGACCAATTTCAGTCAACATTAGTCTTGCATCAAGCTATTCTGACCCCTAGTACCTTACCACAATAATATAAGGAGGTGAATTATGTATCTATATATCTATGTTATTATGAATTATGAGACCTTATTCATGACTATTTCTGAGTGGAAAGCTCCGGATATCTGTTTACATCTCTCTCCTTTATGTTTTATGGGACGATTTGGCCACAAAGATTGTAAAATGTTTATTTTGCAATTGTATGAATTTGGTACATGTGTATAATATTGCCATTTGCTTTGACAAAATGCCATGGGAACTTTGGCCCTTCCAATCATGTTACATCTCAGTCTATGCCAAATGTAGAGTATTTTGCAAATGGTCCTGCCTTTAGTTTTTTCGCTTGTCACATTGGAGTTGTTTTCTATGGTCGAGACTGTGGTTTAATCTAGGATCCTTTGCAACCTCATTGCAAAATGTTGAACATCAACAAGTCTCGGTCCAATGAAATTGTAAAATTATTTTTCGAAGATTCTTGGGATGACTTCTGGGAGAAAGATTCAGGTAAAAGATTTATTAATCGCTTTAAGATATTCGATTTTATAGAATGGTAGCATTCCTACTTATTCACTGACGAACTCATCTATTCAAATTGTGCATCTACTGAATAATGCATCTGGATCTAGGTAAACTTTTTTACTTGCTTTGCATTGGTACTTCATCACCATGCAGAAAAATGTCAACCTGACACAAGCAACTTATGGATTTTGTCTCCAGTCATCTAACATTGTCATATTTAGCATAGATTTATGCTGTCATCAATGATGATTCACCTATTTCTAGCTTCTATAAAACATATATAATCTTATGTTATTGGAAATCTCTGAATATTTACATTTTTGAATGTTTCATATGGTAGAGCACATTCAAATTGCCATGATTATATTTTAAGTATATATTTCTTCCTGATACAGGGGTTCTCTGAGAATTCCATGTCATGCCATAAATAAGTATTTAGCATTATGAGAATCATTGGCTTATGGAATAAGAGGTTCCTAAGAGGATTCTGGCTCTCAACTCCATCCTTAAAGATTCTGACTCATTTCTTTGATCTGCTTTAATGATGATACGTGTCTCCATTTTGATAAAAGCTATGATTATGAAGAGGTGTCATGTTCCGTGCAGATTTGTATGATATTCTGAAAACTTTTTCATATTTTCATATTTGCAACTTTTCTACTTGTGTATAGGGTTTGACTTTGAATCAAACGGATTCATAAAATCCTATCATCTTAGTCTAACAAGTATTTAATGTCTTAACAATAATCTAGATATGAGTAGGTAGTTATCAGTTTCACCACCAGGTGGCTCATTCAGGTCAGATAACATGGCGGGTATAGTAGAAAGTTCCCTTAACTTGAATATTTGTCAGTTTCAGTGAATCAATTTTCAAAAAAATTAAATTTTCAAAGTTGAATGAACAATTTTTGAAACCACAATATTTAGATATACATTGTACTTTTACATGTAGATTTCAAAAATGACACCTCTTTGACTGAATTTTATATATTCAATTAAATTAAGATTATTTCTACTCGCATCTAGTCTATTATAGTAGAACCTAATAAAACTGCTTTCCTCTGCAAGAATTCCAGGCATGTTCTTCCCGGAATTTTTCTGATTTTTTTAAGTAGATGCAAAAGTTATTGAATATGATTAAGTCCATGTTTATGTTGACTGATACATATTCAAAATGGATCAAGTTATATCTATTTGTCATGATTTACTTAATATTTAATTCCTTTGGAGTAACTTTTCAACTAAGTCTTGGGCGTAATAATGGCTATTAAATTTCAGAATTAGGCAATTTGTAATTTATGTTACATTTTTGTCATAACATAGTAATAACACAAGGTGATTTACTGATGTAATTTGGCTAATTTACAGAAATTGTAATCCTCAAAGGACTTCAATATTGTTCATGTAATGAAATATTTGTAATGAAAATAGAAAGATTTATTGCAACATCTCCACTTTAGACAAAACACAGATTTTTTGATTATCATGAAAAATTTATTCTGTCAGTGCTTCAATTCAGTGATTTTTTACTTGTTTATTCATTAACTAATGACTGATCATAGCATATATATTAATAGAATCAATTTCTGTTGAATTAATGCATGTATGATATTGCATCAATTGGTGCCAATTCTTCAGAATCTCAGATAAACGATTATGAGGATGAAGCGTCAGCTTTTATTTTCTCTTCTCTGAGGCTAATAGGGTTTAATTGCACTTCAGGTTCTAGCAATAAATACTAGGATTTTATACTGCAAATTTATTCATTCTAACCCTACATATCAATACAAAAAACATCAGGGGTTTCCGATAGATTCCTAATGCATAAATGGATTGAGAATATAAGTGGGCCCTATAGAGTAGCCAATTTTAGCGTCTGTATTATGAGACAAATTGTTAGATATTTCACATATTTGTGTAATTAGTTTAGCACCAATCCCCCACAGTAATTCTACAATTGGCTATAACTCAAATATTAAATGCCATGAATCTTGTATAGGGCAAGGAGGGTAATATAATATCGAGCAGATTCAAATGAAACTTTTTCATATGTCGTCAACTCGGCTAATCCCAAATCATTATTACAATTACCTAATACATTTATATTGTTTATATAACAAGCTATCATCTCGACAACCATGGCTTGTCTTGCATATGCTTGGTCTTTTTCTTTACTATGTAATTCTGCAAGTAAAGATACACGTAATTGTTTTTTGCCATGCTGAGGAAAGAAAGGCTTTTAATATATATCAGCTTAGAATTTTATATATTAAGAAAATGTTTAGTTATTGTGCGTTAGAATAATCAGATTAATTGTTTCTTGCGTCATACCAGTATAATATGCTTCTACAGCAGGTGTAAATCTTACATTTATAAAGCAGAGAATTAATATGATCTGACGAAACGGTGGTACATACTCGTATATATAAAGAGAGGAATATACAAAGACTGAGACATCAGACAAGAAGGTATAATACAGGTCTCAGTAGCTATCAGCTATCTTATTTCAAAGCTTGGCTGAAATATTGTGACTGATGGAGAACAGGAAATCAGGCCTTTGAATTAGGATTAATTTAAGATTTATTAGAGAATAATTCACGGAGAAGAAGCCAGCTTCACAATGTACTCTAGCAATCATGTGATAGAGAATGCCAATGGCGACTTTACATTTACAAAGCCTAGCCCAATGACCAGCAAGCGTCAGGGTATGGCTGTAGTATACCCAATCGAGGAAGGAAGTCCTGGTCGGATGATTTATCCACCAAAGCAACAGGAAAATAAACTACTGAATCAATCAAACAGCAATGGATTAAATGGACACGCTGAACCAATAGAACAAATACGCTCAAATGGAGTAGGCCTCGATAAAAAAGTAACCATTTTATCGCTCGATTCAGAGTCCAAGAAACGTAGAGATAAACGTTCAAAGAAATCGTCAAGTTGCCTCAGCTGCATTAGTAAAAAGGGTAAGTACTAATAATACCAGTGCAGACATAATGAACCAGATGATCGGCTTACATTGATCTTCCTTCCATTGCCTTTGTCTGTGTAAATGAAGTACAAATATTTGATTTTTTAATAATACATTAGATTACACTCCTGTTGTACCTTGCAAGTAAATACATGCTGGCTTATTTTGGGATGGTATGTTTTTAAGTTTTTCAATTTTGATTGATCAAGAAAACAAGAATTGTCTACAGGGCTGCTTCTATGTTATTTTGTTATTAATTGATTTATCTTTCTTGAGTTTCCTGTAGTTCTTAGATTACAGCCTTCACATTTATCGAAAAAGAAGAACTTTTATTTTGTAAGGTTACGTTTGTGTCATTTTTCAGTTCGAATTGTATTTTATATAATTTCCCATGATATGGGATGATGATGAATTTTGTGATTTATATAGATTAATTCCAGTGGGTGACATATTTCTGTTACCAAAGCTAATTGAAAGTGGTACATCATATGCCTCATAAATAAAAAACACTCTTCCTTGTCACGTAATATCTATCCATCTGACCCCAAGCATTGTCACTTACATGGTTTTTTTTTTATTGCACACATATTAATTATATACATATTATGTCTTTTATGACTCTCTGATGTCATTGCAATGACATGTTAGTACAAAAATTAATTTAAACTAGACTGTAGTAACAACATTCAAAAATATATGACAAAATATAAAAATATGAAGTCATTAGGCACTTTGAAATGCAGCAAGACAAAATGTTAAAATATCAGTGTGATGTATCACACTTCACTTCACTTCACTTCACTTCTTAAAAGAGAGCTTCGTCTTCACTCTTTCAAACTAAAATAAACCTGTGAACTCACCGCACCAATCAGTGTTCGTCGGCCAAATTTGACCGACATTCTTTATATGGTCATTCCTTCTTGCGCCATCGTTGAGCCCGGAATTGACCAATGACATGCGCATATTTAATTAGAATGCATTTGGCATATGGTTTCTTCAAGCTCGCTGATTGGTGGAAGGTCAGCGCGTAGGTCAAAAGTGATTTACCCAAACTGTCACCGGTACCCGTCGTGGGAACGGGGCTACTAAACTGTAATATGGTCTCTACTAGGCAGAGTGTAGTTTAACTAGACTCTGCATGCAGGGTAATGTATCACTGACACATTAATTATCATATTCTTGAATGAATGATAAATGATTTTAACTAAATGTAAATTTACATAAAAATTTTAATGGGACATATGCTTTTTAAATATAACATCAGGACTGCCTATTAAATTAAATTGTCTAATAGTGTCAAATTGAAGTATTCTTTCTGTATTTTTTTGACAAATCCTAGCAAAATGTTGCTCATCATCCAAAGCATCACACATAGGAGATACACAACGAGAAACACTATATAATAAACATCAATACGACGAGATAATAGATTTATTATCCAAATTGAATAATAACTAATAAGATCTGTTACTGCTGAATAACATTCTGCTGAATAACATTTGTTATTAATCATTTAGAAATGTCTTATCCGAACAGCTTACATGTACGTATTATCCGTTGCGGCCATTAACAATTTTACATATCTAATTAGCTAAGTAAATAAACATGCGTCGACACAGTCGCAGTTGACTATGAAAGTCCAATCATCAATCTTATTTTTATTTTCTTGATTTAAAGATTTATTATGTTTAAAAAAGAAAATGTTTGATTTTTAAGTTCAACCTTTAATTCTTATTATCAAGAACGCGCATGCAAATTGGCCAACCATGTACATTGCTTGCAGTCTGCGCAATTTAATGTAAATCATTACATATTTTTCGATATACTGTAATACTATTCATTATTTGTAAAATTGAACCGAATATAATCTAAAATTAATCAGCTTTAAATACATTATATGTCATAAAAGTTGCTTTAAAACAATACAATTCGTGCGTTTGTAAATGCTCTAAAGCCCCGCTAGTATATGAACGAATCCTAAATAGAAATGAGTAAAATTCGTTCCAATTAGTGTGTACACGTTCTACACCGAGACTTCTCCTTTAAATCAAATCAGTCCACCAGTATGACTTAAAAATGGACAGAGGGACGGATGGCTTCATTCAATGGGATAATTAAGATATTTCAAAACCAGTGTCATTCTTCTATGCATACATCACTCCAATCATAAAATAAAACAAGCTGTTTATTTTAAAACTATTCTTTACGAATTTATGATAAGTGTATAATGTTCAATCATACAAATCGCAGACAGTGATTGTTCTCTACACTCACCCCTCCCCCTTCCTGACATGAACTATTTTGTAAAACCATTGACAGTGTGGAAAGGATTCTTACACTCGAGTGTCAAGGGGGGGGGGCAGTTACAGAAATATACAAGGCGATGGTTCAAATTGGACAATTTTCAAAACTGTTCAACATGGTGAAAACTTCACGTTTTTAAAGAATGCTTGCCCGGCGAGTGGTTTGCTCTGGATTGCGAGAGAACAAAAACTTTGAGTTAGGATTTTTCCTAATACTATATCATTAATCTAAACAACTTTTTAAACCGTCTCTGACTACATATCATGCCAATTAATACCATTATTGTGTTGACAGGATTAAATATGATATCTATGGAATTATAATTTAATGAACTCAATAGTCTAAATGATAATAAGTTCATAATTTAGTCTTGGTTGACTAGTCTTGCATCATCAGAGTTGGATTGCAAATACCTCCCTAAATCAAATATTTAAAATTTACAAATTTACTAGTGTACCGGATGGGGAAACAAGTCTCCATCCAACCACTAAAGTTTAAATATACTATATATACTATAGTGTCCCGTGAATTCATTATAATTATCGTAGACAATAGTGAAGCGGTACAATCATTGGAGTGTTAATTAATCGGAATGCAAGTTTGATTTAAAATAACTCCTTTGGATCAAATATTTAAATTCTACTAGAATGCGGGGAGTGGAAACAAGTCTCCATTCAAGCACTAAATATCAAAAGAAAGATTTCAGTACCCCTTAACTTCACTCCCGGACTTCACTATTCACCACCACCCCTCCCTCTTCCCCAAGTATCCCTTATGACCCCAGAATGTTCGTTTCTGTGCCCCACCCCCCGTCCATGGCCAGTAAGTAATCTATGTGTATATTGGCTCCCTCCCAAAGGTGGGAAAACCAGATGCAGGCATCAGGCCTGTCAACTGTCCCGCAATTTGCGTATTTGTCACGCATTTGCTGAAGAATTTGAAGTCACGCCAGTTATTTTTGCGTGACAGAAAATGTCACGCAAATACGCATTTTACCTGGTAATTGTCAAGCAAAAAAATTTCTGTAGAAAAATTTCTAAAAAAGTTCGTCTACACAGCAAAAATACGAACGCCGAAAAAAAACGTACGCATTTCGTTCGGACTTTTCACGCGAATCACTAATATGTCACGCATTCCGTCCCGAAAATGTTCGTACCTACCCCCCCCCCCCCCCCCCGTTGATGGATGTTTGAAACGCAAGCGTAGCGATCGCGAAAAATTTGAGGTGTTCAAAATTTCACAAGATGTAATAAAATTTAAACCAAGGTGTTCAAAATTTGGATCGAGGTGTTCAGATTTGGACCAAGGTGTCCACATTTAGAGGGGAGGTGTTCAACATTTCCAAGTCACTCATGTTAGGTGTTCCCAAGTTGACAGGCCTGAGGCATAGCATAGACATTGACAAGGTGAGGGGATTTAAATATAAAAATAGTCTTGTTTTTGGCTCCGACTTATATATTTTGGCACTGTTTAACAAAGCCGGTTTAAGGAATGAGAGGCAGAAATAATTCCTAGAAATAAGATGGCCTCATCGCGATAGCCGCAACCCCTTTGTCTTTATCCTTCCACAATCGGCAGATAAGAGTGGCTCTGGCATACCAAAATGAGATGGCCTGGCTTAACTGTAATCAAGATATGGTACCTAACCGCAGTTATTTTGGTTTTATAACGGGGATATTGCTGGAGCTTGAATAACAAATAAAAGGCATGTTCTTATTTCTGTATTCTGACCTTTGATTGTGTATTAAGTTGAGCTGCACGCCAAACGTTAAGATTGTTAAAACGCTTAAAATAAAATTTTATTCCTCTCAATTTACATAAAAATGAAACATATTAGATTCGAATCTCAGTCACACCAGCACCACTGGTCAACGGAAGTACAAATATCTATATTAATCAAATGTCTGAGAATTTGATAACTGTCTGGGATCCAATGTTAAATTTTATTGAAGCAAACTAAGAAAAGTATAAAAGTATAAAGATGAATTTTAAACGTTTAGAGGGAAAAGTCAAATATGCATTGTAACCCTAAAAATAATTCATTAAAGTGTCGTACACATTTATAACATTATATAAATAAAACAAATAAAGCACAACCCTAATGCCTTATAATGAATTATATTATCGGCGCTAAACGGCCCTTGCAATAAAAACGCATCGAAGCAGGGAATGCTTGGAAAATTCTTCCGAGACTGACTTTTCAAAAATGTTTATATGATGATTGCGTTTGCTTCTCACGAGTTCATTGAAACGTTCAGTCGTAAAACTTTAGAGATCAAAAGACTAATTAGGCACCTGATTGCGAAAGTTTGATTGCATTTCGATCGCCGGGATTTTACAAACGTATTGTTTAAGTAGCGATCGTGTTCTTGGAATCTTGATAACTTCCTATTTTAAGTTTTGGGTTGAAAGCAATGAGTATGTCGGACTTTCTCAAGTCCACATAATGAAACAATATCCCTTTATATTAGTCCAATCGGAATTTGCATAAACATACCAGTTTTATATTGCAAAAAGAACTGTAATTAATAGCCTACATAAAAGCATCATGCTAAATAAAACATTAAAGCATATATAAAGCCTATTGTTATCGCACCCATCGCACCCCCCCCCCCTCCTGGCTACGCCTATGGATATTTATGCAACTTTCATGTTTACCCCGCCCCCTAATAATTCTTGCGCCCCCTCTAAATATCAGACCCGTCAGGCGTTGAGGCATTGATCAGGATACCCTGACTCCCAAGCTGTGCGACTTCTGGCAACCGCTACACCTATATTCCCGGGGAAAACGCTTTTAGAAAAATTGTCAAATGTGGTCGTGTGTGGGCAAACACCGAGGATGAGGACAGGGGTGCGTGCATTGTGTGCGACCCTTCATCAGTTGTGTACCTTATTTTTTTATGAATTTCTTCCGAATAGTAATGCTAGAGGGGTTCTGATATTTATTTCTGTTTTCAAATGAAATAATTTCACCCTTGCCCGACTGACTTGTAGATAATGCACGAATCAAATAGCACGTCGTCGCTTTCCACTGGGTCTAGAGACAGGTAGGAACAATCGAAACCTTGTGAATCAAGATGAAATAGCATGGGGATCAGATAATCAGATTGATTCGTATTTTCGCAATCAGATGAATTAACTTATTGTTTTCTCTGATTAAAAGGCGGTTTGGAGCTACTTTTACAGGATTTGTAAATTCGCAATCAGACTGGCTTATTTTAATATTTATTCAGTGCAAGAGGAGGGGACTATAAAGTAGAAAATTGTTTTGATTTCGACACTAACTGAATAATTTATCACAATTGTTAAATAAGCAAACAGAAACAGGTTTAAAAATGAGAATAGAGGCAAAAAGTCTATACATAAAATGTAATTAAAACCCGGGAATTAAAAGCAATTTGAGACTGTTAGATGATCTCTTCTGTAATCAAGGTGATGTTGGTACACTTCCGCCGTTAGAAAAACAAAGACTAAGACAAAGACTATATAGCAATTAATCCTTTTGTAATCATTAAATGTTAGATTCTTATTATTTTGTTGGACAATGTTCAGACTTCTGACCAAGATTAAATCATTTATGTTTGTATTTAAAAAATAGTATTTCAATCAGACAGACGCTCTAATGAGTTAGAAAAATACATTAGTCCATTTCCTCTCAAGAAGTTTTCAAAGGTAATCAAGTCGATTTGTTTGAGTGTTTAGCATTGTTTTTCATAACTTGACGCTTCCATGAACAGAATGACTTTGAAATGAGTTTTTATAATTTTAGCTTTTATACGGACATGCTTATTGTATATTGCTATATGAACGTTGTAGTTATGTGATGTAACATCGCCCCCCCCCCAAATTACAGGTATACAAATTTTGGTCGGAATGCATTAACTTGCAATTAAAAGCAATTTTAGACTGTCAGATGATCTCTTATGTAATCTAGGTGATGTTGGTACACTTCCGCATTTAAGAAAACAAAGACTAAAACAAAGAGAACTAAGCAATTAATCCTTTTGTTATCATTAAATGTTAGATTCTTATTTTTTATTGGACAATATTAAGACTTCTGTTTGCGATTGTTGTGCAGGTATGTGTATAAAATCATGTGAAGAACATTATCGTGGAATCTCCCATATTCATTCTCATAATGTCTTACAGCTATTTCGCAAATGACATAATCCTAAACAACATATGGACATAATATTGCAGAACTGAGCGAAAAGAAAGGTGGAACAAATCAGATTAAGATATTTTATTTTTGAAATGCACAAAGGGCAACAAAACTTAAAGGCGTTGTAAAATAGATCGTGCTTTTATATGATCCCCTTCTATAGTACCCTACCCTTTGCATTTGTTCGACTTCACTTCTTAAATGAGAGTTTCGTCTTCTCGTAGTTTATAATTAGACTCTGCACGCAGCGTAATAGAGCCCCTATTATCCATGTTCATGTTCTCATTTGATTTTTCATCAGTTATGACTTGATAACATTTGCTCCGATTTTCATTACGGCGCCCGGCCGATTGAGTATCTTGTTCAGAATTGAATACAATTTTGAACAAAATACTCATCGGCCGGGCGCCGGTGCTGAAAATCTGAGCAAATGTGACCACGGCATTATAAAAGCATACTCTTTAATACACGAACAGATTCAAAATGAGACTTTATCTATCAGAGAAATAAAAATGGAAAATTTGTATTCTGAAAATATTAACTGATGCATTGGTTAGTATTAAATATTAAGTTTTACAGTCGGAAACCTCAAGGGGCGGGAAATTTGATTAAACAAAACGCTGGATTAATATGTGGACAACTTGCAAATGAAATGAAAGTAACATGACAGAACGAGTATGTACGCCCAATAAATACTTTTATAGTTTTAATGTGCATTCAAAGGACCCTGTTTGTTAAATTGATAGAAATGAATAGTTTTATTATCGGAAAAAAACTGAGAAATATCTACCCGATTCGCCAGAATAGTCATCATCATATCAGTGCGAAAAATTAGCTATATTTATTTTATATCCGATATACACCTGATATTGATAGCCTTCCACGATCATGGTCCGTTGACATCATCAACCTTGTGATTTGCCATAAGTGATTAACCAACATTTTTTAATTAAAAGTCGGGGTTGACGTTTCTTGACTTTTCACACTTACATCAAAACATAATTTGAAAATAAAAGGCATAAAATGGCCATTAAAAGTACATTTTTGAACAAAAGTATCAACTTATATTACACTGCACGCAAATACAAAGTGAAAAGAACGTCTTCCCGGAGATTGAAATACGGATCGGTAAGTCAACAAATCTAACTGTTAAATAAACAAGCTTAGCCTATGTCTGCGATTGTTTGTCTGAGTGGCCAGATGTTATCCGTTTCGGATAATAAATTTCTGAGAATACTACTGATATCTAGAATACATCTTTCGTGATATTTTTCATAAAACTACCCTTTGCATTCGTTCGACTTCACTTCTTAAAAGAGAGCTTCGTCTTAGTGTATACGTAGTTTAACTAGACTCTGCACGCAGGGTATCATAAAACAGGCATCTTAGCTGCAATTTTGAATAATTGCGTAATTCATAGTACAATATAAATTAACCCGCCTCTGTTTAATTCAAATATGCATTACCCTTAAGATTTATATACTTAGACACCTTTTCATTCTTGATTCGGATTTTTATCTTGTCTTCATCTAAATCTGTGGATTAATAACAGTTTTTAGTATACAAATTGAACATACAAAATGTAGCGTATTGATTACACGTTACAGTGGCGTAGCCAGCTTTCAGTCGGGGGGGGGGGGGGGGGGGGTGCGATCGTGGCATTAAAAATGTTTTTGAAGATTTGTTTTGAATTTTACAAAAATTGGTGCAACTTCGTTCAAAATCGAGCTAGAAGCTTCAAAAAAAGCATTTTAAGACTTTTCTCTTCTTTCTAATGGTTCTATTTTCATTGGTTATGGAGGGGGGGGGTGCGATCGCATCCCCCTGGCTACGCCTATGCGCTATATTAATATAACAAGGTTATCAATATCATGCCAATAGTTACCCTGCGTGCAGAGTCTACATGTAGTTAAACTACAAGACGAAGACGAAGCTCTATTTTAAGAAGTGAAGTCAAACGAATGCAAAGGGTAGCCAATAGTTAGATGGTTAACTAATATTAACACAAAATAATAATACACGATAATCAAAAAAATAAACCTCGGTATTCGGGCCTAAAATCCAAGGATACGTGTACCATTACTTAAGTGTAAGCTGCAATACCATATCGGATACCTGTACCATTACTCAATAATAACCACTAGTAAGACCATAATAACAAGCTTAATAACCATCTTATTGCAATTTATTCCATACGATTTTGTCTTGTGATAGGAGCTATTTGAATTTCTGATTTTCTGAATTTCTTTAAGAAAATACGGAAATATTCTCTTTGAGGTATCATTCTTATGTCATATTGCATCTTCAAACAAATCAGGGATCGAGTAGATTCCTTTATAAACTTCTGAATTATTTATCTAACTGTTACTTTGAGATAAGAAAACGTGTCAGATCTGTAAGAATATGAGATAGATATGATATTGTACTTTATTAGGTTATACTGACACAGTCGTCTTACATTCCATGCCTACATAGATCCATAAACATTTAATTTTCATTTCAAATATTAAGGTAATGAGTCTCTAATAATAGTTAAGGAGGAGTGTGTCATGTTGACAGTTGAGGAAAACCATATTTATGTAACAACTTTATTTTTAAAGTTTGATTTCCTGCCATGAAAACGCTATATGTATCATGCATATCATTATATTAATAGTATTTGTATATTATTCAAAAAGTTCAATTGATCTAACAGAAAATAAAAAGTTTTTTTTCATTTTGAGGGAGTATTATTTCCAAATCAAAATTTATAGCATTATTCAACCTGTTGACATTTGGACAGGAACCCTTGATAAAGCCTAGACCATCAGTCTCCTCATATTCCTGAAAAGGTTGGCGCGATCTTTTGTTCTTTTTTGCGTCAATTATGACGATGATGTAACAATGACACCCACTGCTCACCAGAAGCAAGATCCATAAGGTTAAATCATAACAGAATGAATGAAAAGAAAATGTAATATGAATTAACAGTCAATATTGGATTTTGTACCACTTGTAGACAGGGACAAGTTGATGATTTTAACCATGATTGCATAATGGAAAAATTTATGTGTTTAAAATAGTCTGGCAATGTTTTAAGGAGAACAATTTCAAGAATGAGGAAGTGTGGGTGTTGGTCCATTTCATATGTTTTAGGGTAGTTTATATGTGATTATGTGACAATTCAGGGCTCTCACCAGGATATATTTAGGGTGTGGTGCTAACATCTTCAGAATAACCATTCAATCGTGATAAATCATATTTTATGTTATATTTTATCCTTTTTACATGCTATTATTGTATATTCAGTCAAGTTTAGACTGTGGAAATAGTCATGATTTGCCAATAGGGTGTGGAGGGAGCTAAATAGAGTGTGGTGCAGCGTCACAGTCTAAAAGCCTGGCGAGAGCCCTGGACATTGTGACATTGCCATGTGTGCTGTCTTATACTAATTGTGTTAAAGTAGTTGCAAAGGTTAGTCTACTAACTCGATTTCCTCCTGCACTTGATACTGTGTCAAAAGACTGGAGTGATTGAAAGAAATGCCAATATTGAAGATATTAAAAAAAGGAAAATGACAGAGATCTTGATTATGTGGCCATTTTGAATATCAGGCAAAAGTTACAGTGAGGAATTATCCAATCTTGGAGACAAGGTCACATGATATGATTGTATGACTACAGATATTATTGATTTCATTTGGGGAGGGGTGTAAGTTTGGATTATGTTTATATTTTAGGGAGGGGGTTGAAGTCCATTGTATATATTTGCAATTAGTGGTATAAGTCCATTATATTTACATTTTAGTGAGAGGTTATTTTGTCTATTATGTTCAGGCAGTATGCAGGACAGAGAGTACCCTTTGCATTTGTTCAACTTCACTTCGTCTTCACTTTTTCAGTTTGATCTTACTGAGCCAATCAGAGTTCTTCATCAAAATATGGACGACTTTCTTTATGGTCTTTTCTTCTGACTCTTTCTTCTTCTTTCTATCTGACTGGTTGAGAAAGGATCAGCATGGTATATTTGAAATGATTTATTACCTGGGCTGTCACAAGTACCAGTCTTTGGGGCGGGGCTGCTAAACTGTAATATAGTCTATACTAGGCAGAGGGTAGTTTATAACTAGACTCTGCATGCAGGGTAGACAGAAAGTACGCTCACAAGAAGCAATTCATTTTTAATTAAAGACAGACATCACTTTTATCATCTACTTTTTCCTACACTAATGTTGTTAATATTGTTCTGAATCAGTTCATTGGTTGAGGGAGTTTATTCTTGAAAATAAATCAAATTAGGAGCTTTCCCTTTGTAAAAACAATCTGAGTAGATCTTTTTTATCACTTGTACTTGAAGAGCTATGTGACTTACTCTTTATAGATAGAGCAACAATAGTATATTCCCTCTTGTAACATTTCATAGATGTTTAATTTGACTAAGACTATATATAATTAAGCAGGAGGTGAAGTGACAATCAATTAGCTCCCAGAGGAAAAACGTTTCAAATTATATTGTTACTTGTCAGAATTAATATAAAATGCACTCTTCGTTATTAGTTGTCACGTCAAATATACTTGTATTAATTTTCTATTTTTTTGCATATTCTGTGTTGATTTAGATGTCCACCTGTATGTTTTTTAATATACTGTTGTTTTTCCATGGAGCTTAAATCGATTATTGAGATAGGATTCCCAACCAAAGATCAGACATTCGTCGCTTAAAGTAATGTTAGAATAATTATATCCTGATGTAAAGGTAGCATTTAATCCTGCAGTTAATATTTATCAAAGAGTTTAAGGTATCAATTTATGAGAGACAGTAATATTACAAGAGGCAATTGTCTGTAGAGTTTATAGGAATTTAAATGTAGATATATTTCACTGTAAAATTGAGAAAAATTGGAGACAATGTATAAGATTCTATCCAGATATTTTCTTTTGGTTTAGAAGGGCATCAGTAACCAATGTAATATGGTGCCATATATGTCATGTTTAGCAGTGATCTCCCCAGCATTAAAGCAAGTGGGTGCAGCACCCACCTGAGATTTTGAAAATAGGCTTGCACCCACCTGAAAATCCATTTGCACCCACTTAAAAATGAGAAAAATCATGAAAAATTGGCATATTTTGACCAATTTTGGTCTGAATTGTAAAAATGAGAATTTTGCACCCACCTGAAAAAAAATCCTGGGGAGATCACTGTTTAGTGACAGTTCTTTCATATGAAGAATGTACCTTTTTGTCATTTATATTGACAGTTCAAATTCTCACCACATATACCAAAAATGAATAAAGATATTAAACATTTGTATAAAAGTATCTTCATTGATCGAACAAGCTGATATTGACTGTTTTTCTTAGGTACGATAAAAATACAGTTAATAAAAAGTTTCGAAGGTGTCTTGTTGTAAAGTTTAATCAGTAAAAGCTAAGCAACTTGTCTCTAACCTGAGGGTAAAGTCAATATCACCGCGGAGTCTAAATTGTCAGATCATAGATTTCTAGGGGGGAGTATGTTCTCTTGACATCACGCTGAAAGATGTAATATGGGAATGTATAACTTTTAGGTTCAAAGGGACCATAGCTGGGAAGCACAGTTGCTGACGTGGAAGTATCACTATAATCTAGATTATTGGTGCTATTTTCCTGGATATTTAAGCATTTAGACATGTCTGAAGGCTAATTTGACACATTAAGAGGTTGTCAAGGATTAAATCAATCTCGAAAAAAGGAAATCTGAAACCTCATTCATATTTGATAGGTCAAAGTAACATTTCTATGCAAATATCAGATATCATTGTTCTTGGAAGATTATTATCCTATCGAACAAAGTTAGGTTAATAGAAAACACCTCCGTTCATCAGTTATACCTCAACATTGAATATGACAATAATTCAATTTTCATATAAGGTAGAGGAGTCTTTTCACCGAAACACATCATATTTAGCCAGAAGTCAGCTTTTTTAAGACAATGATGCGTATATGTGAAATGTAATAGTAAAAAGACTTTCTGACATGTAAAAAATTAAAATCAGTTTATAATAATCAGTTTATAATATTTTGCATAATAGTTTTTCATTGTGTATCTACCACTTGATAGTATACTATAGTTGTTCTCATTTGTTGATCATTTTAGCATGAAAAGTATCATTTTAGGTGTGTACCATCGCAGTTGCTTCTGTTGCCTTGTATCTTATGTGGCAATATGTTTGCTCCCTATCCAGGCCTCAGTATAGGCACCTTTGATCTATTCAATCTTCCTTGATTTCCTATGTGGATTAAAAAAACATTAGCGTAATAATGTATTGTGTAATTATCCCAACACAAAGAGTGGGATACAGTACAGCCCAACGTCTACCAGTGCATATGTCCACATGAACACCAGCCTACAGTCTTTTGTTCATTTATTGTTCACATGTACATCATGTATTGAAATTTTATTAATGATAAGGTGAATAACTTACAGCACTATCAAAAAATGATATTTCCCATTTGTTGCAGTAAACTACACAATTTAGTCGATAAAGAGGCTTTCCTGATAAAAATGCACCAAAATTGAAAAATTTGTAATAACCTGTAACTTGCACCATCAGTAGATTTTATTACAAATCTTCTTTTGTGTTAATATAATAGCTTGAAAAAATTGCTCTTCTCTTCTTTTATATTGAATAAAATTGAGTTTTGGAATGTTATAATTTTTACATGCCATGTTGCTACTTTTAGGAATTAAGCTTTTGTTATGCAGATGTATGTGCAAATTGAAGTCTGTTATAAAGGACGATTCTTGGTTTGGAGAACAGTCTCCTGGGCTAATAATTTTTTCATGAAAAATATAGAAATATTACCCAAATTAAACTATTCAAAAGAGGACATTTGAATCTACAAGATGTAAAAATAACAAATTGGTCTGAAGCAGGGATAACGCTCAATTAGACCGATTCAATAAAATACAAGTCCTGATTCGGGGAAAGAAGTTCATCAGTGTACTGCGCTAATATTTTTTTGCGAAAAATCTAGAAATATTACCTAAATTAAATTATGATTATTCAAAAGAAGACATTCAAATCTATATTATGTAAAAAATCAAATTTGTCCGAAGCAGGGATAATGCTCATTTAGATTTATGAACTTCATTCTCCAAACGGGGAATCGTCCTTTGGGCTATTTTCAAGACAAACAGAGCCCTTTAATTATTAAAGGCCCTGTGCAAAGTTTGTGAAGAATAGTTTAATCATCCAAATATTACTTTTATCACTATTTGAGACATTTTTAAAAAGTGTAACTTTTGAAGAAAAAGTTCTCCATCATATAAATATTTGAATCTTCCTCCATTTTAGGAACAAAAGTTTAGATTTTTAGATTATCAAATAGAACATGTATTAGCCAGCAAAGAACAGCGACATACTAGAACTTGAATTAAACATTGTTGAAATCAAACTTTCATGTATTTAATAGATGTCACTATAGTTTTGCTTCAGAGAGTTTTCAATAACATTTTCCTGATGTGCTATCTTTATATGCTCTATGGGATAAAATACACTTTTCTACCCAATAATCAATATAAGCTAGATTCCCCATGGTAGGCTAAGAACATCTTATTTGACATAGTATGGTGAGAATGTATATACAGACTGTTGTTATGCAATATCCATGAAATTGTTGATATTGCAACATTCAAAAAGTTTTGAGAAAAGTCTTTATTTATCGAGGGAAATGTATTTTCACAGGAGATGTAAATTGATTTCACATATTTGATGTCATTTGCCTCCTCGTCTTCTTCTTTGTTTTGGAGAATGTTTGCAAAAGCGACTAGATAACTAATTGTGGGCTGGTTTTAGACTTGAAATTCATACACCCTTATTTTCCTCTTACAGGAACTAGTATTCATCCATATTCATCTTTAGTGTTATCAGACAATTTAGTGATGTATAAAATGTCCATTCATCTTTTATTCATACCAGACCTGACTAGAATTTTTGGATATTCACAAGTAGTATTTCATCATTTTTTGTTATTGCTATATGTATTACTTATATAATATGTATCTGATGACAAAGCACTTTGTTGAATTTTATTAATAGATTTTGATTTTGAGATATTTACCTTATAATGATACCATATTAAATGCTACACATGGTGTTGTCATATTCCTCTATAATAGCATCTTGATTCACAAGGTTTTGATTGTTCCTTACCTCTTTCTAGACCCAGTAGAAAGCGACGATGCTATAATCACGGACATCTAATACGTTCTTCGAATGCCCTGGAACTATATCAATAACAGGACTGGCATCAGATCCAAGTATTTTTCAAGACCGCCGACTCTCGTTGGGCTATTTATCCCTATTGACTCAGTTGTTCATATAAATTTACGTACGATGCTTTGTAATCGACGTAGATAGAAAATATTGTTTCCTAAATTGTTCTGAAAAGCGATAATTATGACTAAATGTACTTTGAACAGGTCGACTGACAAAAAAGCCGGGCTTCTGGCACGTCTCGTTCTCGCTCTCAAACAAAACGTGAAGAACGTGACGTCACTTCCGAATCATAGCATTCAAAATAAGTAGCGTTTAATTCCCAACAAGATATGTATTATAACGGTGGTCTAAAGGGAGAATCCTCGCTTAGCACGCCGGAGGCCCGGGTTCGAATCCTGACTCGCTCTTTTTTTTTTTTTTGAGGTCGTTATCTTCATCGTCTAGTTTACGAATACCAAATGTCGATGTGATGTTTTAATTGATAAATACGAATTCCTTACACATTTCGTTATCTTATTGTGAAATAGCAAACTAAGAGATATCTTTACTCGCTAGGAATTAACATAATATTATTTGAAGCGATTTTAGAAAATTTTGAAACCGCCATCTTGGTAATATTGATGACGTGATCACCATCGGTCAAGGTCAGGTCAAAAGTCATCCATCTTGCCATTTGCCCGGCGTTTTCTTACCAGTCGACAAAAAACGATGAAATCACGTTGAAAATAAAATATACACTTTAAAATTGAGGCTGATCGAATATGACAAGACTCCATTGAATACAGCTGTGCAATTTACAGTCACCAAGATGAGCTAATTTCGGAGAGATTCGGTGAGATTCGGGAATTAAAAAAGGTAAGCACTTCCGGTTTCCCAACTTAAAAGTATTTGAAGTCCCAGAATTTTCGCCAGAAACATTCTCTCTGACTGTGGCTATAATAGAATATTTTCTGAATAATAAAATAATTTGCAAATATGCTATATTTACCAGGTGATACCATATAAATACTTTACATGGTGTTACCATAGTTACCTTATAATTCCATATTCGATATCTGATGCTCCCAGATTTACAAAATTATGTTTTGACATTTTTTGTATTCAGTAATTTGTTTGATAGATGATACTAGTGCAGTGCTTCAAATTCCTTAATATCTAATAATTTAGTGCCTTATTACAGTTTATTGCCAGGATGTTTTTCTGCCTAGAATAAACCTAATATGTAATTATACTTGTATATGTACATGTATCTGATATCTGCCAATATACACCTCAGTCGTGCACCAATGTTGTTGTAAATTGTTTTATAGCATGTAGCTTGTAGCTAATTAATTCGCCATAATATCTGGCTGGCTTGTGCAAGAAATGTCTCATCTTGAGGTAACCATGGTCTTTCTAGTTGAAAGCCCATGAGGTAAGGCGTCTCTATTGAAACGGTTGTATTTGTTGTTTTAAAAACTGATCTGTTTTTTTCAACTCATATTAGAACTGAAACAGAGTTATGCAAACGACATTAAAATTAAATTTTGTCGTGATCAAAGAAAATCTGTAGGTTCTCATCATATCTCTGCATACTTGTTAAATTGACTAGAAGAAATAACACATATCTAGACCTCCACATATCAGTGTTTCCATCTGAAGGAATAATGAGGGGTCATATCTAGACCTTGACATAACAATGTTTCCATCTAAAGGAAAAATGAGGGGTCACCATAGAAATTCAGTTTGTGTTAAACGTTACTGTCCCTTTAAGTCTCTAAAAATTCATCACAATATTATTATAAAAGATGTAAAAATTCATAATAAAAAACATTGAAAAACAGAACCTTTTCTTGTCGCCAATTATTTTGGTGAAAATGTTAATTTCTCTATTAACCAAAATTCAATTTAGAGCTTGTCAATAGGTTTCTCTTTTTACAATAATGCCATGAGTTGCTGTGAGATTGCAGAACTATTGATTAAATCTGTATTTTAATCATGTCAGTTTCTTTGGATTATTGGCACCTATAGGCCATCATCTCATATCAATCAGAAAGAAATGAATACACATATATTTCCGAACAGAAATTATTGATATGGCCAGAGGCAGCTGTTCATTATCAACTTTAACATGATCAGCCTCAATCTGTATAAGGTTGACTCAATCTATGGACAAATCAGGTGTATATATAAATCTAAAACGAATCATATGATACAGTTACTATAGTAACCAAAACACAAGTATGACTTTTACTGGCAAGAGAGATGATATAGGTATCATAAAGATGGGATCTAGGTATATCAGTTATTAATAGCTTTAGAGCTGCGATGAGCTGAATTGAAAATGGATTGTATTCTATACAAGTTTTACTGATTCCCAATGCCAAATTATTGACATTTTGGCTTTGAGTATATGTTTGCTGGATGAAGAGACTGATTTATCAATATTCCACCTTGGAGTACTGTGTATATTGAGATAATCAGTTATACCATGTTATAAATGAAGTGCTTGGCCTAGCCATGTATGTATTTAGAGGATAAAACCAGAGTCAGATTTTTGGAATCATCTACTGATATTTCTATCATGCAATTGAGGAGACCTTGTACATAGAGAATGACTGTTGATGTTACACGTTTTAAAGTGTGATATTCTAGTGCAAGGGGTTTCCTTGATCATTTGTCTTCATTAGAACAATTGGGTTTCAACTTCAGGAGGAAAGCCAGTCAGGCGATGATGAAAACATTGGTTTATATAACGAAGATGCCTTGGTGAATGGCTTATGAAGCAGGATCGCAAATGATAAAGCTACAGTTAAAGAAAGGGAATATCTTTGTATAAACAGATGGAATAACATCAACATTACAATTCATTATTGCTTGTTAGAGGCCATAACTTAAACTAATTGTGCTATAAAAACAATAGAGCTGGTATCTAACAATGTTATATGGGTTAATATAATCAGGATCGCTAGGTACAATTATACTCTGTAGAGGCTGATATGACACATGGTACAATTCTATATATATGTAGAAATTAGATACAGCAATTAATATTTAATGGACTGTATGGACTTTAAAAAGCATACACCATTATCAAAAGAGAAATACTGACACAGGGGATTTCATTAGTCATATCTGACACCAGTCTGGATATAATATTTAAGGAGTTTATTGAATTTAAGGAGGATGACTCAATGTGTTGCGTATCCAGGGCATTCAGGCCATTCTAGCTCAAATAACACAAACTTTGCCCATGTTATTGCGGGAATAAACAAGGAGCTCAAAGATAAAGGTATGTTATAGATTCCCATTGTTTAGTCCTGCTTTAGGTCTATTGGTTGTCCTTATCCCTCCACCACTTTTTCTCTTGCGCAGGTTTGGGGAAATGGGGAAGCAGAGATATGTATATTCATGCGAGACTATCGTCATTGAAAAACATGTTAGTGGGGTTAAGTCATGTATCCTCCTGATAATCATTTTGGCCCTTGCCAGGCCATCTAGCCTGATAGCAGTCACTGATCCATAAATAGAACCTCCACACTTCCCTCTAGTCTAGAGGTGGGGTTGAGGTGCAGGGACCTACACCCAAGTAGCATGCAATATAACAAAGTGTAGGATGTTTCTATAAAAAAGGAATAGCAAGCTGGCCACAGTGGAATGCTATTCCTCTGCGACTTTGTACACCCCTCATGTTACATATGATACATTATAGATATTTCCCATGAATCAGATGCTATTGAACAACCATAGACACTTATTAATATGTTTGACTACTACAGTAAAACACACAGCTGCAGGAATTTATACTTTGGAACATCTTCTCTATCTATCTGATTCAATATCATAATTAACTGGCCATGTTTTGGAATTTTGAACCTCATGTTAAACTGTATTTAAGGAGAAAATCAGTGAATAAAATAACATACATCTCTCTTGCTATCAAATATCTAGGTGTAATTATAGTTGAATAAGGCAAAAATGTAATTAGTTATTCTATATCTGATTTCAGAGGTTGATCTTTGAATATCATATATTTCTTAGTCTCTCTGTACCCCAAATTGCATTACTAAACCACCAAGGTCAATATAACTGATAAAGAAGTATGCAGTGTTAAAGTAAATTACTTTTTATCTAATTAGCCAACAGCTGGTTTTACTGTCACTGTGATATATTACAATGTAGAAGATTACTTTTGTGATTTCTCTAAACAATAAATATTACATTTATGGCAATCATTCATAACATCCATTATGTAAAGGTAAAAAGTCTTAAAAACTCTTATGATGACAATGATGAGGGTAATCTTATTTTTTGTTTAATGCTGACTCAGTGATCTTTTATTTTATGGAATACAGGAATAAAAGTTTCATTTAATGAGAATGATGACTATCATAGTTTGCTAGCAGCTACTATGGTTTAGTTAATAGCTACTATGGTTACCTTAACAATTTCACACTTTACATATCAGGCTAATCAAAAGCTCTTAGAAATTCCTCAAGTTGAGGAGTTCCTGCCTTTATTTACCTGAGCTAGTGGCCTAACTGCATTCTATGCTTGTGAATGATATCCTATATACCCTTTGCATTGGTTTGACTTTGGTTCTTAACTCATTCGCTACTAAGGACTTGATATGACGTCATAAAGCACATACGTTGACTACTAAGGACGTGATATCAAGTCCAAGCACAAACCCAATGTATTTTTTTGGGAATCTTATAACCATGACAACTTATAAATTGGGACTTAAAAAACTATTCATTCTGAAAGAGTATATCATATGCTTTAAAATGATATATAACACTATATATGTATGCCCATGTATATACAATATATATTATTTCAGAGGTACCATCAAGGCAATTTTCAAAATATCGTCAGTATTATAGTGCTTTTTGCCCCAGTAAGGAAGAGAGCTTCATCTGGTTTATAACAAGACTCTGGGCGTATGGTAGAACCCTCATTATATACTTGTATGTTATATGTGTGTAGTAATTGGAGTTCTTTGGTTGATATTTGTTTTATTCATTACATTATGTGTTAGATGTGGTTGGAAATTGATTTTCCAAATGGAAATACTGATGATGTATGAGGAATGACATGTGAATTAACCTGGAAGCCATTAATCACTCCATAAACATCATCTGATGTGTCCTAACATTGAATGCCCCTAACTTACCTGTTCTCAAGGTTTGATACTATAGCTAAAGCAAACCATTGAAGAGTGCATACCTTTGGTTCTGGATAGAGGGTTCGAGATCTAGCAAACCATTGTAGAGTGCACATCTTAGGTTCTGAATAGAGTGCACACCTTTGGTTCTAGATACAACAAACCACTGTAGAATGCACACCTTAGGTTCTGAATAGAGTGCATACGTTTGGTTCTGGATAGAGGGTTCTAGATACAAAAAACCACTGAAGAATGAACACCTTCGGTTCTGGATAGAGGGTTCTAGATACAGCAAACCACTGTAGAATGCACACCTACGGTACTGGATAAAGGGTTCTAGATACAGCAAAACACTGTAGAATGCACACCTTAGGTTCTGGATAGAGGGTTCTATATACAGCAAACCATTGTAGAATGCACACCTACGGTACTGGATAGAGGGTTCTAGATACAGCAAAACACTGTAGAATGCACACCTTAGGTTCTGGATAGAGGGTTCTAGATACAGCAAACCATTGTAGAATGCACACCTACGGTACTGGATAGAGGGTTCTAGATACAGCAAACCACTGTAGAATGCATACCTTTGGTACTGGATAGAGGGTTCTAGATACAGCAAACCATTGTAGAATGCACACCTACGGTACTGGATAGAGGGTTCTAGATACAGCAAAACACTGTAGAATGCACACCTTAGGTTCTGGATAGAGGGTTCTAGATACAGCAAATCACTGTAGAATACACACCTACGGTACTGGATAGAGTGTTCTAGATACAGCAAACCATTGTAGAATGCACACCTTTGGTTCTGGATAGAGGGTTCTAGATATAGCAAACCACTGTAGAATGCACACCTTCAGTTCTTGATAGAGGGTTCTAGATACAGCAAACCACAGACAAGCACTATATCAAATGCCAAGGTTCTATTTTGAAATATTATTTAAAGCAAATGGTGTGTATCTATTTCTTCAATTAGTATCAACTGGTGAGATACAGCTATCAACCCCATACTGCTTAGAAGCATCCTATTTATCCAAGTGATTGCAGTGTACTATACTCTAAACCACATCAACCACATCATGAAGCTTTACCTGCTTAGAAACAAATGAGAAATTTTTCTCCAGCTATGTTAGAACTTAAGAGACAATGGGGAGGGATGTCTCGATACAACACTAGAAGAAAGTTTAGTGATCAACTTTTAACATTTACAAAGTTTATATACTGGAAGGTTTCAGGTGCAGCATTTATCTCCCTTGAACCTCATCTGGTATGTGATAATATGTTGTCTTTTAGACAGACCTAAATTCTGTAAATATCTTGAACCTGTGTTAAGCATCATCTATATCAAGTATGAAAATTTAGATCATTTCTGGTGTATTATGACATAAGGGCGGAGAGATTGCAATATTTAGTTCAAATTATTTTCGAATTATAGTTTGCTGCGCATCTCATCTCCAAATCGCTCTATGAACCACTTGTGGATCAATCTAAACTGCATTTACCCATCTTTCCAACAAACAAAATTCAATTTAATCTCGAGTAAATTGAATTATGTCAGTCAGAGCTCCAGCGTTCTCTACAATTATTTCAGATGCATTTAATTCTGCCTTCCAAGCTAAAAGATTCCATTGTTTCATCAAGTAGCTCTGTTCTTCAGGGCCACTTTAGCTTAAAGTCATCTATGTTTGAGTAGGGAAAGGCTTTTACCGCAACTCATCAGGCCCGTAGCCAGGATTTGCCCAGGGGGGTTCAGTTTTCAAAAATTTCCAGGGGGGCTCACATTTGACAATTTTGGCCCAAATATATCTAAAATCACTTGAGAAGTGCTCAAAATTGTGAAAAACTGTCCAAACCCTGCGAACCCCCCTGGCTACGGGCCTGCCCATCATTGTAAGAGCTTTCAGATGGCTAGCAGTAAAGTCATGTGAATGGGGCCCTTTCAGTCTAGAAAAAGAGCATGGGCTTTACATAGGTTATGAAGTTCATGTATGTGAAATAGAAGTGAACATGGCCGGGGAACACAGCAATGAGTGGCGAACTACAGGTTTCATTGTATTCTTTTTCTGATCATAAGAAATCTTAGATTGTACTTTTAAGTTCTCTCTGGCATAATCCATCTACTGATTTGTCTAATCAAAAACACTCCAGCTTAATATATGGAAAGTACGTCACTGATTGTACTTTCAATTAGGTAATTAGACACTTCTATGCAGATATATCTTCAGAATGTATACAATTGCTGAGTTATGTAACACAAACATTACTTCATAGACCTCCCTGTTATTTTAGATTTAACTCAACAAAGGCCTGTTCCTTAATCGTTGGTAAGTAACTTGGTAAGTACGATTGCTACAAGAGTTTTCCACAAATTTTGTAGTTTGCACTCAGGAATCATTCACTTTGAAAATGTTTTTCTTTAATCATTGAAGGAAAGGAAGACTGAGCTTAAAGAGAGTCTTATTTGTGGAAACGACATGACTGGGATATTTTTGTCAGGATTAATTCTTGTGATGGACATTGTAGAAAATGCTCTTGAACAGTATGTTGATCAGATGTGTGAAAATCAAGTTTAGTTCGTTTTCAGACCAGAGATCTCCCCAGGATCCCACCCATGGTACTAAATTCTGATTTGACCTGTAGAAATAGTTGAATATCTCCTAGTTATACCTCTTTGAAAGGTTGCAAAAAGTTTTTAACAGAGTGGCATGTAATGTTCCTATTTTCACAAGGTGTAGCACCCAGTTCTAATGCTGGGGAGATCACTGCAGACATGTTTTCAGTACAAATGTGTTTGGCATGTCAGAAGGTTTCAATATCTCTTACATTTGTTTTTTGCATGTCTAAAGACTGGAAGATAGTAGGTCCATGAAGTTTCATCTACTGCAGCTTTTAGAGATTTTTATATATATTTCAGAAAATTTCTGGTTAATTGCTGGTGACATATTGTTATAGCAACTTTTTTTGACTGGCATTTAGAATTTGCAAGTTGAAGTTGGCACTTCACATTTGGTACCTGTGACAAATTGTTACACATAACAAATTGTTATACTTTTGTAACCATTTGCAATAACTAACCAGGTGTGTAATTTTGTCATGTTTATATCTTATTATGAGACCATTGTTTTAGATGAGAAATTGTAATTTTAGGGTTAGAATAGACTTGTGTCCTTAGTTCGAGTGACACAGTGAAAATATCCCAAAAAATAGTAAGAAAATGCCACTTTAAGTTATGTTGTTTGGTCAGTTCAGCGTGTAAAAATCATCGGACGAGTTAGAATTCTTTCTAAGCCATGAATACATGTTCTGTATATGCAATCATTATAATTATAAAGTACAAAATGTGCATCACTAAAATATAACTCTGAATCCTAATTAATAAAACTTTTACACAATCAAAAAGCCATGATAAAGTAAGGTTCACTATGCAACTCAACTTTACTTTGATTTATATGATTGGCTCTTTAAGCTGAGACCTGCTTCATTTGAAGGATTCCAATGCACTGACCACTCATTCCTTCTTATAAGTTCCCATATACTAAAAATGCACCTTGGCATGATTTTTTGTTAGGGTTGTCCGACATCCGGCCGAATGACCGCCATATTTGAAATGAAAATATCAATACTGTACATGAAAACTTTACGCAGGTTACTTAACGCTTACTATACAATCAAACAGTTACTCTCATATTTTGGTGATATTCAATATCTAGAAAATAAATACAAAATGTCAAATTGCATTGCCCCCAATTGCCTTGAATCATTATTCCATTCCAAACCAATTACGATTTCTTTATTGCGTGTCTCAAAATTCCGTATCAGTCTCCAATTTTCAGTTATCTTTATTGATATGCTTGATTGGCTGGCATATTGCAATTGTCATAACTGTTGTACTACAAGCAATAATAAATAGAATCTAACCCAAACTTCCATCCATAGACACATGTTTTCATTAATAAGTCTCAGATTCATCTCAGAGAATAATGGAGCCAATTATAGTAATATTTGAGGGATGAGGATCCTCAGGAAGAATGTCCTGGAATGTGTTTGGGAAACTGGATCCCTCAGTTATAGATGATTCTTATAGACGTGGTGGACATGTGAAGACCTTGCAGCGGGTCAAGTGGTCATCTGAACAGGTCTGTTCTGCTCTGGGATAGAGGAACATATTGTTATTTACATCTTCATAATGATACATGGCTTAGAAGTTGAAATAGTTGACTGAAGGAGGCGTTGGCATAAAAGGCTAAAGGGAGGACCACACTGAACAAGAAGACACCATACTGGAAAAATAAATGTGCTGCATTTGACAAAGGAGACAGCTTATTCTTGATAGAGGACACATCATTTTTTACTTAATTTCCACTGCTTGACCCATCAAGCCATAAGTTAAAATAGAAGACTTTGATGAAATAAAGTGGATTGTTTTTTACAAGGCATTGTTTCATGGAAAAACAATTCACACATCCAAGCTTGCCTATATCTTACTACAGGTAGATAAGGGCAGTGATATTACCTGTAAACATTGAGACAATAATCTCCAATGTCAGAGCGAAAAGGCATTGTTTTGATAACATTTATCCTCAGTAAAAATACCCCTATAGCCAGAAAAAACACATTCCTTGAAAGCCATTGTAACGAAACTGTGCCAGAAAGATAACCGTGTTTGACGAATTGAACCTTATGAATGCATCATTGAGACATTTGACAACTGCTTTCACAAAATGTTGATGGGAATTAAAGCTAGGTTTGCTCTAGGGATGAAGAGGGAAAACAATGCAAAACTTTCGCAATCATTTATATGGTCAATGCCGCATAGTAGGACAAACCAGGAGCCCGACATGTTAGATGATGGGACAAGATACTCAATTGAATCTAGTACTTCACCAGAGGGCAGTGATATAGATCAAGATGAGATAGATTGGGCTAGCTTTGGTGAGTATGATATAACCAGACATCACATCTCTTCTCAACAATGTGTCTGTGACACGAAAGATGCGATGAGTATCAGAATGATATAGATTACTTTTTTATTCTTAGTTATGAATAAGAATGGTTTATCCTTTTACAAGTTTATAGTCAATTTCAGATGCACTTTTAGAAATAGAAAGATAGGCATCGTTGTGTTCTAAAAGTTGGTCTATAATACAGTACTTTCTTGTAGATTTTCGATATGTCTAGAAATAGCAGATAATTCTATAAATATAAGGCTAGTTCAATATTTTTCTTAGATCTTCTTCTAAAAGGTTATGTTTCCTATACACATTTACTAATGTCAGTGAATACTTTGATGTGTCTAACTAAGTGAGATATCTGTGTTTGGCACAACGTGCCCTCGGACTCCTGGGTGGTGAGATATCCAAGTTGTAATACAATTTGTACCTCTTACAGCTTACATTTTCTAGCTCTAATATTACAAGCTAATTGATTGCATGTATAAAATACTTGGGAGAACTTACAGTACATGCATTTACTAGTGAGCTCCCTTCATGAGGCATGGCAGCCAACAACTCAGTATCAGTTTTCTTTCTCGAAACTATGCGGGGTATAGTATAGTAGTTAAAGATTACTTTAGATTTGGCCATTAGTGCTGTTTTGCCAAGCCCAGTCAAATCAGTCAAAGTGAATGTATGAGCACCATTGTCTAGTTATAAACATAGCCCACACCAATCTTCTCCAGTTTGATCATTTTGCATTGCATAAACTGTATCAGAATTAACATCTTTCGTTTGAGCTTTTGCTGGGCCAATTCTTGTGTGCTGAAGGCTGTCTCAGGAAAGACTTCTGTCTGAAGTAACTAGTTCATTTTTTGACAAGTTCTTCCCCTCGTCAGGTGGCGTCCCTAACTCTTCAAAAAGGAGACAAAAACAAAATGCAAATATTTCCGATGTGAAAAGGTTACTTTTCTTCACTTTGTATTGGAATTTCAGTGCCGACATTAGGCCAGAATGCCACCGTAACGGTACTTCTGGCAATACCGCAGATCACTAGAGGTAACACACATTTGCTCGCACTTCCTCCCAGAAAACAACTAGGTAATATACATCACAACAACCACACTCCCTTTGTCTAGATCTTTCCAAATAACAGATAATAGGGGGTCTGGTAAACCAGAATGGGTATCACATCTTATATAACTTCAGTATAGGTGAATGGATAGATTTTTAGCTTACTTTTTGTCATCCTCCGATCACAGGGCCTCAAAATCCAGAACATATTCTTTCTTTTACCCCTTGCAATAAGCAGTTACCATTTCCCCGATTAAGAACTCGCAATCTGATTGGCTGTCGCAACACTGCGACAGAAATCATGTATAAGTCATTGCGCATAATTAGATCACGTGATTCAGTTAAATCGGGCGCGTCCAAATTGGTTATAGCAGGGGGAAGAAGGAGGTACGGATTCTGGACACCTGCTTAGGAGGATGACTTTTTGTCTGATATGTCTTCTACTCACTGGTTATTGAATTGATACAAGTTATGTAGAGGTTGCATCACCAAGTGATCAATAATTGCTTCAAGATCAAGGCAATAGTACTATTATGTACTTTACATGGCGATTTCTATCAGAGATTGTCTGTTGTTAGAAAAAAGATATGATTATTAGTTATATGGAAAGATATTTGTTGAGTATCAGACCTAGGTATGAAAGAAGGTTTTATGTTAGCATCTCTTACTTTCTGTACTTGACATGGATTCTCTAGCAGTTATTATTTTCCCCTCAATGAGTGCTACTTCAAAGAACGTCGTTTTCCACTGTAGTAGCATAGCAAGGTTATTTTTGGCATAATCAAGGTAAGGTTCTCTTTAAATAGTATGTTACTCACTTGAAATAACCTATACCACATGAAATGTTTCCGAGCCATTTCCATATTTTACGCATTTTACGATCTTTGATATACTGAGTAGAAAAACATAACTTACTTCTTCTGAGAATAATTTTCTTCATTCAGAATAACAGATTTATCCCATTAAAGGGACATGAATGATATTCTTTTGTTTATGCATTTGGGTTCTTACTGTTACTGGTCTGTTTAGTGAATGAGAGTTGAATGTGACCATGGTTTTTAATCAAGAAATTGTTATTAAACTTTTTCATTCAAAACAAAAAGATTTTGAGATGATCAAATAATTGTTTGCTTTAATCCAGGCCCTGAATATTCTCTATCCTGACAAGGCTGAAAACACTGATTTACTTATATTTTCACTTATTAACCAAAATGGATATTGTCATATCGACCTTATTTCCTAATTTGCAAGCATCTTGGAAAGATTTAGCCTATTTTACAAGAACATAATCGAACTATACCGAGTCACTAGCTTCAATATACTGGACTGAAAAGATGAAGTAATTAGGAAAATCAATTGCTGGTTCTACAAAATCAGGTTTTATCGGTCTACTAATTTAATAGCATGGTTCACATGCCTTTAGAACTTGATAAGTCAGTCACCTTAAATTAGATATCTTTGATGGAACCATGGCTTTCCAAAGTAAATAAAAAGTAGGTATCACCACTTGTTAAACAAAATGGTTATATTTACCCCATGTAAAAAGATGTTTATAGCCTTGAACAAGACATATCAAAGACATTTCCTAATGTTTATCTTCGTGTACAAAGCTGAAGAAATTAAATTGATCCATTAGATATTTGTTTGTGTACCTATTCAAAGGCATAGCCAGGTTTCAGCCAGAGGGGGAAGTGCGATTGGCAAAAAAACTTTGGTTTTCACTCAGCATTTTAAAGCTCTTCTTTTTCTATCTCATGGTTTTTTTTATTTGTCCTGGCGGGGGGGGGGGGGGCTGCGATGGGTGTGATCGCTACACCTATGCTATTGCTAAGCCAGGATATGCTAAGAACTTGTTGGAATCCCTTGTAAAACCATGGAACATAGAATTATAGAATTACATCCACATAAACAATTATACGAGTACATCATTCTGATGTTCATAGCGTTTCTCCTACTGTGCATCACAGGAGGGCAGAGATAGAGAAGGCGTGCCTCACCATGATGCATATACATGTACTGTACATGGGCCGGGTGGGGGGCTTACTTATGGAAATAGGTAACGTGCTGTTAACAAGAATATATTGTTAGACTTTTAACATTGTGAAAGATCACAGCCTTTCTTTGCAGGCAGAGCTGGTCTATGAGTATCAGACTGGATAACTGATGGAGCAGCAGCACTATGAATCTACAAAAGGTTCTTTTTGGAAATCATGGTCAGGTGAATGTACCTGGATTTGAAATAGTTTCAAGGAAACCCATACTGGATAACATGACAGCTGGAAGGCCATGACCACTGGCCATCAATATTGCAGTTGTTCATAAGATGTACCATTCCTTGGGATCATCTTATCTTACCACATGCCTATCTGTTCTGTTGTAGCTTATAATTAAAACAAATCACCAAGGCAACATTGCTAACCAAACCCCCATTTCTGGCTATTTCCCTTTCCTAAAATGTTATCCTTGTCTTGCAAAGTTCTCATCTTTTCTCAACAAAATGTGACTTTTGTTTTTATGTTATTGTATTGTAGAAACCTTTGGATCATGAATACATGCTGAATGACTTGATTCCCCGCTTATCATTCTCATTTCATCTCTATTTTTCTTTAAAGATCTGATCACCAATGTAACTTATGTCTGGGTTTGGTGTACCTAGAGAAGTATCCTGCAATCAACTCCCTGACTCTAAACATTCAGTTAGAACTGACCACAGAAAGTAAAGCATTGATAAGAATACAGCATTCATATTTTTCATAATACATGCAAAAATCATAGATTTTTAAAGGATTTTCATGAGAACAAAGTACATATCGAGACTGACCCCATAAGGATAGCAACAAGTGTTCATTGGTTTGAAGTATGTGGAGATATTCCAGTTACAAGAGTTTTATGGGATGGTATCTATGATTCAGCAGACATAAAAGACATAAGTCAAGTGATTTTACTGTTGGAAACTTGTGCAATATAGCTCAAGTACAAGTCTTGAAAAGCATCAAAAGCAAGGGATGGTTATTTGTTGAAGAAGTTCTAACTTTGGATGCTGATGCTGAAATACATTGACTTTGTTTTGATGTTTAGTAACATATAGTTTATTTTACTTTGCATACCAAGAGTCAAAAGTGGTTATAAAAACATTGTTTAAGATCATACATTAGTCTGTCAGATACCAGCTTAGTAACATTATATAATAAGCCTGACTGATAATACGTAGTATATAAAAGCTTATTGATATCTGAGGAAAGAGACAACATGAAGAAAATGAGGAGATTCTTTAGGAAACGTTTTAAAAGTAAGTAGTACTTTGTAATCCTATAGGCTTTAACTCTCTTTTTAAAGCCCATGGTAATGATGCAACCGAGGATGCAACATTTGAAACAGTCAGCTTTTTAGAACTCTTCAAAGCCCATGAAACTGTATATACTGTATAAACTATATTTAACAACATCCTTTTGATTGTGTTGCAAGACTGAGAGTATCAGAGATTTGTTTCAAAATAATTCATCTTAATTTTAGAATTGTTTGGGCTCATATCACTCCTTGCCATGGTTATTTCTGTTCTCGATCCAGGCAAATATATTTTAACATTTAAAGAATCATTTTTCTGTTAATATTTCAACTAATTCACATTTCACATTTTTCATTTGACATATTATATGATGACTCAAGACTTTCTTTTTGTTACATCTACAGAGACTTTAACCTTTATATATATTTTAATAGCCAAGTTAAGGTTTTTCAAATCTTAAAGTACATGTTATAATGATTACTTTATGGTGAGCTAATGCTTTTTAATGATATCTCTTTAAAATTGAAACTGTTCTCTTTATATCAAGTCTATTAGAGTTAAAGTATTAACATATGCATATGGCTGTAGGTAATGCAGACTTAACATTTATGGGACCTAAAGCACCAGTGGCAAGTTCTAACTGTATGTAAATGATGTGTACTATTGTAAAGAACAACACCAGTAATTAACATGCTAATTGATATAGCCTTAAAACATGTATTGCACCAAACAATTTGCAGTGTTGAACATTATATTTTAGTGTAGAAAACACTTTGATATAGACAATAGGGATTATAAGTCATTTTTATATGTTTCATGGAGAAATAATAGACAAAAAGGGCATTCTCAAATCAGGAAAACCAAATTTAAACCTATAAGGTTACAATATATTAAAGGTAGGTCGACAGTGTTCTTGATTTATCATGGAGTAAGCTATTTGGAAAAGAAAGAACTTATTGTGTACTTCTTAATTAGATCTACAGTAACACTGATTTGAAGAGGAACATGGTGTTTTATGTGGTTTTCTGGTCTGAAATGTCTTGATATTTAGAATCGCTTCTCAGTTATACTTGTTTTAGTCAGCATTGACTGAATGGCTTTTGACTATTCATAAAGGCATCGAATTTAAGAAAATCATTTTGTGATTTAAATTAAAGGGGCACCTATTTGACACCCTGTATCTTACCCCCTCCCCACTCATTCAGCCCATTTGGGAGACATAATATATGTGATATCAAAACCAGGTCTGACTCCAGAAAATATAAATATAAATAGGAGTTTCCTGTTGTTATCAAACAAGTTGTGGTTTTGCATGTCTGGGACATAAATATTTATAGATGTATGGGGTATGTTTGTAAACTTCTAGATTGATGCTTGGCATTGAAATAGCAAGTGTTCCAGAAGAATAATAAATCAAGAAATAGATTTTGAGGTCAATCAGGAAGTAAGTACATAATTTTCTTTCTTCAATTTATGTCATTCATTTTTCTTGATCAAACTTTGTAAGGTTCCGCTTCCCTCTCCCTTCCACTAGCAGTTCGTGTTTGAGGAATATATGTCCAAGAAGTATGTAATCACTGGGAGATCCAGAAGCCAACAAGGGGGGGGGGCACATTTCAAATTTGCTAAACATTTTGAACATTTAAGGCCAATTTTTGGAAAATTTGCCCTTAGAAGGCCAAGTAATGCCCAAAAAGGCCCACTTATTGAGGCCATACAAATTGAAATGTTTTTTTTCTAACCATCATTGCTATCTTCTACATAGCATAACCATTTTCAATAGGTTGATTTGGCTACTTGAAAAGACAATTATGCCTATTAAAGATATCTATCAACCTCTAGGTAACTTAACATCTGTGGCAGAAATAGAGAGGAGGAGCTCATGATATTTTCAGTTTTGGAGCTTTAGCACATATTACATAAATAAACTATATTTCAGTTGTTTACTGGAAGAAATAAAGTTATTGATTTTTTAATCGATTGATTGGGTGATTGACTGATTGATTGGTTGATTGCCTTGGTAATACATTCCTTACAAACTATGTCACTTATCTGAATATAAGGACTCTATGGATACTTATCTATAACCTTTGATCTTTCACCCAACTTAGAATGCAGGATTATTTATTTTATAGCCTACTATAGAACTACTGCATGGTAAGTTATCGCTACTTCAATGTTATTTCTGTATGTTTTTGTTTTTGATATTATTCAGAAGGTTGATATGATTGCTATCACGTTCACATTCATTTATGATTGATTCTTTATACTTCAATTAGCTATATATGATAATGTTAATTTGATCATCTTATGCAACAATATGACATCCAGTTCTTTAACAATGGATAAATTTATGATAAACACAGTGTCAGGTAAGTCAATATGTCATCCATGTGACATCTAAGAGTCAATAAAAGTTATACAATAGGAGGGTACTTGGCAGTCTTGTTACCCTGCGTGCAGAGTCTAGTTAAACTACACTCTGCCTAGTAGAGACCATATTACAGTTTAGTAGCTTATCCCCCACGACGGGTACCGGTGACAGTTTGGGTAAAATTGACATACGCGCTGACCTTTCTTCCACCAATCAGCGAGCTTGATGAAACATACACCAAATGCGTTCTAATTAAATATGCGTGTGTCATTGGTCAATTCCGGGCTCAACGATGACGTCAGAAGGAATGACCATATATAGAACGTCAATCAAATTTGGCCGACGAACACTGATTGGTGCGGTGAGTTCACAGGTTTATTTTAGTTTGAAAGAGTGAAGACGAAGCTCTCTTTGAAGAAGTGAAGTCAAACGAATGCAAAGGGTACAGTCTTGTCAATTGTTCTACATCATCAGACTTTCAAGAAAACTTAGGATATGAAAGGACTGGGTTCATCAGTTGTTTTTTCCTTTAACATTATTATAAAAAAATTATTGACTCGTGAGATCACATCCTCTGAACGCAGTGCTCCAGACATCATCTTCTACGTTCCTTCCTCCTTCCAAGAACAGGGTAGGATTTCTGGAGGCCTGTGCTCGGAGGATGATGAGATCAATTTGTATTTCCATATACAGAATAGAGTAAAAGCTATCTGAAGTGAATATCTTTGGAGCTGGCTAGAATGTCATACAAAGATTATCTGACATCCTTCAAGGCTCCAGAACTAATACATGTACATGTACCTCGTACTGGAAGAAGGAAGGAATATAGTTGTTGATGTTTAGAACCATGCTTTCAAATGATAGTATATGACCAGGTCCATTCTGATACTTAATGAATTTTTCTGTTTTCAAACTATCACCTAGAAAGGAACTGATAGGAACTGGGATCTCTCAAAATGGGTTAGGGCATCGGAAATTAGAATGGAGACAAAGTGTTCACATTTTAAGTTGTCCTGAGAAAGGTGTCCATATATATTTTACACATATTAATTTTAGTTGATGAAACACTGCATATCATTGCACTAGACGGCTTTCAATATTCCTTCTTTTAGTTGTCCTCCTGCTTAGTCCTTATCAGGCTATATACATAAATTCCAAATTTAGTGAAGCTAAAGGTCATCCCTCAGTTATGTCAGTTCATTTAATATCAACTCATTCTCTCATATCAACAATTACCTTTTTCTGAAGAATTGAAAATTTAGTTTTGTTTTCAAAATAAAGATCAGTGGCATTCAGGGTTCTCTAAATCAATTATCAGACATCATGTATCTCTATGTGTGTTGTATGTGAATCAAACAAAACTGTGAAGTGTTGATGTTTTACTGAAGGGGCTTTGTAAAGGGCACACTTTTGCACTCAAAAGTAAAAAACAACCTGCCTTTATATTGTTATGAGAACACTTCAAAAGAATATAGTACAATGTACTTGGCAAGTAGAACTATGCAAAGGTCCATGTGCAGTATGGCAAGTGATTTTAGACGGTCATATCTTTCACCATGGATACTTTCTGGCCATCAATACAGTGGTTTTTATTAAAACAATATGTTTTCTTTCATCTGAAGTCTCCATGAAAGTAAAATATCGATCTAACTCTCTGAAAAATTATAGATTGGGACCCCACGTTGGCACTTATTTAAAAATGTTAGGCTCATTTTTTATCAAACATATCAAAAGTTTCTTCTATACTATATTAACAATTTCTTAAAAGGGGATGCATATTGAAATCTGTTAAAGTTAAAAATCACATATCCCATGTTATTTTCTCATAGGGAAAACACGTGCTATCCATTGTTTTCAGCATAATTTTGGTCATCGAAAATTGATATCTTCCAAACTAGACTTTCAATACCATTCACCTTTTGAAGATGTTTTAGACCCCTTGTTGAATAATCTTTTCATGCAATAAAAAAACAGAAAAAGAAGATCCTCTTTTGAGTAAATAGGTTCAATATTGTTCAACATTCATAATTTTTTGAATTGTTCGATTGAAATTTTTATCATCATGATTACTTCACTTGAAGGATAACATATTGTTTTAATAAGAACCACTGTATTTATGCCCAGAAAGTAGTCATGGTTATAGAAATGACCTAAATGTCTAAATGTCTAAAATCACTTGCCATACTGCACATGGACCTTTGCTATACTAGCTAACTTATAGCAATTGCTCATTGCCAAGAATTACTTATAGTCTTATGCAAGACTAAAGGAATGTTAATTGTTTAAAGAACTTTATTTATAATTAATCAAACTCTTCAGTTATGTAAATAAAAGGGCAGAACTGTTCATTTGTTTCTTAAGAATTATATTATGAATAACATTATTGTTTCTCAAGTAGGAATGTTTCTTTGAGTTAAAATTCTGAGTTATTGTTTAATTTACCATAATATCATATTTCTAACATATTACTGAATTCATACATTATATACTGAGATTTGATTTATATTATTCAAGAACTTACCATTCTAATAAATGTAGTTTGAAATCATTTTGCATCTTTAAAACAATCTTCTTTGGGCCTTAATGGTCTGTTTCTGGAACTGTTGTGACTCTTGTTCTTCTAAATATAGACAGACCAGGCCCGTAGCCAGGGAGGGGGGTTCGGGGGGTTGGGCTGGCTGCGGGCCTGCAGACCTCATGATAACAAAAACTTGGACCTTTTTATACCAAATATAAAAAATACTGTTTTTTAAAAAAAGTTAAATACATGTAATAGGTGATTTCTCTATATTTGCTTTCAGATTTTCATGTTGATTATTTGATTTGGTTTACCATACACATAACTATGTAATATGTTTCGCATTTAAGACATAATTAGACTTATGTTTTGAAAGGTAAAGCTCCACCCTTCAAGCTTCATAGGTTTAAATGATGACTTGTGCTCTCTGTATGAGATAGTTCTGCCTTGGGAATGCCAGCCTGTTTAGCATCAAGGAAGAGATATAGCCCCAGGGGTGGATCTAGTTTTTTGGTTAGGTATCAGCAGTTCTATACTGAAGGCCAAGGGGCATCCAATTAAGGGGTGGTGTAAAGAATGAATTTCAAAATTTCTATGATTTTAGATAAAAGTTGATATAGGAGAGATAATAGTTGGGGAAATAAAAAATATTTATGTAATTCAAGTCTAAATCTACCACTGAACTTTTTGGATTTAGCTGAAAGTTCATTACTGTAACATAGAGTTAAAGATCAAGTCAAAAATGTCTGGTATTCATGGTTTACATTTATCATACTATTCTAAAGGGTTTACCTCTAATATTTGTTCTATGCAGAGTGTAATAATTACTATTAACCTCTGGCTCAGGGTAATCCTGGCCTAGTGTTACAGACAGATGTGTGAGAGAACATTTCAGTATCATCTTGATGAGCTGGGAAAATATCCATTGTGGAGTGAAGATGCTACTCTAAAGCACAGACACAAGAAGAAATTGTCAAATTACCATGATCAGAGGTGCATTGCAGGGGCAGATCTTGAAACCAACAAGGGGGGGGAGCAAATTTCAGGCCAGAGAAAAAAAATTGGGCCTCTTAAACCCAAAAGTAGACCCAAATTTTGAAATTTTGAGGCCTATTTACTTCAACTTTTGGCCTGAAATTAAAAATAAGGCCTTAAAAGGCCCAGTAATGCCCAAAAATTAGTTTTCTGGGCCCGTCCAAGGGGGGCAGCCCCCCCCAGATCAGCCAGTGCATTGTTGATGGTACATGGAATAATTGATACATTCCCTGGGTTCTGTGCATTGTACTGTCTCATCTACCTGTAACTATCATCAGATACTCTGATTTCAGGTCTAACTTCTTGTCAACACATTCTGGTGAATGTTTCCAAGCCTTCATCTGTCAACATGTTCATCAGGTTTCCTGTAAATGATTAACAATATGTTTTAATACAGGAAGACTTTATCTTATAAATACACTTGGGATACTCCACCAGGGGACATGTCTCTTCTGGTTATCTGATTATTGTTAATGTATGGGATTAAATAACCTGAAATCTTGAGAATATAAATGTTATGGAAAGTTCTATTTAGGTAGTTTTCTATATAGAAAAGATTGAGTTATTAAGAGGTGTTAACTTAGCCAGGGTATGCTATATTGAAATGTTCAAAAATAGTCAATCACTTAGTAATTTGGTTTTGATATGTCAGGATGTTTGAATTCTGTTGATAGATGGGTTTAAGAGCAACTTGTTTACTGGAATGGTTATTTATCAATTATACTTGTCCTTACAAGGCCATATTGATTGGAAACCACTCAATAAATGGGTCAAAAGAGAACATATCAATAGTAGCATAGAACCATTTGAGATGGCCTTTCTTGCGTGCATCTATCTATTTGAGAGAATATGGTATAATGTTTATTGAATCTGTTCCCGATAGTTGCTCACCAAGTAAGCAGGCATGTTTTTAATGTCATTAAGGCATGTCATTAATAGTTTTTAATATTTACAAGTTTTCCTCATTTTTGTGAGTGTTACTGTTCTTTACTCCTTCTACTCAAGTAGCATTGTAACTAGTATAATATTGAACTTTTATATCCATATATTATATCCATTATTTAATTTATAGATGAGATTGTGATTGATATGACAACTATTTGTCTATTTGCAAGGATGAATATGTTAATGAGTTTCACTCTAGTATTAAGGAATATAGCTCCTTAAAATTTTATTCAAAAATCAAGAAACACACTAATTTAGAGAACTACCTGAAACAAAACAATGACTTCTATGGATCAAAGCTCAAATTCTTAGCAAGATGTAACAAATTTGCTCTATATTCCAATTATGAATCACAAAGAAAGACAGATGGAAAATGCATATTATGTAAAGATAATGTAGATGACTCTATCCAACACAGACTTGTAGAATGTTCTTTCTTTAACAAAGAAAGAACACACTTCTATTGTAAGTTACTAGACAAATGCAATGAGAATGTGTTTAATTATTTTATATCCTGTACCTCAGAAAATAAACTCTATTTTATGTTAGGTGATGATGTTCTCAGTCAATGGGGGCACGATCAATTTTATATTGTAGATGGACTGGTAAAACAGTTTTTAACAAAGATTTTTAAACCTGACTTATAAGAACGATTTTAGATATTTTAATGATCATGTATGTATTTTGACTGTAGACGCACCTAATTATTTTTAGTGTGCCACTGATTTAAAAGTGTACGTCTAAATAATAAATAAATAAAAATAAATAAATAAATATACACTGTATATGTCCATCTGAGAGAATATGGTATAATATATGTTCCTTTTGTCTTAATCTTTTTAGCTGATTCTAAATTAGCATTGTTGGATATGTCATCTTAATGATTTGCTTGTTCATATACAATGATGATAAGAGAATAAGTTGTTCTTAAGTTTATAATGTTTCAACGCTAATTGTTATATGTCAAATGCCTTCTTTTTAGATTTGTTGAATCTATCACAAAAATCTCAAAATTGCATTCTGACACAAGACTTTTATGCCCAAATTAGTCTTTTGGGTAATTTATTAGTCTATTTTTCTGTTTATCAAGCTAAATAACTTGTTTTAGTCTATTTAAAAACTAACTCTCGAATTAATGTAGAAACAGGACATGAAATTAAATTAACTTGTTGATTTAAAACTCAGCATTTTACAATTTTACATTTGAGGGTTATATGAGGCTGTAAATTAGCAGATGTTTTAGTTTATGTGATCTTATGAAAACATCGTAATATTTAAATTGATTTATGGTCATAATAAACAAACTTAAAAATTCTGGGGCAGCCAAGTGCAAATTTTTACAAAACTTGGCAAAATAGGTATTTGAAGTCAACATATATTTGTTACAGTGGTGGAGTGAATGTAGTCCAGTCAAGTTTATAATTCTCAATGGAAATATACAAACAGATAGTGTTTATTTTATAAGGTAAGGATATTTGCTGTAGGTTTACCAGTACTTATGGATCCTGTATATTAGGGACTTTATCATATGTAACTGTTTATATGTGGGATTTCATATCTCAGATGCCAGTGTCTTTCAAAGTCTTTGATCCCCATGGACTTATCTCAGAGCTCTGCAGGATAACTCTTTAAAGGTAAGGATTCAGGACCTAAATGATTCTCTAGTTCTCTAGTTGGCATCGATTGGCTCTGCATGCCTAATAGCCTATGGAATTCATGAGTAGATTCTTAGAATTTCATAGATGTAACGTATTAACTTATGGAATTTTGGTGAACTTAAGGGGGGGGGGGCTATTTTACCCTTAGCCAGAGTATAACTCTCTTAAAAGAAATGAAGGTAAATGCTATACAGTAGTTATGTGATTGGGAATCATGAATTATTGATCATTACTAGGACTAGGTACAGGCTAAAAGTTCTACATTAAAGTCATACCACAGATGGAAATATGCACCATTTGGGCAGATGCTTTTAATGTTGTCTGGTATGATATTTAACATAGAAGTTGAACATTGTCATCATGTCATGTGTACCAGATTCTATATGAATACAGGCGCACCAATAGATTATTTTGTTATATTATACATTCTTAAGCAATCTTATATTTATAGCAAAACTCAGATCATTTAACACATATTTATTGAAACCTATACCAAAGCTTAGAAAAACATCTCAAATTCAGATATTGGCATACATTTATTTAACCATACTTCAGAAATCAAGGTAAAGAAGCTCTCAGAATAACTCTTTGACTGTTGGGATATATAGTTCTGTATCTCATACTTGAGTGAGTTTGGGGTAGATATCACCCAGGAATATATATCATATCTGAGGAGTGGGCAGTATATATAGTATATGTCCCGATCCAGGCCAAATGCGGGCAGATAAAATATATCCATCTTGCTCCCGGGAGTTTTTCAAAAGTTCGGTCCCTCAGGGAGATATATATCCCTCAGGATATACCCTATATCCAAAACCTCCCAGTACATAACCCTTATATATATTCAGGTTTTGTGGATTTATAGTCCTATATGTCGAGATATTGGTCATGTTTATATGAGGATTTAGGGATTTTGCTCATAAGTAGGTCCTATTTGCAGGTTAAACTGATGTTTCAATGTGAACATGACTTGTTAATTTGTTGATTTATGTTTAACTAAAATTTAAGATTGTACTTCCAAATTATTTATGCCAGCTGACTAATAGATTGTCTTTTAGAGTCAAAAGATGCAGAAGCAGCAATTTATCTTTTCAACAAAATATTCATAGATAAATAAACGTTTTCAACATTCTGGGAGATTGGTAAATAGTTTTGGACATGGTGTTTGGAAAGCAAATAAACCAGACAATAGATTGGTTATTCTGACCCAAATGTGTCAAAAGTTAAGCTGATCCTGAATAAATACAGGTCTATGTAGTATTGGAGAGAGACTGATTTGAAATGCAGGTGAGGGAAAAAGCATGTGATGGCTGGTACAGGTAAATCATGTGACAGCTAATACAGTTTAACCATGTGGCAGCTAAAACAGGTAGAACATGTGGCAGCTAATACAGTATAGGTAAATCATGTAGTAGCTAAAACAGGTAAATAATTTGGCAGCTAAAACAGTTGAACCATGTGGCAGCTAAAACAGGTCGAACATGTGGCAGCTAATACAGTATAGGTAAATCATGTAGTAGCTAAAACAGGTAAATCATTTGGCAGCTAAAACAGGTAAATCATAGGTAGCTAGTATAGGTAAATCATGTGGCAGCTAGTACGAGTAGATTTATGTTTGTATTTATGCTATCAATATTGTTATGTCACCACCAAAAAGTGGTAAATAAAGCACATAGCATTGAGATCATTGAGATCAAAGCAGATACATGCCACGGAGAAGAGGTTATGGCCTGTATCAAGCCATCTTACATGTTTTTGAATGCTACTGTAACTCTGAGATTTACCCTGGCTTAATGCCTTAATGATATAATGGGTATAAGTCCTTATATAACAAATTTATTTTGCAAGTAATTTGTATGATGCGTTTTAGTAGAATTGCTTTTATTTTATTACTTATAATTTATGATATTAATAATTTCCCAACAGAGTTCCTATTACTTATTTCTATATGCTTCATAAATATTGTGTTTTCTTTCCTTGATGCAGTTGATATAATTGAGTAGGCTTGGGAGATAGAGTGTTAGCTATCTTGGATATTATCTAAATGTCAGAAATATAATTTGCTTATTGATGATCTTACCCAGAGGTTTTCAAGAAAGCACCAAGATATTATCAATAGAATTAAAGTCATTTAAGTTCTTTAGAAATCGCATCCTGTCTAGTTATTATTATGTCACCACCAAAAGTGGTGACATATTGTTATGGTCTCCGTTTTTTTGCGACGGCGGTTGGCGTCCGGCGTCTGGCGTCCGGCGTCTGGCGTCCGGCATCTGTAACAATTTCTTACAACTTCCTATAACTTATCAAATACTGTTTAGACTGACTTCAATTTTTTTCTAAATCATCTACATGTTCTCAGAAGTTCAAATCTGACTTTAGATTTGACATTTCACCTTCAATGACCTTCTCAAGGTCAAAAAGGTCTTTTTTCAACTTGCTTCACATTGACTAATTTTTTTTTCAAAATCATCTACATGTTCTCAGAAATTCAAATCTGACTTTAGATTTGACTTTAGATTTGACCTTCAAATCTGACTTTAGATTTGACATTTGACCTTCAATGACCTTCTCAAGGTCAAAAAAAGGTCAAAAAGGTCTGTTTTCAACTTGCTTCAAATTGACTAAATTTTTTTTTCAAAATCATCTACGTGTTCTCAGAAATTCAAATCTGACTTAAGATTTGTCTTAAGATTTGACATTTGACCTTCAATGACCTTCTCAAGGTCAAAAAAGGTCAAAAAGGTCTGTTTTCAACTTGCTTCAAATTGACTAAATTTTTTTTCAAAATCATCTACATGTTCTCAGAAATTCAAATCTGACTTTAGATTTGACATTTGACCTTCAATGACCTTCTCAATGTCAAAAAAGGTCAAAAAGGTATTTTTTCATCTTGCTTCAAATTGACTAATTTTTTTTTTCAAAATCATCTACATGTTCTCAGAAATTCAAATATGACTTTAGATTTGACATTTGACCTTCAATGACCTTCTCAAGGTCAAAAAGGTATTTTTTCAACTTGCTTCAAATTGACTAATTTTTTTTTCAAAATCATCTACATGTTCTCAGGAATTCAAATCTGACTTTAGATTTGACATTTGACCTTTTATGACCTTCTCAAGGTCAAAAAAGGTCAAAAAGGTCTGTTTTCAACTTGCTTCAAATTGACCAAATTTTTTTTTTAAAATCATCTACATCTTTTCAGAAGTTCAAATTTGACTTTACAAGTTCTTAAAAGTTCAAATCTGACTTTGACCTTCAATGACCTTCTCAAGGTCAAAAAGGTATTTTTTCAATTTGCTTCAAATTGACTAATTTTTTTTCAAAATCATCTACATGTTCTCAGAAGTTCAAATCTGACTTTAGATTTGACATTTGACCTTCAATGACCTTTTCAAGGTCAAAAAGGTCTTTTTTCAACTTGCTTCAAATTTACTTAATTTTTTTTCAAAATCATCTACATGTTCTCAGAAGTTCAAATCTGACTTTACATTTGACATTTGACCTTCAATGACCTTCTCAATGTCAAAAAAAGTCAAAGAGGTATTTTTTCAACTTGCTTCAAATTGACGAATTTTTTTTTCAAAATCATCTACATGTTCTAAGAAGTTCAAATCAAACCTTCTTAAGGTCAAAAGGTAATTTCCAACTTTCTTTAAATTGACCAAATTGTTTTAGGTGGTGACATTTTGTCATGTTAATGCCTTGTCAGTTATGATCTAGTGCTAATTCTGCAGGTCTATCCATAGGAGTATAATACTATAGTATTCAGATTTACCAGATTCCTTCCTAGATATGATTAAAGGAAAGAATTGGGGATGTTTATGATTAACGAAAGAATAGTATGGGGTGTTTATGAATAAGGAAAGAGTAGGGGTTGTTTATGATTAAGGAAAGAGTAGGGGTGTTTATGGTAAAGGAAAGAAGTTTAGAGGATGTTTATGATTAAGGAAAGAGTAGGGGTTGTTTATGATTAAGGAAAGAGTAGGGGCTGTTTATGATTAAGGAAAGAAGGGCAGTTTTTTTATGATTAAGGAAAGTGTAGGGTATGTTCATTATTTAGAAAATAGTTGGGGCTGCTAATGATTAAGAAAGGAGTATGGAAAGAGTATGAGTTGTACTTAGTATATGATTATGGAAAGAGTAGGGGTTGTTTATGATTAAGGAAAGAGTAGGGGCTGTTTATGATTAACGAAAGAAGAGGAGAGGGTATTTATGATTAAGGGAAAAGTAGGGTGTTTATGATTAAGGAAAGAATAGTATGGGGTGTTTATGAATAAGGAAAGAGTAGGGGTTGTTTATGATTAAGGAAAGAGTAGGGGTGTTTATGATAAAGGAAAGAAGTTTAGAGGATGTTTATGATTAAGGAAAGAGTAGGGGTTGTTTATGATTAAGGAAAGAGTAGGGGCTGTTTATGATTAAGGAAAGAAGGGCAGGTTTTTTTATGATTAAGGAAAGTGTAGGGTATGTTCATTATTTAGAAAATAGTTGGGGCTGCTAATGATTAAGAAAGGAGTATGGAAAGAGTATGAGTTGTACTTAAGTATATGATTATGGAAAGAGTAGGGGTTGTTTATGATTAAGGAAAGAGTAGGGGCTGTTTATGATTAATGAAAGAAGAGGAGAGGATATTTATGATTAAGGGAAGAGTAGGGGTGTTTATGATTAAGGAAAGAAGAGTAGAGGATGTTTATGATTAAGGAAAGAGTATGGGTTGTTTATTTATGATTAAGGAAAGAGTAGGGGTTGTTTATGATTAAGGAAAGAAGGGTAGGTTTTTTTTATGATTAAGGAAAATGTAGGGTATGTTCATTATTTAGAAAATAGTTGGGGCTGCTAATGATTAAGAAAGGAGTATGGAAAGAGTAGGAGTTGTATATGATTATGGAAAGAGTAGGGGATGTTAATGAAGAATGAAAGAGAATGGGCTGTCCTGCTATCAGGAAGGAAACAGCAGCATGAAGAAATGAAATTGGTCTGATTATGATTCCCTTCTCATCCACTTTCTTAATTCTTATCTCAGAAGGCCAAAATAAAGCAGCTGGTAAAGTGGGCTGATATCTGCAATGATCAAATAATTTTTCTTTATATGGTGTCTGAATTCTTTGTATGTCTCATTCTAACTCCCTTTGGTGGAAGTACAGTATAAATGAATATTAGGTTACCCTTTGAAAGAGCTTAACTATGTTTGCACTCTTATAATTAAAGATTATTCTTAGATTAAAGCCTGTATCTAATCAGAAAAAGCAAAAAGCACAGCATAACTAAATAGCTTCATATTCAGACTCCCTTGAAACTGCATGTGAGATTATTAAAGTCCCCGTCTAAAGTTTGAAAATATTTTTTTATCATTCATTTACTATTTGTCAGGACTTAAAAAGTGATTTTAGAGATTTTTGAACAAAAAAAATTTTTTGAACAAAAAAGTTGTGTGCATTTCATTTCTCAAATATTCAAATTTCCCGCCATTTTTCAAAAAAAGTTGAAATTTCTTAATCATCAAATATTTCTTAATGCATTTCAAAAAAGATTATCTTTTTAACACCAATGCAAAGATTGAACAAAGGACACACTATTTCAATAATAAAATGCCATATTTAATGGGCCACCTCAATGTTTTAGCATATCAAAAATATTTTTAAACATTAATGATGTCAAACTTTTTGAAAAAAATTGAATTTTTTTTTTCGATGTCAATCTTTTCTAAATATGCTAGACTTTCATAAAAAACCAATGTTGATTGTCTAACCAGGTTAAAAGGAAGAATAAATTATGTTTTAGATATCATTGTACCATTGGTTTTTATGAGAACTAAAATTTTGAAATGCATTTTTCTCAGAACCATTTTCATGCACTGATAAGTTCATTTCTCGCTTATTTATGAACCGATTTTCTTAATTTTTTCGGCAAAAAACATGGGAGGATGAATGCTATGCATTGGTATGAATTTTGGCTAATTAGAAGATATGAGTGACCTCTAAAAGTTGGTTTTAAATAAATTCACAAATTTTGGAACAAAAAGTCTATCAAACACCACTTTTTGAAATTAAAAAAAAAAGTTTCACATATCACACTTTGATAACATTGGGTAAGACTACAATATAAGCCAAAGTGGTTTAAACTTTATATGGGGCCTTTAAGATCATATTAGTCTCAAAATTGTAAAATCATCTGTACTTGTAAGAGGGATGTTTGGCTGGCTAATAGGGAACAGGGTACTTAGTCCAGTTGCCAAATACCTCTGACAGGCTAAAGGTCGTTTTAAGGTATAAAGTTTTTTTCTGTGCATTTTTCTATTGCTACACATGTATTCTTTAAAATGAAATAATCTGCAAAATCATATATGTTGAGCTTTTTTTTTAATCGCACCATATAATTATGTAATTAATTTCAAAGGGGGCGTGGCACTTTGAAAGTTATAACATGTTAACATTCATTAAAAATTATTAGACCACTGAGAAATATGTGTTTTCGAGAGATAGAGAGAACAAAGGTTTAATTTAACATACATTGCATGTTTTCAGCCTGACCCCCAGGGGCCGTGAATGGGGGGAGGGGTCTGGAAAACAGGAATTTTGAAATCTTTCTGAAGTATAGCTTTATTATACTCAAATGAAAGGTAATTAAGAGTAGATTGCAAATATTGTATCATTTTTCTGATTCGGGCCTCCTGAAATTCAAAATGGCCGCCTAGTGTGGGATTTCGCAATAATTTTGTGATCTTCAAAGTATGCGTATTTTATATTCAATTTGAAGGAATGTGAGAGCAGGTCACTGTTAAAGTATTGTTTTTCCTAATTCATGCCTTAAGATTCAAAATGGCTGCATAGAGCAGGAATTCTGTATTACTTAAAGATCTTTTCAAAGTAGTGTTACATGATACTATATTAGATTTCAAATAGTATTGTCTTGATGATTTATACCTTTGAAACCCCTTAATGGTCACTCATATGCTTAAATCTGTGAAACTTCTTATATATCTCTAATGTATGTATGTCTTAATATCTGTGCAAGTTGCTGATATCTAGTTTGAGATTGATTACATAGTATTACAATAAAAAAAAACTTTGTTAAAAGATAATACCTATAGTACATATTTTGATAGAAGCACATGCAATTATATTCAATGTACCTCAATTTATAAAGTCATCATGTGATACAAAATATGATGCTTTTTAAACTAATTTGTCAAAAAATGTCATCCAAACGAAAAATGTGACTATACTAACATTCCATTTTCATAGAGGTGTGAAAAATAACAATTGTGATCTTTCCCCTCTAAGAGATTACTGAATCACCAACTTAGTTATCTACAATTATTTACCTCTACAAATATCGCTTGGGACTATACTGCTGGAGTTCAAGGCTTCTGCTGTTGTATCTAGATTGATACAGATAATTTCAAACAATTTTGGAGCAAACATGTCCTTTTGGAATGGATGGAAGTCAACCCATACATTGGTGATATTGGCAGTACAACTAAAAAGAATATTGAGCTATTAAATCCCCAAGTATGGAGGATACTTTACCAGATTGACTACAATGAAAGAGAAATCAGTTAAGCCTGCCACCTTAACAAAGTACTAGCCATTGGCTGACATGAAACCATCCGACCCTAGCACAATGATGACCATGATGATTAAAGCTAAACATCTTACAAATGAATATGGCATGGAATGATATATATAGCATATTCTTCTTGTGCATCATAACCACAACCATCAGTTGCAGAATCTGTCCACCATGCAGCGAAAATCACCTGGGAGGGCAGTGGTGGATATAAAGCGATTAAAACAATCTACAACAGCAATGAAGTTCGAACCCTACCCCCAACAATTAAGGCGTTTGCAGATTGCAGAAATTTCAAGGGGGCTCATTGGAAAACTTGAAATATGCAGATTGTCCCAATCCATCCGCCCTTGAATCAACACAATTTAGTTGAGAAAAAGTTGAGAATTATTACTTAGGAGCTTTACCAGAAGACATACAGTGTGTCTCATCAGAAGTCTTGAAGCCCATAAATGTGAATGGCTGGATGGCGCGCTTCAGGAGAAAATGACTGTTTAGCAGTACAGCGACAGTGTTGATTATGTAATAGTTATCTAACTAGAAAACGACAACTCCACGGAGTAGCAAATCCCAACGAACACTACAATATATTCATGAATCTGTATATGGCATGATGTGATTATTTACCATCTACTCTACCCTTGATCAAATTGACAGATATTAAAAGGCATACATTACAGATATATCAGAATTTCACCTGGGGTATATTCCTCAACACTACCCCTGGTAATACGAATAATGTGTAATATCGACAAATACACCCCTTAGATATCTAAGCACGAGTGCCAAAGGGAAAGGACCAAAAGTTGTAATGGAACTTAGCAAGAAAAAGCAAACTCTAAGTGCATACCAGTCAAGAAAAACAAACCCCATATATCCCAAAACCATGATCTAACATGAAAAGAAACAATGTCTTTCCCCCGCCATTCAAGAACCAATATCACAATCCAAGACTAGAACACCAAGGGACATTTCATTCATACTGAAGTCATTACAATACATGTTGAAGAAAAAATTAGAAATTGATATCCAATACTCATAACATCAAAAATAGTTGTAGATACAAGTACTCATATAAAATAGAGCATTCAGTCTCAAATGATGTGGGATAGATAAAATCCAGTCTACAAGTCCATAGGCGTTTCAAAGGGTCAACATCCATTCGCAAAAGCCATCGCCATAATCCATAAAACACAATAATTCACAATGGTCATCAGGAGAGAACTATGGCTGGTTTCGATCCCTATTTCTCAACCATTAATGCCAGTGCTGGGATCCACCTCAAAAGGTGCCAATTGAAAAAATTGTGAGTTCAGCGCCAATTTCTTAAACAATTCCTACATCCTTCAGCATCTCAAGTTGTAAAACTTAAAACTTCGAAATTAATGACTTGTATTTTTCAGCAAAGACCAGAAAGTATTTCTTAAACTTTTTACAAGTATAACCTTGACCTAACAGTTTGATCACTAAAGTATTGTGTCTTGACTTAAAATCTAAATATTTAGAGCATGCAATGCCATATCTAATAAGCTAGGATACGTACACCCCATATGATAGAGCTAGGCACAAAAGCTTTCGAACACTTCACTCCCTTCAGTCGTTCGGGGTACATAAAACATTTGTACCTAGCCCTGCATGGTGTAATCGTCGATATAACACCTGCTCTTCAGTCTATATTTCTTAAATATATAGCCTTACTTTGAAGAAATCGCTGAGTAATAGCGAATTTCTACTCTAGAAACAATACAATGATTGTTATCTACTTCAATTTGAGTATAAATGAATAAACACAAGGAGCACACACGTCTCAAACTCGTGGTTACAGCACCTAATTGCCTAGTTTGAACGTGCTGGCGCTCAAGCCCTCTCGGCCATATAGACATACTTTGAATGGATCAGGAAATTATTGTGTAATCCTACATTAGGCAGCCATTTTGAATTTTTCGAGGTCTGAATCAGAAAAATGATACAATATTTGCAATCCACTCTAAATTGCCTTTCATTTGAGTATAATAAAGCTACACTTCAGAAAGATCTCAAAATTAATGAAAATTTCTTTTTCCCCACCCCCTCCCTCCTATACTCAGCCCGGGGGGGGGGGGGGCAGGGTGAAAAACATAGAATATATGTGGAAAAGATGGATGTTGTGAATATACTACCAAAATTTTAAAAAAAATATTCAGTACTTTGGTTTAAAAATAAAGAGTTAATATTTTCGCGAAATAGTCCCGTCATTTTTAAAGTGGTGGCCATCTTGATAACAGACGAATGGGTGGAGGACTTCACTCTATGTCTGGGATAATAACCAATTAAAAGCAATTTGCCTTTGCCTACAAATGCATTAGTTTGTGAAATATTGATCTTAAAACTTGGATTTTCTAAGATTAGCGATATAAATCTGCAAAAAAACAATTACTAGAAAAAATGATGACTCAGCACTTTTTAAGACATTATAATTTTATGCATTTGTCGAGTTTTGAAGAGGTCTGTGTTAAATAAGTGCTTAATATAACCTCACAATATATTTTTCAGTGAGATAAATTAGAATAATTGAAAAATAAAGTAAAAAATTTGCTGAGTCAGCAGAAAAAAATGCTCAACCTATAAAATTTTGCAGATTGTTTAATTTACTTAAGAATGTCAAGTACTATCAGAATATGCAAAGAAAAAAACTTTATACCCTAAAACGACCCCTTCCTTCTTGGCCACCGGACTAACTCTTAGATGATCTTCAAACAGTAGTCTGGAAGATGTCTATGCTGCAAAATGTTTATATCAAGATGTACTTGTCAAAATTGTCAATACTTTGAGGAAGATTGGTATCATTCAACAAAACTGTCATTTAAGACAGGTGATTTGAAGGTTTGAACCCATAGAACTGTAAATAATCAAGGATAATATGGGAAATGTTTGACATGTGAGTATTGTGAAGTCTGGTATAGCATGGTTCAAGTAAAGGAAGTGTTTTTCCAAAAACTGAAGTATTCAAGTATTTACAATGGAGTAAGACATGGAGAGAGATGTATTCAAAGTACTTGCCGGAGAATGTGTTTGGCGCAATATGCAGAGAAGTGTTTATCAGAGAGAAGTGTTTACCAGAGAAATGTGTTTACCAGAGAAATGTGTTTACCAGAAATACAGAATTTTATTTGTGCCATGTTCAGAATTAGTAAATTGAGGAACATAGTTTTGAAAAGGTGTTGTTTAAAATGAGGTATTAAAATGAGTGTAATATTGAGGTATTCATTAGAGAAAACCATGTTAATCATACATTAAACATTATTAGTAATGATATGTGTTTCTTTGAATACTTGCAGGACATCTTGGTTCAATGGAGGATACAACCATGCTAGATGAGACCAGCACAACCCCCTCCAAGCGCTCCAACACTGCCTACAAGCACCTCGTCACTGATATGAGTAAGTCATGTTATAATGCAAGTATGATTCTGATGATTTATTAGTTAGACATGCATAAGTACATATAAGTGATATATAGACTTATCACACCATGAAACATTGCAAACAATGTTACATCACTCTAATTTGTCGACTTGAACATGAAAATCATTTATAAATGTTTATTAGATATTTATAATTGTCTTTCAGGAGCACAGAATTTCGATGTGATTCGTTTTGCAACATACAGGACAGCTTGTAAACTTAGATTCATACAGAAACGAACCAATTGTGAGTATCATTTTCTCTAAGCATGCTTTATAGTAGTGGCTGTTTATATTTTAATACACACACGGTCCTAACTTCGACCGTTTAATTTGAATTTTTGACCTATCCGATGTTTGAAAATCAAGGTTTACGAGTCTCATACTGCACCGTTTTTGTTCAAACTTGTTCCATTCAAAGCATAACAAAAATCCCTTTCTGATGGTACATTATTCTCTTAAACAGAGTCCCTACTTCCAGCAGCATTTTGGTCCCCATCTGTAAGAAGGCCTTCTAACAGCTGGGGACCAAAACGCTGCTAGAACGAGGGACTCTTTACAATAAAGTAATGCACCGACATAAAGGCAATTTTGTTTTGCTTTTAATGGTATAAGTTTGAAGAAAAACAGTGCAGTATGAGACTCGCAATCCTTGATTTTCAAGCATCTGGTAGGTCAAAAATTCATATTAACGGTCAAAGTTAGTACCGCGTGATACAGTATCTGATATAACATTGAGCGAGTTGTGTCTCTGACCCTCCCCCACCATATCCAGCATCAACTTTTGACAGGTTCCCTATTATGCAAATCCATTTAATACAAATATCGGAAAGATGTTACAATTGTATGAATTAATCCTCAGGCCAGTAGCCCTGAGGCGGGGTCAGGGAGTTCGAGCCCCTTGGCCAAAAATTATACAGTTTTTCACCAATCTGAGTACTTTTTAAAATTGATTTTAGGCCAGAATTGTAAAATGTTAACTCCCCTGGAATTTTTGGAAAAGTGAACCCCTATTGGAGAAAGCTGGCTACAGCCTGATCCATGTCTATTGAATATGTTGAAATAATTTTCCATCATCTACAGGCTAGAATTCATATTGATTGATTCTATGAGCAATTGTTCTCGTCAACATTTGTCTTGTGAATTTAAATCTGATAACATTTTGTTCTCCCTTTTATCTGAGAAGTTGTTTTCATTTACTGAGATAGAGTTCTATTGCTTGTGCACCATATTATGACAAATTAATCCAACTTTCCCTGTAAGGTCAATATTGATTATGAGATTAATAAAACTACTTATTAAGGTCACTTTGGAACTTTATAAGATAACATTTATTGTTAGTACCTCAGTTGAAATACTCGTTTTTGATTGGTCAACGAGCGGTGAATAATTTTAACTGTACACCGCGCAATGCATTGCCGGTGAATAATATTCCCAGCATTCCACTAAAATGACGTCATTATCAGACGATAAAATGGCCGCCGCTAGCACTAGCCGTTTCAAAAATGTTGAAGAGGATATTATTAGTCTCTTAGAGAGTAAAGACAGTCAAAATACGAAGAAAAATCTAAAACTTTGTACAAAGCTTTTAGTGGACTTCGCCCAGGAGAGTAATTTGACTCCATTGAGTGAACTTACTGCCGATATACTGAAATACAACATGAACGTCTCGAGGGTCTGGATCCAACTTCAAGTCAACTTCAAGGGTCAGAAAAATCTAAGATATTCTTCGGACTAACAAAACAATTATAGACCTCTCCATTCGGTTTACTGTCAAAATTATATCCCTCGACTGTAAACCTCGACCTACGGTCTCGGTTTACAGTCTCGGGATATAATTTTGACAGTAAACCTCTGGAGAGGTCAATAATTGTATACAGTAATTTATCTTGAATTGGTGACAGATTTAAATATTCCAACCATATCTAGCTATATGTTTCCAACTTTTTATGGATGGTATTCGCTGTTTGGTGTTGGTGGTCAATGTCTGTAACAAATGGCAGGTGGTGATATTTTGTATGTTAATACCTTGTTTTCTGATGTAGGCAATATACAATAATGCAATCAATGTAGTATTTTGGGCTCACTGAATTTGAAGTCAATTGTACCTGAAATAGATGTGTAAAACAATTGTTGGATTTACATTCATATATTGTTCAAAATCCAGAATGGTTTAGTTTATTCTATTGTCCCATTTGCAAATAATCAAACACAAATCTATGTGTTATCTCAGTCTCAGTATCTCAGTTTAAATAGCAGCAGGTACATGTACTTGGACATTGGAACAGATTAGAACACATTACTTTTCTTAGATATAGAGAAGCAATCTGTCCTTCTGTCTGAATGACAATTCAAGTAGTCCTCATCCAATTTGGTTCATATTTAAAATATCCTCGTGATGTTGATGTATAAAACAACTGCTCAAAGGAAATAAATCAAGGCGTCCTTTTCAAAATAGCCACTATTTTTCACAAAATACTATAAACTTAAAAACTTCAAATTAGAATCATAATCTGCTTATTTTAGATGGCTGTCATTTTTGGTCCTTTAAATCGAAGTTCTTGATTAAATATCTGACTTTGTATATTTCTCAAGTTATATGGATAATGGATCTCTGTAATATATTCTGCACATGCATCTATCTGTTGACTGTTTTGTTATTCAGTCATTCGGTCATTTGTTATTCCCCCTATTTTGTTGTTCAGTTTGGCAGTTGGCACTCTATTCTGTAGAGTTGCCATTATCTAGTTTAAAGCATGTATTTGACACACAAGAAGTAAAAGGAATCTTTAAGGTACATATTCTTAGCTTGTAATATAGACTTTGATTTTTCTTGATTTCCATCTGTAATTTACAAGCATTGGTTCTTATTAGGAGTAATACTCAAATAAGGCTTAACCTTGTCAAAGACAAATCTATAGGATTTTTAATAGGAAATCAAGTCAATGCCAGTGTCCCAATTTTTGGATGATTGATATAATTACAAACTGAACGACTTAACTCTTAAATTGGAAACTGGAGTCCTTCGTAATCAATTTCGATATTGTACCAGTAAAATATGATACACAAAAAGCCAATTTAAGGAGGCTTTATTTTTATGTTCGTGTAATGGCAAGATATTGAAATGGATTTTGATTAATGGTCTACTCAGCAGAGGTTATCGTGATAGCATGAAAATAACACTATAAGATATAGATTTATGATTTATATTCTTACCCATTTACTGATTTTCGAAATGTTATGCTTTCATTTTGATGGAACTATTTTGAATTATGGCTTTCATAAAGCATAATTCTGCTATTATATGGTGATTTATGACTTGGCTCACTTCACTGCACTGGTGAACCTGAGTCATCAGATCAGGTTAGTTATGCATGTACATAGGAACTAGAATGCAATCTGGTACTTTGCTAATAGTCCATTTGTCATTTTATGAACGTATGAATAGTTAAAAGTTTGATGTTTTTCTGCGTAAATACTATCATTAGGGATTATTGGAGTGAATTAGCTGGGTTGCCAAAAAAATAACTTTGGGGAAAAATTTTGTATCTATTCCCATGGTAACATACTAGGTATATGGTGGTATCCCAACGCTAAGTCAATAGTCAACGCCATGTTAAGCGATTGCAACCCTCCCTAATCAGCCTATATAATTTTTTCCCCAAACAAGCTTTTTTGGCAACCCAGTTAAATCACTTCAGAAAACCCTTATTATCATAACTCGACCATAAAACATCGTACTTTTAACAATTTCTGATTCACTATTGGATGTATAGGGGTGACAAATAGACTATAATGTCAGTAATTACAAATCTCTTTTACACACCAACAGGGTTGTTTTGGGCTCTCTTGGTCTTAATTAATGATCATATCCATTTTATGGAGGATTTGTACTTGTAGTTTTCTGAATTGGTACCTGCTCTTCCTTTTCCTCGTTTTGGGGGAAATTAGCTTTTTCTTTTTTCGCCATGTGAATACTATAAATGGTGCCATTTTGTCTTAGGAAGAACATGTTAGTCTCCCTTTTACATCAATTCCATAATTTTTCTTTTCTTTGGTAGACTAAGCTTTAGAATCACTGATGAAAGCTAAAAACAAAGAAATACATGATAGTACATGACAGTACAAAGAAATCACAATTTGCAAATTGTATCCACATCAATTAATATTCTAATACGTTTTATTTCCAGTGTACTTAGTGGATATTTGGAACATCATTGAAGCCTTCCGTGAAAATGGTCTCAACACACTAGAACATGGGACAGAATTAAATATTACACGTGTTGAACAGATCCTGACCTCTATATACTTTCACCTGAACAAAAGGCTGTCAACCAACCAACAGATAGATGTAGAAGAAAGTATAAGTTTGGCACTTAACTGGTTGTTCAACGGATATGATCTGTAAGGAACATATACTGACAAATTGTACATTTACATTTTTTTTTTAAATAGTTTTTTTTTAGTAAACTATTATCCAGAACTGACGCACATTAAGTTTTTGTTGCCTTATGGGAGCTTAAATCTTCTTCGTCATTTAGAAACTTACGAGAAGTACCTCTGCCCTGAAAAGACTTGGAATAGTTTTGTTGATATTTTAATCTCACCACCATCCAAAAGGGGTATTTACAGGATATCAGTTTTAACATCTACATCAATATTTTTACTCTTCCTATCAAATTGATAAATATTGAGTGAATACTGGGTATAATGAATAATTTAAATAAAGATAATCATTACATTAAAACCCTTTAATGAACTTCAACAATAGAATGGTTGATATTATTGCTTTAAATAACACCATATTTTGGGATGACAACCTCAATGATATATGATATACATGTTTACCACATTTCCAGATTATATTTCAATATCCATTAATTTAGTTTGCCTAGAAATAAAGTTCTTTTCATACTGTCTACCCACATTGTTTCTTGTGTCAACAAATGAATTGATCTTTTCACTCTGGCATGTGCTTTATACTTCCAACTGCAGAGATAAACTACAGAAATATACGAGTGTAGTGACATAACACAAAAGCATTAAAACTGCACTTTGATGTCATCTCAATCTAAGTTCTATTAATAATTCATCTTCCCATTCACTGTTGTTAAGACAACAGACTTTATTGAAATAAGAAATACATTTTGAATAAATATAAACTTCAACTAAACATAATATGAATAACAAAATAATATTTTTAAATACGTCAAATTCCGAGCAAGGCTAGGATATCATTTAGGTTGATTGATCTTTGTTAGTTCATATCATTTTTGTATATTTCTGATATTCATATATTGCTTATTGTGTTCTCTTTGTAAGGATAAACATATGTTGTATTCTCTTGCAGAGATGGTAAAGGCAGAGTGAGGGTGCTTAGTTTGAAGGTGGTGCTATCAACCCTCTGCTCTGGGAAACTTGTGGATAAACTTCAATGTAAGTACAGTACATATACATGGAATTAATATCTTGATGAATCTTGTTGAGACATCAAGCAAGTCGATTGGTCAAATACACAATTGTACAATGTTTTCTTGGAGTTTCTTGACTGTATATCTGAAGCTAGTTCTTGATTCAGAAATGTTCAAGATTAGAAGATTGACTCAGTGGTGTCACTAAATAACAAACAGTGACAACAAACAGAGCCTCGTGATTTGAGAACTCTGCAGTTTTCAATTTAACCAAAATAACGGCTTTGGTAAATGTTTCTTGAAAGATTGGGAAGTTCAATGGGCAACACATGAAAAAACTAAAGCTTATCAACACAATAAATGTCAGTTTATCTGTATGAAGATTATAAGAAAATATTAGCAAGAGGAAAACCTAGCTATGCTAATTGATCTCAGAGGTTTCCGGTCAGACAATCTTCTTACTTTTCAATCTCATTTATGCATCAGGTCTAATCTGTCTTGGTCTCTTAGTACTTCCTAGATGTCTAATTACCACCGCAGACTTATATCAGGCTTTATATATAATTAACGCCATATAAATACTTTCATTTCCTATTTGTCACTATTAAGGTTAGAATCAGTCTGCAATAAAGTGTCAGGTATTATGATATATAGCACACCTTTTGTGATCTTAAGCACCATGATTTACAGGTATTTTAAGGACGTGTTTTGATCTGTTAGATATCAGACAAGAATGGGTGATCACTGATACAGTATTTGTGATTGTGTGTTTTAAGATGTTTTCATGCAGATATCAGACAAGAATGGGTGATTACTGATACACTATTTGTGATTGTGTGTTTTTAGATGTTTTCATGCAGATATCAGACAAGAATGGGTGATTACTGATACACTATTTGTGATTGAGTGTTTTTAGATGTTTTCATGCAGATATCAGACAAGAATGGGTGATTACTGATACACTATTTGTGATTGTTTGCTTTTAGATGTTTTCATGCAGATATCAGACAAGAATGGAGTGATGGTGAAGTCCAAGTTTGAAGAGTACCTCAAGGATCTACTTGCAATTCCCACAGCAGTCTATGAAGGCCCATCTTTCGGTTACAATGATACAGCTTCAAGGGCTTGCTTTGATGGGGTGAGATTTGCTATGTTATTGAGTCTTTATTTAAGAATTTAAAGCTTGAGTTTCAATTTTTCATATTCTGAGGTCTAATATTCCTATACCAATTATTGATAATCAATTTATTCTGTGAATTATGAAAAAAGTTGCCATGCAAATAACATGTTATATTTCTTCTTGGAAATATGTTTTATTATTTTACCTTCATTTAAAAATAAAATAATATTCATTAAAGGAATCATCATAGCCACATGTACTAAAATTGCAAAATAAGATTTATGGATATCGATTTTGCTGATCGTAATATTTATTTATTTTTTATTCCAGAAGTTGAAGATCACAGTGAATGATTTCCTAGACACGTTAATGTCCGATCCGGGTCCCCAGTGCCTCATGTGGTTGCCTATATTACATCGTATGGGAGGTGTAGAAAATGGTAAGCACTTTTATATAAGCCCTAGGGTAATGTAGCCCTTCCCTTATATTGCCCAGAAATTTTAAGATTAAAAAAAAATCATTTTGGTTCAGGTTTCTTGATGAAGTTTTTACAGCGATTTTTTCAAATTAAGTAAAAATTGGCAGTACTTGACAGCACTTCAAGAGTGAACGTTTAGAGTCGAATTAGACTGTGTTCTTGAACAGTAGAAGTTGCATGGGGAACTGACAATTGGTAAATGTGACATTATATCTTGCTAGGCACTGCTCTATGTAGGTAATCATGGGGTTCGATCCTATATTCATAAAGATTCATCATTATTCATAAAGATGTCACATTTCACAAGAACTCAGGAACACCAATATTTCCATCTATTATGATGGCAGAAAGCTATCCTTGTGGAATTGTTATTTTCTTGGTAATGGAAAGCCATTAGTGTGTGGGGGGGGTGCCTTGGAGTAAAGTGTCACGAATGGCTGATTGGATAAGAAAAAAATGAATCAAACTCAATAAAACTTAAACAAAAACTTTGAATATTTAAAGCCAAGGTGCAAATTCAAACTAAAAATGAAAAACTGAATAAAAAATTGTATTGAAAATCTAAGGCAATTATATAGCTACATGAAATTCCCTGGAGTGTTTAGTAATAGTTAGTTGGCATGTCATAGACAGTGTATACAGTTAAACTTGACTCATAAAAACACTATGACCTCATTATAACATTTTTTTAGTTGTTAGCCATATTGTTATGTCACCACCAAAAAGTGACATAAAAAAAGATGATTATGAAAAAATTTGAAGTCAGTCTAAACATATTGTCATGGTCTCCATTTTATTGTGACAGTGATCGGTGGATGGCACTCGGCGATCACAGCATCTGTAACAAATTCTTACAACTTCCAGTAACTTGACAAATACTGTTTAGACTGACTTCAATTTTTTTCAAAATCATCTACAAGTTCTCAGAAGTTCAAATCTGACTTTAGATTTGAGATTTCACCTTCAATGACCTTCTCATTCATAAAAGAAACTTGTTCCAAATTGAACATTTTTTCAAAATCATCCACAGAGTTTTCAGAAATTCAAATCTGACTTAAGATTGAACTCATAATATTGTGACTAACTAGGTGGTGACATTTTGTTATGTTAATGCCTTGTTCTTCATGATATAAGCCAATGTATCAGCAATTTTTTCTATTGATCAAAAGAATGAACAGACCTGAGATTGAGAAAAATTTCTTGAAATTTGCCAATTGACATATATTCCAATAAGCAAAAAAGGGTACAGTAATTGCTCGATTTTTACCTAATATGTACCTGTAGGCATTGCCATCTATATTGTGTATGGACTCTGATTGCCTCAGTGCTGTAATATGACGCACAATTGCATTGTAATGTACTTACGTTCAACTTGATTTACACCCAGTACCAATATTCCACACTTCCAGTCTATTTTTAATTAAAGTCTGTGCACGGCTGCTTGTAGTATAATATATTGACTGGATATTGGGTTGAACATTGGCAGACCATTGGTAAAAGGATAGATATTCAAGGAAATAAAAGAATACTGGTATTAGGAAATAGGTATATGGACAGCAAAATTGGGAAATGGCTTGACATTGTCTACTTGGCTGGAACCATGAATTGATTTAGCATTTGGAGGATTCAAAACTTCATCATTGATATCAAGATTAGAATTTACTTAGGTGTCATTCAGCACATGTGGTTTAATTACTAAAGTTATTTAATACCGTGATGTCAGTTTATGAAATCGTATGTTTTACTGATGTTATCAATATGTAATTCAGGATTTTTATGATTTTCAGTTTTTCACCCAGTGCAGTGTGAAGGTTGCCATCGCGAGTCTTTCCTTGGGTTCCGCTACAAATGCCAGCGTTGCTATAACTACCACCTCTGTCAGGACTGCTTTTGGCGAGGACGGACTTCTGGTAACCATAACAATGAACATGAAGTCAAAGAATACTCAACATATGTAAGTACATCTACTCAATGGGAAAAATGTACTCAATGTGATTTATTTACTCAAACTGAACTCTAAACTCAACATGAATAGTATTATAGATTTTTATGGCCAAAGAATACATTCTCACAAAAGTTTTAAATTTTAAGCGAATGTAGAAGCCTTTGCATATTTTTGGGGCTCTGTTCTGTAATAGTTGCACGTTATACTTAAAACAGATTAGAGGTATGATGTAGAATATCAATATACAGTGGCTGTCCTAACTGAGACAATTATTGGTGTTTCCCTTCAGTTAATTCACATTTGTTATTGTAATTGATTGCCTGACACTCCATTTGAGCAAGGAATGGTAATTAACTGGCAGGAATAATGCAGTGATTTTAAGAAAATACTTATGATAATATTTACAGGATATTCTTAGGTTATGTTATGTTATTTTTGTGATCCATGATTAGATAAATTATATATGCCATAGTGAATGTATGAGCTTCAGAATCTTGGAATTAATGTATTTTTGTACAGGAAATGGAATACATGTACTGGAAATTATTTCTTACCTTCATGTGATATAATAAATCAAACAGTGAAGTATCATCTTTTGAAAGTATAACAGGTAGTTATATAGATTTCGTAATATCAACTTAGAAGTTCCTCTATTAAATCTGTTGTTCTTCTTCCAAGCATAATATCAGATGACATAACATGTAAAACTGTGAGCCATTGATATGGATGAACGTTTAGCTGCGAATGATGATTTATAGCTAAATTGATGGTTCAGTTAAAGACACTGTTTTTTCTTGATTATAACCCATAGAGATGTTCCATCACTGTTGAATGCAAATGAGAACAGCTCCTGTTGACAATTCTTGCATCTTCTCTAACCAAGCTTCCCTTGGATGTAAAATTATTCAGTATAATTTGATTTTATCTTGGTAATGCTCAAGAATTAAGCAGATTTGAAAATCTTGAAGATGCATGATTTAATACATTTGATTAATGAGTTTTCAGAAAAGCGGAACAGGCAATAAGTGGAACTTACATTGTGATATCTATTGCATGTGTCTCATGGGAATTAACGGGAAAATTTTCAGTGACAGTCTGCCCATCCTTTAATGAAAACTTCTTTACTTTTACACATTTGTGTATGAGAGATATGCATAAAGGAACATCTTGACATATTGAAATGAGGGCTTAGCACATTTAAAGATGTGTCTCAAATTTTAGATTGTAGATAGCCAATTTCATTACCTCATAGTGTCATTTACAGTATGTTGTTCACAACTTTACAGGCCCTGGTTGCTAAGTAGCATCTTTCATTTGTTGTTTAATATAATTTGATTTATTAGTTGTCACGGTAGCATTTTTGTTTATTACGCTCTGATTTATCTTGTGTCTGAATTTTATTCTTGGACGAGGGGATATTCTAAAACTGGTAAATGTTATTATCCCACTGAACAAAGTTCATAGGGATATAGAGAAGCCATCTGTGTGTTTGTCTGTCTGTCCGTTCGTTCATTTGTCCTGGTGATAACTCAGTAACTGGTTGATGGATTTGGTTCAAATTTTGTAAGCTTATGCCTTATGGGTGTAGAACCTCTGCTTGAGAATTTTCAATATGGCCACTCAATTCAAAATGGCCACCATTTTTCGTAAAAAATATAAGACCTCTGCTCAAGAAAAAATTTAATATATGGCGTCGCATTATGGGTGTAGTATTTAATAAAATATGTTTTGTTCGGTGCATATGCAATTCTGTGGAGTTGTTGTTTTCTAGTTTCATCACATTTATATTTCCCTGATTATGAATTTGGACTCTCACATAAATTGATTGAGTTGTAATGGGAAATACATAACTTCAATTCTTGGATATCTTTGCCAGTCAAGTCCATTTCCATAGAAAGTAAAACATTGTGATTTATGATGTTGAATAATTCAACAGCTGAAATGTTGGAAGCCATCAAAGCACATGCTTCGTGTTTACACATTATCAATCAATAATACCTATCCCCATATTAGATATTACTTGAAATTCTCAACTTGTTAGACATGAAAAAACAATTACACTATATAGCAAGTGACATCATAGAACTATTTGTGATTGGATCCTTGGGGTGATATGTGATACGCTCGTTGCCATGGAGATTTCCTACGTTAAGTATGGACGTTGTGGGACAAACAATGTTTAATTACCTCACATAGGCGATCTCTTAGTCTTTCACAATCAAGGATGAAACATGTGGTGTTTTTTTTTAAAGTAATACTGATATAAATATCAAAAGTGCAAATAGTGCCAAAGGTTATACAGTATATGAATAGTGACATGAAGATTACAAATAGTGCCAGAATAATATGAATAGTGGCAGAAGTTGCAGAGATAGTACCAAAGATATATAGTCTAATAAATAGTGCCAGGAATAGCATAATAATGCCAGAGAAGTGACATAAATAGTGCCAAAAGCATGTAACAAGGATTGCAAATATTTCGTAGATTATCAAAAGCAAACCAAAAGAGTTCAAGCTTAGTGAAGCAGTTTTAAAAATGGCATATTAATTATAAAGGGTTAATATTTAGCTTCATTATATTCCCTTTTGTGTCATGAAGTGTTGGACATCTTAGTTGGGTATATACTCTTGGAGTAGGACTATACACAGTGCTCAATATATTGAACTTTAGTTGTGAAGTGGATTCGTTGCGTTTAATGTACAGTACAATTTGTTTTGTTCCAGAAATCACCTGCCAAACAGATAGGCCATTCATTACGTAAATCATTCCGGTGTGTGCCAGCAAAATCAAACAAAATTCCACATTTCCCTGAAGAACCAGAGAAAACACTGGACCTCACACACATAGTGTAAGTGATTTTTTTTGTTTTTATTATTACTAAGGTAACCATCACCTCTAAGCGAATATGTGATAGTACACAGTTTGCTTGCCATGATTTTTTTTCTTGCTTGGCTGCTTATATTTTTTTCTATTCCACCCTATGCAGACAGAGCCTGTGGGAAATATTGGGTGCGGCGCAAATGAGCGGAGGGTGCGGAGCTAACGGTCATTTTTGAATTTAAAATTGGGATACTTCTGAAACTAAGCCGTTTTGGGACTTCAAATATACCAAGATATGTGTATTTGACACCAAATATCAATAAAATTGTGAAAATAGTAGTGCAATTCATTTTATAGCGACGCAGTATGCCTTAAACATTTCCCAGACCTATATATTTTGAGACTATCCTTCTAATACTGCGTCCCCAGCATTCATAAAAAATGGTGTTCAAGATACACTACCCATGCAAATTATTTTTGCATCTTGGAAGCCAGGCAGTATCTGTGTGATTTTATAAAAATTCGGAAATGTTTTTCAGATATGAGCCCCTCTAAATATTGGGTGCGGAGCTACGTTTATGGAGCTGCTCCGCACCCAATATTTAGAGGGGCTCATATCTGAAGAACATTTCCGAATTTTTATAAAATCACACAGTTACTGCCTGGCTTCCAAGATGCAAAAATAATTTGTATGGATAGTGCACCTTGATCACCATTTTTTATGAATGCTGGGGACTCAGTATTAAAAGGATAATTTCAAAATATATAGGTCTGGGAAAGGTTTAAGGCACACTGCGTCGCTATATAATGAATTGCACTACTATTTTCACAATTGTATTGATATTTGGTGTCAAATACACATATCTTGGTATATTTGAAGTCCCAAAACGGCTTAGTTTCAGAAATATCCAAAATTTAAATTCAAAAATAACCGTTAGCTCCGCACCCTCCGCTCATTTGCTCCGCACCCAATATTTCCCACAGGCTCTGTCTGCATAGGGTGTATTCATGAACTCAGAATTCCTAAATCAATTGTTGTAACCATGGATATAATGACATCATAGTGAGGGAACAGTTTACTGGAATTCCAACTTAACAAATATGTCTGATAAATGGCCCCTGATTAAGCCATGTATTTTTGTTACATTGATATCCATGTTATGGAATAACAACAGTACCAATGGCATTTAGTAATAACATTATAAATTCAGTCTAAAAATACAAGAGCTGAAATAGACAGTTGACTAGCATCTTTTTTTATTGCTGCATGATTTTGATTTGATTTTGTAGGTGAAAGAGAAGTCACTTTTAGTAACTGAAACCCTTCTATTACTTAGTATCAGTTTTGCCATATGCTGGTTGTATTAAATGTCATTCATTCTGTGGAACATTCTCATAATCATCAGCTTGATATGATCAAACCACAAATTGCTCATTTGAAGAGTTATACAAAGTAAAGACATCACGGATTATAACCAATATTTCATTTTATTTTCTGTGAATACCTGTTAAACTTTGGCTATAGGGAATAAGACCCGGGTTCACAGGATTAAGCTCTTGCTTGAACCAAATTCCCATCAGTACCCATTGATTATGAAAAATTCACAAATCATTAGAACAAGCCATGAGTATTTTGACAAATGTATAAACGTAAATGCCGAAAGGTATTTAAAAAATATTCAATAATAATATTTAAGAGTACGGACCAGCCATAAAGAAATGAACCCTCAAAACAAAGAAGCAATTAATATTGCTATAGAAACCAGTTTTTGGTACTCAGCATTTTGTAATGTAAGTTAGAGTTTCATATTTATCTTTTTCTTCATATATTCCCTTCAGAGAATAGTACTTTCCCTTCAGAGAATAGTGCTTTCCCTTCAAAGAATATTACTTTCCTGAAGACAATAGTACTTTTTGACTCATTCCCTTAAAGATCAGTGATGCTATTATGAAGAAATCCCACTAGAACCATTTTAGGTCATAAAATCTTGACTTATTTTGATTTTACACCAAATAACCTTGCACAAATTGACAATATCTTTGAGTATCCATTAATACTATTACTAAGTGGAATTTATGAATCTGATTTACAGAATACTAGTAGGAGGAAAATGAATATAAAGTTCAACTTAATGTCATCACGTCTTCCTAACATGCCGTATCTTTACACTTGAATTCAAGATCGTAGCAGAATCTGCAATACTTGACAACTTGTGCATTATGATCAAATAGATGGCCTAACCTATCACAAAAGCCATGCATATGTTATAAGATTACAACGTCCAATTACATTATCGTCTAATCTAGTCAGCCAGACTCTCATGATAAAACCATACATTCTAGGCACTAAGCGATATATCTTAATATATGACAACTAATATATAAATGTCATTTCTGCACTATTTACTACAACTATTTTTACTTAATGGTTCTATTGAGTATTATTGAATGCCATAACATATTGTCGATTCGCAAAAGGTTGCTTGGTGTGAAATTCAAATAAAGAAAAATTTGATAGCAGATAATGGTTTTTGGGAGGGGGAATTCCACATCTTACTTCCAGATTTGCTAAGCTTTATATAGAGTTCAAATTAAAGGTCCAGGAGAACATTTATATAGAGTTCAAATTAAAGGTCCAGTAGAACATTATATAGAAAACTTCTCATAAATAAATCAAAAAAATTGAAAGAGATTAAATCATTTATATGGGGTTATTGGATATGTTATTGGATATACAGGGTGTCCATGAATTACAATTACATCATTTACATGATTGCTGGTTCGAAAAAAGAAATATATGATGAGTACCAGAATGCTTAAAGCAGATATGAAATGGTATTTTTAACCTAAAGGAATCAATATAATTTTTGATAGATGTATTTGGGCATGTTTTCTCATCAGTAGTGTGAAAACTATTTCACTCTAACGATCGTTATAGCTGCTTAATAAGCAATATTCGAATTGGTTGTGACGTTATTGGCCCCCACGTGATCTCTCACTGGTCCCCACGTGACCCGTTTTGGTCCATTAGATCATGACGTCACAATGCCAAAATCTTTTGTTATTTGTTTACACAACAATCCTATGGTTGCTGTGACGTTGCGATTACTATGGAATCAATAAACCAAAGCTATATTTTGTATATGACGTTACTAATCACGTGGGGGCCAATTTGATTTATCAGTTAGTTTTATTTCGTTATCTATGACCGTTAGCAGTTATCTAACATTTATTTTATAATGGCTATCGCAAGAACTTTACGGTGGGCTTACAATGGAGAAAACCGCATTTCTGTAGCTGCAAGTTGAGAAAAGCTATTTCAGTTGTCCTTTAAGGGTTATTTTCTCACTACCACAAGTGTTATAGTCTCCAACTTTTTTGTGGACTGTATTCAGTGGTCAGTGTTTGGCCACCTTCAGCGGTTGAGATTTGGCTTTCAGCGGTCAGTGCTTGGTGGCTGGCAGATGGTGTCTGTAACAAATGACAGGTGGTGATATTTTGCATATTAATGCCTTATATTTATATATAATGGCTGATTTATTCTGTGTGAATATATCAATAACTATCCACATCCTGAGGGTATTTTTCCCACTTTTGCTCTATGTTAAAACACTCATAATCTCTTCAATCAAATGGATTGGAGAGATTTCATATGTGCTTATTCTCTACATGGATTGGAGATCTGCCATAAAGCATGGATCAGGCCTGTAAGTGATAGCTATATAAAAGTCATAATGTTCGTACTTGTGTTCGTGTCATGTCATCTCATTCTTTTGAGTAGTTGAGTCATGGCAAAGAATGCGTATCTGATGAGACTTGTTTCATTTTAAACGTTTTTTCTCATTGTAGCTAGGTGTAGATGTTTGCTGTCTCAGGTTTTAATTTGCTTTGAATATGGCACAAATTGTTTCTTTTAGTGCCCTTTGGAAAGCGTTACATTGTCATCTTGTCATTGTTGGGCAGGCGGGCACCACATAAATCTTCTCAACAAAATAAGGAAAACCATTTATCCATAGAACTTGAAATTTTTAAAGATGCAAGAACTTATTTAGGTTTTAGGCATGCTGGGTAAATAAAATGGTTGCCATCTTGCTTTTCTAAGTGCAATGTTTATAGCTCATTTTCTTTTTTTTATAAATTGAAATGCATAACCTATGTGCTTAATTTTTGAATGTGTATGTTATTAGTTAGCCCATTGAAGTTACAATTTGTGACCTGTAAATGCAATATATTTCAAGTTTCACTATTTTGGCTTCAATTGGTACAGCATCAGCTAAATCCCCTCTGGCCAAAACATCACATCCAGTGCATCACTAAGATTTTGACACTCATTAATTTCCAAGCTGCTTAATCTTGTGCGATATAAAGGCTTCTCATGTCAAGTTTTCAAAGTTTTCACATTTTCTAAATTTTTGCAATTGCTCACATTTTGCATTCACGTTAAATATCCTCCCATAAAGACTGTTTATATGGAGAACCTCTACAGACCGAGCAGATACGAAAATGCACTTTAACGCTTATTTAGCCTTTTTCAGTTGTATAATCCCAGTTGACAGAATTAGGATGAATGTGCATGAAAATGACCTTATTAGGAAAAAATCTGATTACCAAGAGGATGCAGATCTAGAATATACATTGACACATTGTTGTATATTAGATCTTCTTTAGAAAAATGAAAGTTTCTTATAAATGTTTGATGCTCATCTTGACATGTCATTTATTTTTTACTCCCAATAAAAGATAATACATAATGAGGTTAGAAATCTGTGAATTTCTGACTGGGTATCGAACAAAAAAAATCCATGTTTCATTTAAATGTGCATGATGTTTCGAATATTGTTTTCTACGTCTATGTTTAAATTTTTATAACTGTTCACATAAGCTGTGGATATCTATTAAGATTAATGGTGTGTCAGTAAGAGTCTCCAATGGTGTGTCAAGGACAAATGATGTGGTTGTGAGCAATGATGTGTCTCGGACCTCTGATGTTTCAAAGTGATTAATTAACCTATATATCTCTGGAAAATCATTAGTGTCTTGTCTGAAAAGGCCAGTGATGTAATTAATAGAAGTGAATGATGGTCAATGTGATGGTTGAAGGTAATTACATTTATCAGAGAAGACAGAAATACTAGAATACATTCTCTTACTGAACACTTATTGTTTTTCCATTTTGAATATCTATTGTCTCCTGTTGGTAGAACCTCCAAATGTGAATACCTTTCAGTTTGAACACTTTTAGCCAAATGGGGTTACTGCTCGCTGTATATCCTTGAGTTCTTATTCTGACTACTTGTTGTTTCAATACTCTTAGCCAGAGGTTGGCCTTACTCTCAAAATTACAGTTAATGTTTTGATGCAGCATATACCTAATCAGAATAATGCAATCAGAAAATCAATGACACTACATTTTCTGCAAATAAGTAGCTAATCCATTTCACATTAAGATTTCTATAAAATGCCATATAAGGTACATTTGAAACTCTAAAGATATTATCAGCATCAAAATAGTCAGAGGGAAGTGTGACTAGTGAATGGAGATTCAGGATTCCAATTCAGAGGATGAATGCTCACACAAGGGAATTGTAATACAGTGAAACCTGTAAAGTGGAACACCTAGAAGTGGAACACCTCTGTTAGTGGAATATTTTTCAGAGACCCAAAACCAACTGTTTTAAAATGTTAAATGAACCTCTGTAAGTGGAACACCTCCCAAGAAGAATAGCTTTTAGAGGAACGAAATGTGTTCCACTTAGACAGGTTTGACTGTATGTTCATTGTATATTTTGCTTTAGCATAATCATTTTTAACACCCTAAATAACCAGACTTCATCATCAATTTCATAAATGGCCACAAAACGTATTTACGATGAAATATCAAATATTCACAAAGGAATATACCGAGTCATTCCTCATGATTGTATATGATGTTATTTGTATGCATTTCCATTTTCTGGAATAGCATTTCCAATATCTCTAACATTTGCAACAATGACCTTATAAACAGCAATCAACTTTTCTGTTCATTTAATTTTCTGCTATATTGCGAGGTGTTTGCACTTTCTAGGCATTAATAAATATGTATCCTAGGGAGTTGATCCGGTGTATGCCACACAAGTAGGCGTTGTTAGATATTGTCTTCTGATGTAATTAGGGACACTTAATGAAGGACGTGAAGTAAAAAAATCATTAGATACACTATACACTAACCTTACTTTATTATAAGAAGTATTCTATAGACTGTTTTTGTTGCTATTTTCTAAGAACAGCATATGAGATCATCAATTGAAAGTAGTGTTGATTTTAAGTGAGGGTGACAAAACAATATAAAATGAAAGAATAGAATGGGGATGGAATGCAGAAAGTAAGAGAGATGCAAGTGACAGGCCAATCAGACTATATCCTGCAATATACACTATCACTGGAATGATTTCCTATGTATGGAATAAAACAGGGTAGATTATGATCAAGAATTGCATTGACGTAAACCGATGTATTATTAGCAATAAGTCAGATTCCAAGTCAGTTCACATTGGACACATCAAAAATAAAGGAGTTTTATGAAGATTAGAAGCGACTATTATTTTTATAGTACGGGCTTGTCATCATTAAAGTTTCATGAATGAAAGATATTAAAGCAAATATTATAACGGATTCATTATTTCTTACGAGGAACTTAGGACAGTGCAATCATATAGAAATTGGATTTGTCCAAAAAATAAATGTAATGGGCCAAGAATTAAATTGGATTTTGATTGGCCTAGATATATAAGGAAAGTATTGTTTACTTAGATACAGGACTTGTATTAGCTTACTGCTGATGGCCTACAATGGATAGAGGAACTGATGCTACTACAGCTAATATCAAGTAGACTCCATTTATCAAAGACATGCATATAGCTGTTGCTTACACCTGATATAGTATTATAGATTCACATTGGTCTTTTGAGACTGTAAATATTCCTTCTGGTATTCCTAGTGGTACAAAATACCATTCATTATAGAATTCTGAATCTATTATTGCCAAAAGTTCGACATCATCTTGTACTCTTAATACTGGTAACGGATTCCTTTACATGCAGTATTTGAAGCAGATTCCTGGGTAGCAGATTCCTATATATGGTCTAGTTTTGGTAGCAGATTCCTGTACATGCAGTATTGGTCACACAACCTGTATATGTACTGGTAGAAGATTCTTGTACACTAGATAATGGTAGCAGATTCCTGTATATGTAGCGGATTCCTATACATGTAGTATTGGAAGCAGATTCCTGTACATGTAATATATTGGTAGCATATTCCTGTAGATGTAGCAGATTCCTGTACATATTGTTCTGGCAGCAGATTCCTATACATGTAGCAGATTACATTTTGTGTACAGGAGGCAGACTTCCTGAAAATTCTCACTAAATGCCTTTGTAGATCCAATTTTAATATTAACAGTACGCATCAAGAAACTATAAACCATTTAAATAACGCTTTTTTACAACGACTGTGACCACTAATATAACCACATCAAACATTTACCTTTCCAGGACCACATGGAAATAACCATTAGCAATGTTCAGTGCCTCTGTGATAATAACTTTCAGTGCCTTTCCCGAACCAAGCAACTTGTGAAACTTAAGTGACATAAAAACCGAGCTATCATTGTTCATTAGTCCAATCGAATGAGGGACGCTGATATTTTGCGGGACAAAGTCCATATACTTTTTGGATGTAATTTGTAATAGCTGGAAGTGAGATTATATTTCGTGCAAACTCAATGATTTGGTGTATTCTAGCACTACTTGAATGAATGATGATGCTGGGCTGTAGATGTAATAACTGTTGCTCTACTTACAGCCCCCCTACCCCCACTCCTGTACATAATGGTTTCCCCGATGCCTCCCTCAGTAGGTCCCTTGACATGTCATCTGTGGACAGCAACTCTGCAACTAGGAGGTATGTGCACTTTTGCTTAATAGCTTTCTCTATTTAATAGTTTATCCTAGTGCCAAATACAGGGTGGGCCAAAAAAAACCACCCCCCTAGCCATTAATTCTGATAAATATTTATTTTTTAACATGTACACCAACAATGATATATCATTTTAAAGATAATTTAATTTGCAACAAAATGATATATAATAGAACAGTTTTCAACAGACCTGGCTCGAGATATAATCATTTATGTGACATGGGGGTCAAAAAACACCTTTTCAATTTTCATTGATTTTGCGAACAATAGCCTATTTCTACCAAATTTTACTGTTCAGTTAAAAATTGCAACATTGTCATGTGTCTTTCATTATTGGATATTATATATTGTTTTCATTCATTTTTTGAACCATGCATGCTCAATAAACATGTGTATGCTTATAAAACAAATTCATTTCTTCTTCAGTCTGTCCAAATATGGCTCAATAGAGCCACCCCCGGACTCACCTTCTGATCTGATTATTCGCTAGAGACACGAAAACCATTGGTATAATTGATGGATCTCTGCGGAAGTACCATCAAACTCCTAATTATTCATTCTTTCAGTTTGTGTACATCCCTGATAGGCTAGTGATCTTCATAGACCAACTGTTTTAAATGCCCCAAGTACTATACATGTAATCAACAGGATAGAGTCTATATATCAAGCAAGAATAGGGACATTTGCGATAAAAGGCTACTCAAATCGAGATGACATTTTTCTGAAAGGGTAGTGGTGTCCACTCGGTGTTTCCCAAAACATGCAGGCCCTGTTTTGTTGAACTAGGAGCAAAAATATACTCTGAATGCTAATGACATGAGATATTAAAAAGGATTTCTCAAGGATATAAAAAACATGTGAAAGAAATTTCATTTTCTGATAGGAAGTGCTTCATCACACAGGTCCAATGCTACCCTCGAGTTTTTGGAGATTCGAAATGACGCAATCTCTAGCCCGGACAAATGGCTTACTGGCAGTCCAGATGCCAATAATGTTGATTACCATACCTGGGGGCATCTAGAAAAGTTGGTATTTAAAGATACCCAGCCTATTAGGGATGTTGAGTAACTAAAACAAAGAATAACTAGCAATTGAATGGTACTTCCGCATCCATCCATCAATTATGCCATCAACCAATGGCTTCCTCGTCTTAAGCGAATAATCTGATCAGAGGATGGGTCAGGTGGCGGGTCTATTGAGCCATATTTGGACAGACTGAAGAAGAAATGAATTGGTTTTATAAGCATTCACATGTTTATTGAGCATGCATGATTCAAAACCTGAATGAAAACATGTATAATCTCCAATAATGAAAGACTCATGACAATGTTGCAATTTTTAACTGAACAGTAAAATTTGGTAGAAATTGGCTATTGTTCGCAAAATCGATGAAAATTGAAAAGGTGTTTTTTGACCCCCATGTCACATAAATTGTTATATCTCAAGCCAGGGTTGTTGAAAACTGTTCTATTATACAAGGGGCGATCCATATATTCTGATAAAAATGCTCTCATTTTGTGATTTTTTCACATATCCCTTTCATTTTTTCAGAACATGTAGATTATGTAATTACACATACGATGCTCAAATATTTTAGCTGTATCTTAAATTAATTTTGAAATAAGGTTGCCATGGTAACCTGTTTTTAGGGTAGGCAGGTCAGTTAAATTATAATGTCTAAAATAGATAAATATGTTAATTTAATCATTCCTCGGTACCTATTTTAAGCAGATCAAACGCATCTTCCAGTCATTGTCAACTATTCATTGATCTGTTCCATACCCCTGTTGCCCTTGTTTGATAATTTATACAGTGGGATAGCTATCTTTTGATAAGTAACATCTCAATTTATCGTAGTGTTATTCTCTGTCCGCAAGCTCTTCTTACAACCAGATTGCGGATGATCTTCAACAGTGACCATGCTTTCCTCTTTACAATACTACCTATATATTCTTTATGCAGATATAACACCTTGCCCATGCACTTTATGAGTCCATGAATGTCTCTGAAAGTGTCCTCTTACTTATTCTTGAAAGAAAATCAATTCTAATGGTATTCCCTAATGTATCCGTTAATGTGACACTCTGCATCAGCCACATTAACCTAATCTGACAATTTGATTTTTGGTGTGTCTCATAACATGTAATGTCAATTGGCCCATTCTGTCCTACAATGCTATTGTGATTTGTTGTGATGTTATAGTGAGCACATATAAACATTTGTTTAGCAACAAACAATGAGTAACAATACCAAACTTTTTTAGAAAAAATGCATGATTTCTGTATGCTTTAAAATAATTAAAATAACAAGTTATTTTGATATTTATATGCTTTAATTAAATTGACCTGCCTACCCTTAATACAGGTTACCATGGCAGCCTTATCTCATTGATAATTTAAGATATAGCTATAATATTTTAGCATTGTATGTGTAATTACATAATCTACATTTTCTGAAAAAATGAGAGGGATATGTGAAAAAATCACAAAATTAGAGCATTTTTATCAGAATATATGGATCGCCCCTTGTATATCATTTTGTTGCAAATTAAATTATCTTTAAAATGATATATCATTGTTCGTGTACATGTTAAAAAATAAATATTTATCAGAATTAATGGCTAGGGGGGTGGTTTTTTTTGGCCCACCCTGTAATAGTGATACCATTCATGTGGAATGCCAATGCATTAGGGCTTTAATCATATCAATCTATTTGTTATGTCACCACCAAAAGTGGTGACATATTGTTATGGTCTCCGTTTTTTTTTGCGACGGCGGTTGGCGTCCGGCGGTTGGTGGTTGGCGTCCGGCGGTTGGCGTCCGGCGGTTGGCGTCCGGCGTCTGTAACAATTTCTTACAACTTCCTATAACTTAACAAATACTGTTTAGACTGACTTCAATTTTTTTCTAAATCATCTACATGTTCTCAGAAGTTCAAATCTGACTAGATTTGACATTTGACCTTCAATGACCTTCTCAAGGTCAAAAAGGTCTTTTTTCAACATGCTTCACATTGACTAAATTTTTTTTCAAAATCATCTACATGTTCTCAGAAATTCAAATCTGACTTTAGATTTGACATTTGACCTTCAAATCTGACTTTAGATTTGACATTTGACCTTCAATGACCTTCTCAAGGTCAAAAAAGGTCAAAAAGGTCTGTTTTCAACTTGCTTCAAATTGACTAAATTTTTTTTTCAAAATCATCTACGTGTTCTCAGAAATTCAAATCTGACTTAAGATTTGACTTAAGATTTGACATTTGACCTTCTCAAGGTCAAAAAAGGTCAAAAAGGTCTGTTTTCAACTTGCTTCAAATTGACTAAAAAAAATTTTCAAAATCATCTACGTGTTCTCAGAAATTCAAATCTGACTTTAGATTTGAGTCAAAAAAGGTCAAAAAGGTCTTTTTTCAACTTGCTTCAAATTGACTAAATTTTTTTTTCAAAATCATCTACATGTTCTCAGAAATTCAAATCTGACTTTAGATTTGACATTTGACCTTCAATGACCTTCTCAAGGTCAAAAAAGGTCTGTTTTCAACTTGCTTCAAATTGACTAAATTTTTTTTTCAAAATCATCTACGTGTTCTCAGAAATTCAAATCTGACTTAAGATTTGACTTAAGATTTGACATTTGACCTTCAATGACCTTCTCAAGGTCAAAAAGGTCTGTTTTCAACTTGCTTCAAATTGACTAAAAAAAATTTTCAAAATCATCTTCGTGTTCTCAGAAATTCAAATCTGACTTTAGATTTGACTTAAGATTTGACATTTGACCTTCAATGACCTTCCCAAAGTCAAAAAAGGTCAAAAAGGTCTTTTTTCAACTTGCTTCAAATTGACTAAAAAAAATTTTCAAAATCATCTACATGTTCTCAGAAATTCAAATCTGACTTTAGATTTGACATTTGACCTTCTCAAGGTCAAAAAAGGTCTGTTTTCAACTTGCTTCAAATTGACTAAAATCTTTTTTCAAAATCATCTACATGTTCTCAGAAATTCAAACCTGACTTTAGATTTGACATTTGACCTTCAATGACCTTCTCAATGTCAAAAAAGGTCAAAAAGGTATTTTTTCATCTTGCTTCAAATTGACTAAATTTTTTTTCAAAATCATCTACATTCTACATGTTCTCAGAAATTCAAATATGACTTTAGATTTGACTTTAGATTTGACATTTGACCTTCTCAAGGTCAAAAAAGGTCAAAAAGGTCTTTTTTCAACTTGCTTCAAATTGACTAATTTTTTTTTTCAAAATCATCTACATGTTCTCAGAAATTCAAATCTGACTTTAGATTTGACATTTGACCTTTAATGACCTTCTCAAGGTCAAAAAAGGTCAAAAAGGTCTGTTTTCAACTTGCTTCAAATTGACCAAATTTTTTTTTCAAAATCATCTACATCTTTTCAGAAGTTCAAATTTGACTTTACAAGTTCTCAGAAATTCAAATCTGACTTATATTAAGTTTGAACTCATAATATTGTGAGCAACTAGGTGGTGACATTTTGTCATGTTAATGCCTTGTCAAATCATACATTGGGACTAATGGAACAATCATATGCAGTGTCCCATAATACCAATCCCATGTACATGCAGTGTCTAATGGTACCAATCTTAGTACATGTTGTGTTAAATGGTACCAATCATTGTGCTATGTAATGTCTAATGGTATCAATTATAATATTATGTAGTGTCTACCAATCATAGCACTATGTATAGTGTTCAATAGTACCATATAATGTCTACAATGGTACCAGTTATAATACTGTGAACCGTACTATGGTACCAATCATAGTATTATGTAGTATTTCCAATGGTACCAATTACGATATTATGTAGTATCTAACACTACCAGGCATGGTACTATTTAGTGTCCAATGGTACCAATTATAGTACTATGTAGTGTCTAATGGTACCAATCATAATATTATGTAGTGTCCAACAGTACCAGCCATGGTACTATGTAGTGTCTAACAGTACAAGCCATGGTACTATGTAGTGTCCAACAGTACCAGCCATGGTACTATGTAGTGTCTAATAGTACCAATTATAATATAATGTTGAAAATTGAAAAAGGCACTAAAATGAAAATGTTACCATCAACTTATGTCTGCCCTTTTCTGTCCGTTTAATTGTTGACTATTATAGCTTGCATAAAGATTGGTGGACTTTACCTATTGCTTCTTGTCCACCCATGGTGATCCAGGGGTATGCTGCTTAGGGGTCTTCTCAATGGTTTCTACTAAATTCTATACAAAATCTATTTTGTTTGACCACTTAGTTAAAGATATAGAATCTCGAGGAATTTTTTCTATTTTTATGATCAAAATTTGATTTTATCACCTATCTCATGATCAAAAGTGATTTTGTGTGGAATTAAGTGTAAGACATACCTAGAAAGCACATTTTGCATGTTTCTATGTTTGTCACAATGTTAACCACTAATCATCATTGTCTAAGTTTTAATCTATGATTATCAATGACTTGGTTCAAGTAGGTAAAACAGGTTTTACCTGGAGAAGCCTGCCTTGCATTATATACATGACATTGTACAATTGTATATGAATTAGTTCAGAATCAGATTTTTTCAATACAGAATTTCGTAAATAATTTTGTTTATTTCATTTTCATAAAATATGCCCATATAATCACAACTTGATAACACTGGGTATTTTTATATGTATTGTCTTCTTCAGCATTCATCGTAACTAATATAGTAGAAGACTAAGGAAACATGGAAATAATAAATTGATGCAACTTCCGATGAAATATTCCATAAATTCTAGATTTATTGGGTTCCCATGGTGAGGAAATAAAGTGTTGCTTGTACAAGATAAGATGTTGCAGTTTGCTCTTGAAAAGAAAAAATCATAATTCTGGACAATATTCTTATGTAATATTCGTTCACATTTCAAGTGTGTATATTAAATGTACATGTACAAGGAGACAATATAATATGATTATTCTGTCTTGAGGATGTCTGTTTCAAGGTCTGGCAAAATAGTTCAGGGTTACCATAGCTTAAATAGTTCAAGGTCAAGTATAGTAGTTCAAAGTCAGGTACATTGTTTCAAGGTCAGGTACACTGGGTCAAGGTCACGTAAGGGGGTCTATGTCAGATACTGTTGTTCAAGGTCAGTTATATTATTTGAAGGTCAAGTACGGTAGTTCAAGGTTCAGTTCAGGAGATCAAGGTCAGAAAGAGTAGGTCATGGTCACGTATTATAGGTCAGACAGCAACATTTCATCGTCTGAAATGACTTTCCAAAATCAATAATTCAGAACAAGCTCGAAAACATATCCTTGAACGGAACGGAAGAAATGGAGAATACTAGGTTATCAATTGTTTGATTGCACTGAAATGAATCATTGTAAAGTTACTAATCTAATTTGTACATGTTTGCTTGTCTCTTTTATAACTGCTTGCTTAGACACTTACTTAACCATGTAACATGCACTGAAGTGAGGATTACTCCCACATATTCATATCTACAATGACATTACATACAAAAATACACAGAAATCTTACCCAAATATTAATTATGAAATCAGTTTGATTAAATAGAATATTCAGCCATTGTGGGATCTGACTCCATTGAATATGATTGAATACTCTAGCTTTGTTCTCTTAACGGATTAATGATCCAATATTTTTCTTTCTTTTATCCTTAGCGTATTGACTTAATGCTCTATTTTTCATGCTAATATATTGCTTCTATTATTCTATAATTATGCGGCAATGTTATATAACAAATATGTTATTTCTACAGCTGAAGGCTATTCAGATCATGGTAAAAGGTTTTTAAAGAGGTATTTTTATTGCGTTACATAGGAATCTAATAATAATCTCTTTAATGCTTTCAGTCCAAACCGCCACTATTCTAGTTTTGATTCTCGCTCTGGAATCGATGCGGGATCATCACGTACGCCCCCAGGGACCATGACCCTAACACCCCCTAGTACAATGAACCGCAACAACCATAGTATAGTGACACGGTCTCCCCCAGGGACTATGACGCGGACACCCCCAGGAACAATGACGCGGACACCCCCTAGCACTATGAACAGGACTCCATCAGGCAATATGAATAAGTCTCCAGACACTCTTCCCAGGGCAGCTAATGGGGAGAAACAAAAGCTGAGGTAAGCTTTGAAACTGTCTTGAAATGCTGCAAAGCAAGAACTGATACAACTGGTATGTCCAGGACAATCACAGTGTGTTAAACTCCATCAGTGTAGCCTTTCCAACCTCCAATTGCAGGGCTGTAGAACCATTCTCCTTCTTCCTCAATCTGAATTCCTCCAAACATACAATAGGTGCAGATATAGTGCAGTCATATCATAACTGGGAATGAAATCTATGCACCATCTATTAATTACGAGGTTATAAGCTTGACCTATTTTGAATTGATTATCCTGGGTGAAGGGGAAACAAATATTATTATGGATATTGCAATTCTGCATTGAAGGATGTAAAGCAATTTAAAATAGATAAGTGGTCATGACAGGTGAATGTCTTACCCTTTGTCATAAAGTCTAAAAGCTCTGCTATAGTATATACAGGGTGTTCCAGAAGTAAATACTTGGAATACTTAAAAGTACATAATGTAAAATTTTGAAGACACTTGGTGTAGAATTAACAAAGTGCTATCACTAGTCAAATTACTTTCGAAACATGCTGTACATTTATATTCCGCTTTTTTCTATTGAGAATTTGAAACTCGACAATAGTGGATGTTTTTGGCTCATATACAAATGCACCAATTCAGCTATCTTAGTTACTCATGGGTCAATGAACTGACACATATAATTAAATGTCTTGACACATTATACCACCCTCCACCTGCATGGCTCTAAGATCCAGAGAGAACAAGTCCTGTAGTCATTTGTTGGAGGATGACAAGTTACTGAACAATTCGTTAGTGAACAAGTTCCACTTCCTCTCTCTCTAGGAGTAACTTGTAATGTGTCCCAATTATGTAAGGAAATTACAGAGTAAAATGAGATTTAGATGGGGATTCAGCCTGTAATTCACTGAGATTGATTCATTTTGTTAGAAGTAAAATATATTTATAGATATGATATATTCTTGCATATTGTATCTGCATGGAATATGGTACAATATAATACAGTACCATTGGAATAACCCTTCGCAAGAGCTAAAGTTTATCTGACCTCTTTGAATCAGATATGATTCTTTGATTTGAGCCAGTATCCTATCAGATTATGAAACTAGGGAATCACAACACTATATTTTTGTATATTGATAGCTAAGATTCATCCATTATCATACTTCCTAAAAAACGCCATGAAAGATCCATTTGAGATCATCAAAAGCATCAAAAGTGTAACTTATCTTGATAGTCAGAGGGTATTGTGGCTAGGGTGAGTGAAAGTATAGTTTTTAACTGAGAAATTTTCAGCCTATGTATTTTCAAACCATACTATACCATATCTATGTTTTATTGTATATTGACCAGACCTATTCTACCTACATTTCCATTGTCAGCCTATCCTCTAACTTCTATATTTAACTTATAATTTTGATACAGATAAGATCTTAATGATATCAAATGTAACTTTTATGTTTTTTATGAGCGACTGAATGTGTAATGAATGTCAGCTCCTATAGGCAGAAAATGTAGTATATTATAGTAGGTTACTAGCTATATATTATGAATGGATATAGGCTTAGATAAAGATATCCTGTGAAAATAGTTCAAGGAAAAGCAAGCTCTTGCAATGCATTATTTTTGATTTTAGCCTTCATAACACTTTAAAGGTGCCAATATCACTGACTTATACAGTACAATACTTAACCTAAAACAAGAAAAATTTTAAGGTACTATGCACTAAGTCTCTTCTTATTGCAGGTACTAGTGTATAAGTACTCAATCTGAATGAAACATTTAGCGATTCATCAGCTCACTCAATAATACCTCGAACATCGTAGATAACCTCAGGAGAATAACTCATTGACCAGTTCGTTAACATGTCAGATAGGTCGTGTTATTTACTGTTGTAGAGTGCAATACCAGCCTGAATACTTAATCAATGCAGTTCCTCATTAAGGTCGTTTGCAGAAAGAGTAATTAACGTTAAGCTCCCTATAGTAGATGAACACCTATAATTCGCTTTAAGCTCATTGATATTTTATGAATGTCAATATTTTCATGGCTTTAGCAGCTTGTGGTATCATGCAAGGGGATCGTTTCAGTAGTAATATTGGACATGGAATAGATAATTGTGATAGATATATGCACTTCACCTTGTATTCTTCAATTTGTTGACTGTCAAATTATATCTCGGTACTGTAAACCATGATTGTCCACTTTTTACTTTTACTATCATATTCACATTATTATTTTTTAGGGGAACCCCGATTTGAGGGAGACTTTATGGGATTGCCATATTATTAGATTTCACACTTATCTGATCTATTGTAATAGTAAGGTACACGCTGTATGTGAATCATGCTTGTGAGAACCCTTGTGACTACTAAAATGTCATTCCATATCCTGATATTCTGATTCATTCATTACTTAGGATTCTAAGTTGCACGTGGCACTGATGTAATCCATCATTATGTAGTCTTGTGTAGTGCTTCTGTTTCATTCATTACTAGGTCTTAAAGCCTCATGTAGTGATTCTATTTCATTACTAGGTCTTAAAGCCTTATGTAGTGATTCTATTTAATTACTAGGTCTTAAAGCCTCACGTAGTGGTTCTATTTCATTACTAGGTCTTACAGCCTTATGTAGTGATTCTATTTCATTACTAGGTCTTAAAGCCTTATGTAGTGATTCTATTTAATTACCAGGTCTTACCTCATGCAGTGCTTCTGTTTCATTACTAGGTCTTAAAGCCTCATGTAGTGCTTTTATTTCATTACTAGGTCTTAAGGATGCAGTACCAGGTCAGCGTAGAAAAAGTTCCAGACATTAGATTTTGCTCATATTTTTTACAATGTATCACTATGATGTTATCATCATCCAAGTGCAATATGAAGAGGATTGACCGTCTGGTAATTACAAAATAAAAATATTATTTTACCCACCCAAAATGAATCTTTTTACTTTTTTGAGTTTCCAATAGAGCTGGCACCTTTCGAACCCTGGTTTTCGTATCCACTAATTGTGACTCAAGTTTTCCCATAAAAGTGAAAGGGATAAAATATGCTTGATAAAATGTTTGCAATTTAATTCTTTTCTGGAAACACCATTACCGAAATAAACTATAATTTTTGAATAAGACTAAATGCGAAAATGACGTTCTTGGGAGCTAGCTTTCTCAAACCGGAAGTAAAACCTGCGCAAACAGACGTGAAAACCGACCCGGTACTGCATCCTTAAAGCCTCATGTAGTGATTCTATTTCATTACTAGGTCTTACCTAATGTAGTGCTTCTGTTTCATTACTAGGTCTTAAAGCCTCATGTAGTGATTCTATTTCATTACTAGGTCTTACCTCATGTAGTGCTTTTATTTCATTACTAGGTCTTAAAGCCTCATGTAGTGCTTCTGCTTCATTACTAGGTCTTACCTCATGCAGTGCTTCTATATCATTACAAGGTCTTACCTCATGTAGTGCTTCTATTTCATTACTAGGTCTTAAAGCCTCACATTGTACTTCTATTTCATTACTAAGTCTTAAAGCCTAATGTTATGTTTTATTTGATTCAGTATTAATCTGAAAGCTATTTATTTGATTAGTAAAGGATTGAATGAATTACAGTCCATCAAGAATGTCATTAAATATGGTTGTTGTTGTAACATTGTTGTTTACATGAAGAATTGATGGAGTAAGTGAAAAACCTAGAAATACGAATTATTTAATGCATCCCATTTTGTTCAAGTGGAAGTTAGGAAAATGTTAATCGCTATCTGCCAAGTAAACAAGTAATGGTGGTAAATAGAAGTCAGTGGCTCTGTTATGATTAATTCTGTGAAGCAATCAATATTGTAAGTAACGCACTCAAACCAAACAATGTTATCTCTCAAAATACAGCGCAGCACAGCGCTTTGTAATCACCGATTCCTCTAGGGTGGTGATATTTTTTCTGCTGCTCTATGGGAATTTCAATTATCCAGTATTACTCTGTGTTTATCGGAATAATCTCTTTCCAAAAGGTTGGGCATTGGTCAGCTTATTTCACGGTTTTGTCAATAACAATTTTCTAAATCATAGATTCATTTTTATGTTTTTACACTTTTGGACAACAAACAAGGATTTTAGGTATGCAGTATTATTGATTATTTGAAGACGATTCATAACGTGGATTTTTATTTGTAAGAGATTTTATCACGGTAATTTAATTTATGAAACTCCAAATTGCCCATCTGTTGGGAATATATAATACATATTGTCATATATTGGGGAATATATTGTACATATTGTCATATATTGGGAAAATCCTGAGATAGTCCCTATATAATAGCTTATAATTGTTATTAGAGTACAGTATGCTCAACTGAATGTGGAGGAATTTGGTAGTGTAATTTGACTCATTGATTATTATATACGCTATCTGTGTATTCATCTCTCTTTCATACATGTATTTCTATCTGCTGTGATGCCATACAAGGTAAGTCATAAGATTTGTGTCTTATTGCACATTTATGATCAAACATTGTGTTCTTTACTTAAACTGTAGATATATACATTTTGATATGTTTTCAAAACTGGTTATGAATTAAATGACTTCATGTTCATGCGATATGAACTGCGTATGTTGTTTGAGAATTTGCTGTTTCATGACTTCTTCCAGAACCATTTTCAATAACTCATTTCATATCTCAATTCTTATTTAGGTCATGTAATTAAGATTTGATGACAGAGAGGCAATGTTGGAAACACACAGTTATTTAAAAGTTTATTCTTTGCTATCACTTTGATGAATGCATCTGATTCTTGGTTCACTTTCAAATGATGCTTTAGATAGAAGTGATGATGAAAGATATATTTCAAATGATGACATCAAGTGATGATAAAAAATATATATCGTGTGATGACATCAAGTGATGATAAAAAATATATTTCAAATGATGATACTAGTCACAGTGATGAAATACATATTTCAAAAATGATTATCAGTGATAGAAAGTGATGATGTAGGTTTCATATGATGATTTAGATATAACTAATGATAAATATATTTCAAATGATGATTAACCTATATATAAGTGGCGTAACATTTTGAATTAAATCTAGGAAAGTAACAGATGACATAAATTAAATGAGGAGTATATGTAAAAGTATGTTTTGTCTAGAATCTACTTAGTCCAAACAAGAAAGTCAAGAAAATCCAAAATATGTTTTCCAAAATAACTTATAAAATCATGTCAACAAGTTAGGCACAAATATATTATTATTATCAGGGATGCTACCATTGATTCTAGGCCAATTATTACAGAGATTGTGTGTTTGACTTCTGAGGTATCTCGGTAATTTGTTTCCCCATTCTTCATTTCCTGAGTGTTCTAGAGAGCAATGAATACATGCAACACGATCTTCAACTCCACTTGCCTTTATTGCTGGACCTAATGTATTGATAGAATTACTGGTATAGAACACCAAGTACCATAATGCTGTTAAGATCTCAAATGTACCTTTCATGGGTTTTCATGGGAGTTTGAATGTGAAATTGAGGTCAGCTGCCTATAGGTAGAAAAGGGTAGGAAAGTGTGCTGATTTCTGACTGCATATTATGAATTGCTATCTGTATATGTATGACTTGAAAAATGAGTGAGGTGCTTAGATAGTGAACACACTGTAGGATAGATTGTAGAATTATCAATAATTTAAAGTGTGTGATAAACTTTTGCAAAGGGTAAACATCAAGGCTAAATATGACAAGTTCTTCTTCATTAAATTGATTATTCCTAAAACAAGAGATCTTCTCAGGTTTCTTGCTCAGCTGGATGTTAAATTGATAGTAATACAGTAGAACCTGTGTATCTGAACACCTGGCTAATCCAAACACCTTCCAATCTGAACACTTTTTTCAGTCCCATTTTTTCCTCCCATTGACTACTTATCTTTGAAGGACATCTTGTATACATGTATGTTACCCATGCCTTTTGCATTTCTTCCAAGATTTGATTAAGACTAAATAGTTTTGTAAAAAACACATACATTCAACTATGTTGAGTCATGAGACCTCATTACTCTGTAAGATAAAAATATTATAGAACAGAAAAACAAATAAAACAATTATATGAAAAAAATGTGTTGAAGTTTCTTATATTTATATATTTTCATTTCACTTCATTATTTCCAATATGTTTTGATAATTTATTGAATTATTTAATTTTTGAAGAATAATCAATACAGATGTAAAGCAGTTGACTCTTAGAAATGCAGAATTTTGTCTTCCAGTTATCTGTGAAAACCACAAAGTCATATATTTGTTACTTTTATTAGAATTTAGTAAGGCAAATCAGTCTGGGAAACTCCTCAATAAATTGTTGAGTGGCTCATTGAAGGAGGCATAAATCTTAGAAACATTGCTCATGGGTAGTTTGTAGTCCAAGAAGCCCCTAAAAGATAATTCTTACATTCACTTCATGCTCTTAGGATTTGGCAGTTGAGACATTCTCAAACAATTGGGTACTTATGATGTCATAGCACTTAGGGTGTCATTGTGCTTATACTTGTGAGTAATCAGTCACATCGCCATCTCAGGATACTTATGGTGACGCAATGATGGATGAATGAACATACATATTGAAGTCTGGATGTAAGGGTGTAAAGTGATAAAGACCAGGATAAAAGTGGAACACTGCATAGTTGCAAGTCTAACATGTCAGAACATCTCTCTATTTGACCAGTCAAGCCTACTGCAGAGGAGATTCAGCATTATACACATATAGGATTTATAAAAAGGATTATTTCACTCAAAGTGTGCAGCATTTACATTGTGAGTCCATTGGATATTGTGCCACGTATCATTGCGAGTCTATTAGACATTTGGTCACATATCATTGTGCATCCATTGGACACAGGGTCACATATCATTGTGCATCCATTGGACACTGGGTCACATATCATTGTGCATCTATTGGACACTGGGTCACATATCATTGTGCATTCATTGGCTACTGGGTCACATATCATTGTGCATTCATTGGCTACTGGGTCACATATCATTGTACATACATTGGACACTGGGTCACATATCATTGTACATCCATTGGACACTGGGTCACATATCATTGTGCATCCATTGGACACAGGGTCACATATCATTGTACATCCATTGGACACTGGATCACATATCATTGTGCATCCATTGGATATTTATTTATTTATTTATTTTATTAAAGTGTCACTTGTATCATATCATACAACCAGCCCTATCTGGGCTTATGAGACACATTTGAACATTTTAAAATAGCTAGTTATTGTTTAAAAATAAAGTTGGGTCACATATCATTGTACATCCATTGGACACTGGATCACATATCATTGTGCATCCATTGGACACTTGGTCACATATCATTATGCATCCATTGGACACTTGGTCACATATTATTGTGCATCCATTGGACATTGGGTCACATATCATTGTACATCCATTGGACACTGGGTCACATATCATTGTGTGTCTATTGGACACTGGATCACATGTCATTGTGAGTCTATTGGTGATTGGGTCACATATTATTTTGAGTACATTGGATATTGAGTCAGATATCATTGTGCATCCATTGGACACTTGGTCACATATCATTGTGTGTCTATTGGACACTGGGTCACATATCATTGTACATCCATTGGACACTGGGTCACATATCATTGTGTGTCTATTGGACACTGGATCACATGTCATTGTGAGTCTATTGGTGATTGGGTCACATATTATTTTGAGTACATTGGATATTGAGTCAGATATCATTTTGAGTCCATTTAATATTTGGTGACCTTAACTTATTTATGTTTTGATAATACAGTGGCAATCTTATTAGGAGATTTTTAAACTATAAGCAATGCAGTCAGGCATTTAAATGTATTGCAATTATTTAGATGCATTTACACTATTAAGTCATTGGGGCTTTAAAATAAAACAAGTAAGTCATTCGCACATTTTCACTGTTTTCTACGCGGTCTAGACATCTTGCTAAGGTGCTCTCTGTCTAGAATAATATAGGCAGTCGTAGACAAGATAAAAAGCTCAAAGGAATTCAACAATCTATAACATTGATTTCTAGAATGATTGTATTATTGTTATCATTTACAATTGCACTTTGGGGATCCATATTTTACAGATAGTGTACAGCGATCTAACTATTTGTAGCCACTAATATTTTATTATAGAACTTGAGGAATTATTAGTTGAAAAATATGAAAAGGGAAATCTCATTGTTATTTTTGTTTGTGTAATTTCAGTCCAAATAGCAGATTCAACAGTTTAGACTCTAACAGAATAGATGATGAACATCGTCTCATAGCCAGATACGCTGCCAGACTTGCTGCTGATGCTCATAACACTGTAAGTATATATAGAATGCATGAGAAGACTGCATTTATGAAAGACAATATCACATATTTATCATTTATTAGGAATCAGGAGTTAAATCTGAATTTGGGCCTCGCACACAAACAGCAAAGTTTGTGAAAACGTTTTTTCTGCTGGACACCTTTGAATGGTGTATTGAATCGCTTCAGCATTCATTCTCTCACAAAGATGGCATATCAGTTGATAATTGGAAAGAAGTTAACTTTATTACACATTTTGCCATTTATTGAGCAAGACTTCAGAAAGATGTCACTTCAGTTTATATTTGAGTAGAGTTCAAAATTAATGTGGCATTTTATAGATTATGCAATTATTTGAGATACTTAAGTATAATTCCAAATGGAAAAGTCAGTTATTTCTTCATCTATTTGATAAAAGGAAATTGTATAAGTCAGTGCGACATAAGGGGGAAAATTCCATACTAAGGGCTTAAATGAAATATATTGAAATAGTATAGCAATCCATTTCCCAAATGATATATAAAGCACATAAATGAATTATTAATCATTGTTTTATTCTTAAATAATTATATAAGTGAAAAGTTATGGGTAATCGTTTGGTGAAAGAGTGGGCAAAATAAGGAATTATGTCCAAAATGATTTGAAAATTGTTTGAAAGGTCACTCTGTATGTCAAACACACTCTTAAATATATTTAATTTCTCTTTTCTGGAAATATATGGGCTCATTATTGTAAATCTATTTGTTTATCTATTTGTTGTTGTAAGACAAGTAACGAGCATTAGGATATGCCATAAACATACGTTTACCAAATGAAAAATAAATGAATAGCATACTGAACGTTACTAAATGATTTGAAAATTACTATTTTATGGTCTTTGTCTGTTGATTAAAGCTTTGTGTTTCATAGGCATATGTCAGATGTTATCACTAGGAGCAAAAGATCCATAGGTATTACATCTGGCAAAAATCAGGGCCATTTCGAGAAATATTGATCAGGCGGAAGAATAGGTTATGAGTATGTTGTCTTTTTCTAAGAATAAAGTGCCAAATGAAATATTAATTTCATGTAGTGTATCTTAAGAATGTTATTGCTTGAACTTATGTAACATTGTAAGACTTTGAATTAAAAAGGTACCTTGAACTCGGGAAATATGAATAATGCATAAACTTGTGAAAATAGATAATGAAAGTCAAATACATGCCCTGGTATTTGATTTTTGGCTTTTTACAAGCTCAAGTCTGATTGAATGGTTAATTATGCATAAATCCAATATCAAATAGGATTTATTCTTTGGGGAAAGTGTTGGTGTAGATTTAGATTTTTCAGAAAATGTCAGATTGACCATCATCAGACACTTTTGATGATATAGTAGTCTACAGGAAGATTGGAAAATGAGTCAAAGTAGGAATAACTTAGTTTAGCTTGTATTCAACTCATTAGCTATGTGTGATTTTTCCTTTTCTATCACCTCCTTCAGTTTAGTAATAGTTGCTATTCATTTGGATTTTCCACTCAATAACCAGTATGCATCTGATGGCAAATGACATACATTAGATCTGTACTGATAAAAGGTACTTAATGAATGTGCCTCAGACACAAAATATCTGTCCATAAAATTGCTTTCCATGATGATAGCGTTGTCGTGAATGTGATGTCGTCCTTTTTTGTCATCACAATTCAAGAAAAACCACATGTCAGATATTTTCAAATTCTTACACATGTTATAGGATACCAAGTTTAAAAGTTGATGCTTTTGAGTGACTACAGGGTGGTATGATTTTGTAGTATCTTCCAGTACTTTAACCTCTGACTACTACAGATTATTATTCTCAGGTCTTATATTCTTTGTCCGTTTGCAGGTTCCATGGGATTTGCTACTCTCGGTATTTGCTGTTTTTCTAGATTTGGGGGTCCTTTGTCCTTTGCTTATCTGTAGGTTTGATGGGATTTGCTACTCTGAGGATTTGCTGTTTTTGTAGATTTTCAAGTCAAATGGCCTTTGCTTAATTTGCATGTCTGGTGGTTATTGGCAAATCCAGGAAGTTGCTGCTTTTCTAGTTTTCAAAGATAATTTGTTTGCAAGATTAATAAAGATCAAAACCCAACATTTCGAAGAATTAGAGACAAATTGAACCACTCTTTGAAAGGGTAGCTGTCTGTTAGGGTTGTGCTGACCTTGGTGTCATATAGATCACTATGAATTATTGATAACTGAACGTGTGATCCTCTGATCAATCTATAGCTGATATCTTCATAAACTTATGAGCTTCAACAAGATATATGAGATTTGTCCCAAAGCAAATCTAAGTGTAACTAATAAAGCAGTCTAGAAAAACAACATTAAGTTGAGATTACATTCATTTCTTGCTGGTTAAGATGGCCAAATGCATTTTGTTTAATATCGACTTTTGATTATTTCTCGAGAGAATTTATTTTTCCAATTACGGCTTCAGTGTAGCCCATGTTTTATGAGTAGCTTAGAATTAGAAGAGGAAAAACTTTAATAAGAATGTATTATTTGCTCTCTCCTTGTATTTCCATAGAGATTAAGTCTAATGGTGTGATTCTTATAAAAAAGGTTAAAATAATCGAGAATAATAGAACGTAAGTAACCCTTTAATAGTATATTGTCATCAACAGGATTTGTTCTCTGTTGGGTACAAAATTCTCAAAACTGAAGTGTGTATTGCTTTAGTGTTAAGAGGCCACTGGTTTGAGAGAGTTAGAAAATGAGACCCGGGCAATGAGAAAAAGAAAGTAGATGTGAAAATTTCTACAGGATATTTAGTCCTTAGATTTTCATCTAATACACAAGCGACATGTTTACAACTGTCATTGAAACATTTTTTGAATAAAGATAGATTGCATGTGGAAAGAATGTTAATTTGTGGTCACTAGATACATACTGATAAGGCATCTCATATAGCCTTATTCAATTAGGAAATTTGATTTGCTACAAATTGCCTCATTCTTTGTCAATGTGACGAATACTAACTACCTAATCCTCAAGTCCATCCTTAATCCAACTCTAGATTTGAAAATAAGTCAGACATATAAAGCTGAACAAAAAATTCCTAAATCTGTAGATAAAGATAGGATTGATTTTTAGAGTATCATAAAAAGTGCCTAGATGGTAAAAACTAAATGTGGCACATATTGTATATATTAAGGTAGATTAGATTATATCACTTCAGTTTTGGTTACACATTTTGCTAGATTGAGCTTGTTTCATTGATTTGGGTTTAGATGGGGAGGTTTACATTACACATTGCTATTTGCTTGGTTTAAAATACACATTTTAGAAATATATATCCAATTGTGTATATCCACAAAATGCCATTTCATAGGTGATATATAGGACAATGATCTTTTATTTCTAGCTTAAACTGATACGTGTAGGCTGATTAAAGGCTAAATATACAAATGCTTTTATAAACAAGAAACAAATGCATTATTAGCCACAATCCTATGACGCTTGTGCTTAAAATCTTTTTGAGTTTTTTTTATTAACCATGCATAGTTATGTGATATAGCACGGTTCTATTGCATTTTGATTCACAAGAAATCAATAATGCATGTCAAGCTATTAATAATTTTGTTTTATATTGCAGCACAATATAATTCACACCTACTTTTTGCATTCATGACATACTATACATGCATGCATTACTGCTATAATATTTTAACTGATTTATTATACTGAGTGTTGCCAAAGTATTAATGAAAAACTGTAGAGAGATATCAAAACAAGTGTTTTGGCAAGATTCAGTAGATACTACATGTACCTGTATGTGCCTTATACTATAGGGGATTTAATTAATTAGCAAATGGGTATTCATTATAAATTGATGTTCTGTGTTTAATGACATTATAGCTGCAGGAAACTATCATACATACAGGATAACATGATCATCATTTGTAATAATATGACTTTCCCAATAAGTCATAAAATTGTTGTTTGACTTCTTGCTTCCCTCCGGAAATATAGTTTCGATTTCAAAGAAATTATATATGATACAGAAAGAATGTTTTTTCCTGTAAGTCATTAGTAATTGATATTGTTCGTTTAAAAGAATGTGGTTATAATTCACTGAGAGAATTTATGCATTTGTTCTGATCCTGAGTGCCTTGTCTAGACTCCCAAATGAATCATACTGTACATATAAGGGATTCACATAGTATCCCTTCTGTTTTGTACATTGGTTAGTTGTGACACCATTGTCATTGGTTAGTTGTGACGCCATTGTCATTGGTTAGTTGTGACGCCATTGTCATTGGTTAGTTGTGACACCATTGTCATTGGTTAGTTGTGACGCCATTGTCATTGGTAAGTTGTGACGCCATTGTCAAGTAACAACATCAATGGTATCATTGTCTACTTAAGGAAAGGTCTCTCAGCTCAGTGCTTCCCGCCTTCTTAAAGATCAAAGTTTTCTATCAGATTCTTTCTAGTGTGGCAGAAAGAGGGCCTGAATATGCCATTATTAGATGACATTGTCTGAAGTTGAAGTTAATTTTTATTATTGCTTGTAGAAAATCAATGGTGTTATCCTTAAGCTTAAACACATTAATAAGTTGAAATTGGCTTTTCTTTGAAATCCTCAGGAAAACAAAATGAAGTGCTGGAATTCTCATATTTTTATTAGAATATGATATTGTGTTGTTTTAATTGATTTGCTCTTTAGGCTTGAGATGATAATTGCATCCTAATATTGGAATGTTGAAGAATGTTGCTGTCAAGAAAACATTGCCATAAAAGCTAATTGTCTTAAGCTTTGTTCTTCTCAAGGATTATCCTTAAAGAATTATGCCATACATTGAACTGTTACATATCGGAAATGAATGTTTTGAGACATAACATCGCCTATTATTCTATATGTTACAAAATGGGCATGCAAGCTTAAACCCATAATTAATTATGGACAAAATAATGAATTTTGTCGTAAATACATTTGTCTTACATATGATTTCCTGTTGAGCCCTCATAAAATATAATTCTCATGGTTACAAAATGATGTTTCATAACAAAAAATGCTTCGATAATATATCCAATTGCAAAAACGTGCAATTTGTATAAGAAACTGCTTTATTATGTTGTCTCATGTTCTTTTAGAGCAGTGTTAATGTTAAATTGGATAGAATATTCTGTATTGATTTCTGCCATGCTTGATTAAAGATCACTTGGCTGTTAAACATCCCCATTGACCATTCACACCCATTTATATGATATCCACCCTTGTGTTAGTGACAAACATATCTTGTCTAACATAATGAAGGTGTTATATATACATGTGCATCTCTTTTACTCAATTGGATAGTTGGCATTCATGGTTTCAATAGTTTTTTCTTTCATGTTTGATGAAAAAATACTAAAGAATTGTAGAAAAAATAATTATGTGTCGTTGTACGTTTTACCAGCTACAAGGGAGTCCTAATCCATTACCACTGATTTTTATTGGAAAATAATGACATCAATTATCTCAGGGTTGTTTTCAGTGTAAATTATACAAGTTTATATGACTATTCTGATTGAAATATTTTGGAGAAAAAAATTCTATGAATATATGAATTATTTATTATGTTATTAAACTTGAAAGTGTTTTTCTTAGAAGATTTTTGTTCAGGCTGTTTGCCAAATGTTATTCAACGGATTCTGGAACCTTGCTTAGGTTTTGCTACATCTTTTGTTTTACTTCTAATGTGACTGTAGCAATGAAAAAAAACCTGAGTTATGATATCTATGGAGACTCTACAGCCAGTAAACAACTGGATAAGCCGTATTGAGACCGGAAGGTGACCGTAGATTTTCTATTGGTTACTGTAGAAATGTACCAATTTCATGGGAATACAGCCAATGTATAGTCACCATTGAGCAATTAAATGTGATGAGGTTTTATGTTGTGCCAACATGTGCTGTGCTGTGTTTTGTCGTGATGACATTGATAAGTAAATATGCCTATTGTTCAACACATATTGATTGTAATATGGTAACAACCCCACTGGCCTCCCAAGAGTAATACCATCAATGTACTTTCTACTTAAAAATTCCCTTACTTCCAATATCATGTGACTCGTACTTAAATGGGAAAGGTTAAAAGTTCAGGATCAAGTATCAAGCAAATATTGTCCAGGTACTTTGAATTCAGTATATATTCCTACATGTCATAATATTTTAGTGCCATTTAGAGTGTTTGTAGCGCCATCATTCTGGTTCTTTGAGTGTGGTTTACTCTATTACATGATCCCATATGTGGAATTTCTTGTCGTGTAGAAGTAGGGATGCTAGAATATTATTGGCGCCATTTTTTCGACTGGCTTTTGTGAGAAATGTCAAACTTTATTGAATAGTTGATAAGATGATGTAGGATTTGTCAAATTTATGGTTTGAAATTTTTGTTCTTAAATGAGTTTGACATGTTTCGCAACCATTGCTTGGCAACCATTGCTTGGCAACCATTGTCTGCCAATGATTGTAAATGACATGGTAGCCATAGATTGCAATCAAGAAAATCTGATCTTCTAAGTAATAATTTATTTATCTTTAGCATACTGTTTTGAATCATTTTTTGCCCTTGGCACATGAGCTTAGTGTTCACTATATTTTATAAATGGTTGTAAAATAATTACTTAAAGAGTTGTGAGCACCTGGGTCTATAAGGCTTATGAACATCAATGCTTTGATTTCATAGAAAATCATTTGTGGCAATATTGATTTCAAAAAATGTTTTGCTTTGGATTGCTTATATTCTACCCTTTAGTTTACGATTTAGTGGTCTACAGGTATTCACTTCTATTTATTGCATATGAATAATAAATGCACCTGCCCTAGCTGTCTAGTGTCTAGACCTTTTAAAGTCAATGGTCTGAACCATTCTATGATTTTGAGGGAGATGTATTTCCCCCTCAGGTGATTAGGTGGAATAAGTCACATGCAGATAGATAGATGTTTAGTTTTCCATTAAACAAAGTCTCATTATCCGGTTATATAGAAATGAGTGAAATGTTGACTGTCTGTAGCACTTTGAAGTTGTAACCCCAGTTTGTAACCCTCTATATATGTAACCCTATTGAGTGTAACATCCCATTGTCTGTAACCCCCATTTATATATAGCATGACACGCTCATCCACATAATATTAACTGATGATCAAAAATTGATAAAACATTTTTCCAGTGATTACTCTGATTGACAAGCATATCAAAAAAGTAATTGCGAAATTGACATTTTGTCACGACGTGTAATGGGTTCGCTATTAAAGTGATTAAATATAAAACTATCATATTGTGTGTAAATATGGTTGGTATACTGCTGAAATAGACACGCCATGTTTTAGATACGTTTGTAAGACTATTGGAGGATCAATCATTCCTCTTGAGTATATTTACTGGTCTTGTAATTATATTAAAGTGTCATGCCAGATAAATAAGGAATGTCACGCTTTCCTAGAATCTGAGAGTAGGTATTGAACTCGAGTGCAAGACCTCTTGTAAGACTCAGTTGAAACCCATGTACTTTTCAACTCACGATGATCAAGCACATTTTCAGTTGTTTCAGCACTGATGTTTTTTTCAAATGATGTTTTTATATGCAGAATCGGGGATATCATTCTGTTGATCTGAGTTGACAAGGTTGGGATATGTTACTCTATTAGTCTTGTTAGCTCAGCTCATTTGTGGCTAGCTGATTACCATAAGGTTATTTGCATATCATCAGAAATTAACTTTAGCAGTTGTATTAAGGCTGAATAAAGCATGCAAACTAAAATACAGATCTAGGGCAATAAAACAGAAATATTAGATGTTAGACTCTTAGATTTATTACACACTAGGTGCTATATTTTCATTTTATAGATTAATAAAACACTACATTGAGGAAATAATGAAATATTCTCCATAAGACATAAGCCTTAGATTGAGAAAATCAGTTGAAGTTGTCCATAAACGGAAAGGTTTGAATAGATATTGAGAAATGGATAAACCCATAACCTTTTAGATGAGCAGTTTTATTTTCTTGATTAAATTGACAATTTCCTAGAGTATAGATGGGTTAATGGGATCTGCAACTATTCCTCATTTAGCTGTGAAGTATGGCTTCTCTCAGGTACTCTTTGAATAAACCTGGAGTATCCCACACAATGGTCCTTTAGACACTTTAGAGGTCTCTCACGCCATCAAACCTTGTGAATATTTAATCAATTGTAATGAAGTCAATATAGTTAAGTTACAGGATGGAGAAGATATATTTTGGATGTAGGAGGATTGCAAATATTGGAAAATAGATGTTTTTATCTAATTTGAAAATTGCTATATCGACTTTTGCCATTTTGCTCTGCTAGGCAGGCAGGCATGCAGGTGTATGGCTGGGTGGGTGACACAAGATATTTTGTCATCAAGAAAGCTATTCATCTTTTTGATTTGAGTTTTCACAGAATCAGGAGCAGATTTGTGCCAAGATCTAATTAGGTTTAGGGCATGTTGGGCAATTTACAAGATGGCCATTTTGCACTTCAAATGCGATATTTATAATGATGTTTAGATCACTGTGTGTTCAATTTATGGAAGAATATGTACAGTATTTATGTAGGAAATGATGATTAAAAATAAGGCAATTGAAGATTTATTATATATGTGAAAAATATGTAGGAAATTGTTGAATTATTGAATATAAAGAAAGTGAGTAAGTATATTTTACATATGGAGAATATGACAAATGATTGACTCTGAAAGTAAGGTACTCAGACACTATGGTGCTGCAGGATTAAAAGCAGATCCAAAAGAATCCTAATGATGATATATTGAATGGATTACCAGCTAGGATAATGTCATCACCTTCTCCTTGATTTACCATACGCCTAAATCTATTAAACACTTTCCCTGTATAAGACAATGAAACTACAATTCCAATATTGTACACAACTTTGCAGTTGAAGCAAATACCTTTTTGTGCTCTTAGTCTACTTCTGTGCATCAATTTGGATAAAAGCTAAGCATGATTAATTAGCGTGACAGCTATTTATTACAGTGTTTCAAGCATTAATCTGCATATATGGTTACGTTCTACAGAACTGATGATTAAAAATGGAAATATCATGACACTGCTATAACATCTGAGACTCAATAATGCTCTAGAGCTTATAGCAATGTTTTGGCATCATAACACAGATTAAACCGTGTTGGTGAACAGTTTTTGCTTGTGGGGGTATCTGTCGATCTCGTCAGTAAGTTAGACAGACTGCTAAGATGCAATTGAGGAATTGATCAAACATTGATTGTTTGGAAGGACACAGTAACAATAAAGCAGACCTATTCACTTGTACAATTACAAAGATCAGAGCGATATTGTTGGTGTTAATATTGACTATTGATCCTTTGTTGGGAACACACCTGTGGATGTATGTCAAACAAGATGGACAAGTTATCGATGTGTATTCATTGTTGATGTAACTTATAAACAGTGCAAACGTTAATTCATAGCAGATTTCTATAAAGTCAAACAAGCTAGTACTATAATAGGACATATTTGACAAGATCAAAGCCTATGAAGTATATAGATGATTTATTTTGTTGACATTACTAAATTACTTGATTACAACCCTGGAAATGTTACATCAATAAGAAGTTCCAAGTAAATGTATTGAAACAGAACACTTATTAGATATTGGATAAAATTAGAATTCCCGGAGAATCTGATTTGAGACTTTCAGGATACACATCTTTACCGAGATAAGGACTGACATTTACAGAGTTTGCTCTGGAATGAATTGGAATGCCAATATTTGATCAGACTTTGGGCGGAACAAATAAAAATGTAACAGTGACTTTTATAATTACCAATATTGCACATAGAGGTGAAGATGATTTAGAATTGAGAAGGAGCTTAAGGACATCTCAGTCCTTGAAATAATGGGTGATGTTTTTTTTCATCTACTTATAAAAAAGATAAAACTGTTCAAGATGATGATCGATTCATCCAGGCATTAAAGTAATTGCTACTTATCATTTGTATATACTGTTGACATATACAGGACAAACAGCTAATTTCCACTTTATTACGACTGTTAAAGATGATCTGAGCAATTCTTCGAAATAAGCCTCATCAGGGTATGACATGGCAAAACATTGAACTCGATGGAGATTACATGTAGCCTATAGGAGAAATCATGATAAATGATGAATTTATGAGCTTCCTGTGTCATGGATTAAAATTACTCTTTATATTAGATGTCTTCGAAGGACAAATGAGCTATCATGGATTCATTGCAACTACAACATAGTTCTCAAACATGGAGTGATCAGTCTGAAGAACATGAATTAAAGCAAGAGCCTATTCAGACAAGACGTAAACGATATTGGAAAACACGTCATAAAGGAAAAAAGATTTTACCATTTGATGCCTGGGTATTTACTAAATGTTGTGGAACAGGTCGGGACATAGTGAGTCCCAGCTACGGTGATATTCCACCCTGGCCCAATACGACTGGTTTTCAAATTGGACAAGATTTTAACAGAGTAACGACTGGGTACGATACCTCAAGTTGTAGCTCATTGGAAAGCCTTGAAAGCCCAAATAAAAAAACATTTGAGAGACGTCAGAAAAGTATCACTGAGGAAATGCATCAGTCCAGCTCTGAGGAGTCTCTAAGTGATATCATATCTGATATAAAAAACCAAGATGAACCACTCCAAACTGTTGACCGTGAGATCTCATATACTAAAACACAAGAAGAAATTCTTGTAAATGCTGTCAACATGTTTAAAAAGTGCAAAAAACGAACTACTGATGAAGTGGTACAATCTGCAGCTACTATGTTTAAAACATACAGTGTGAAACGCAAATTAATGCGGAGGCAAGCAAACTTGGATAGATCATCACACAAACTGGAAGTTATTGGAAGAACAAAAACTTGTAGTGATATTTTAGCTGAAAGCCTCAATAAACAAAGAAAACTTCCATCTACTGATATAATTGCTAAGGATTCTCCCAAAAAGAAAGGTAAGATTAAACAAACCCCTCCAAAAATTCAAATCAAACTTGAAGATGGGGAATCTTCTCCAAAAACTAAACCAACAATTCCAAAATGTAATGGACACTTGAAAAGTATGTTAAAGTCTGTGAATACCTCAAAGGAACAAATTGTTGCTGAAGTTGTAGAGAAGTCAGTATCAAAAAGAGATGTAATGAAATGGAAATCAAATTCTGATGCAGGAAGGCAGATGGGTATGCAAAAAGTGTTGAGACTTTCGGATGGTGAGATGAATAACAATCAGGACAGTGATTTATGTCTTGGTGACAGCAACGCAAGGAAATTAGGGGACTGTTGCCATAGTAACAGCTGCCTAGACAGCTTCGACAGAAAGGCTTATCGTATGGTCAGTAATACTATGTCTTCCATAAATAGCAGTATAGAGCCAAATACCACTGGGACCAATAAAAATGAACAATCAGCTTTGATCAATGAAATCGAAAATCATAGTAGAAGAACAAACACTGTAGGTCCAAATAATGGTGAAACTCAAAACATTGAAAGCATCAATAAAAATGAACAACCAACATTTGTTAATGACAATGAAAAAATAAAAAATGATAATGAAAGTAGTAGATTAATTCAAAACAGCTTAAAACAAACTTGTATTGAGTCAAAAGAACAGAAGGTGAGGTTTAATTCTAATGAAAATCTCAGTGATTCAGATATAGACCATGGGTTTGATAATAATGATCAGAAAGAGAAAACCTCCAAAACCATGTGTGATACCCTAAAGCCAATTGTCCAACTTGAGGTGTGTAATAGCTTTGATAGTGGCCACATGACAGATGTTTCACAAACCAGTGTTAGTCCTCTCAGTGATGATAAGACTACATGTACAACAAAACAAACCTCAGACACAGGTGGTAAGAATACTGAGGACGTTGTGACAATGCGCCATGGAAAGTATAAACGGTTGAACAAACTGGACAGTGCTATATTTGAAGTTACTGCTGAGGATATACTAGCACAAGATGTAACATGTAGATGTAAGGAATATCAAAGTATATGGGAGAGGTACACATCTGGTAGTGGTCTCAAAAATGTAAAACCATGTATCCATGATGCTAAACAGATTAATGAACAGAATTGTACAATTATAAACCCGTCCTATGTTAGTTGTGTCCAGTATTCATGTAAATCTGGAATAGTAGAAAGTAGTCCCCATTTTATCAGACGTGATTCAGACAGTACACAAACTATGTCAAATAATGATGATAGTTCTGATACATTAGTAGATAGCAACTGTAGCATAAGTAAGAGTGTTAATCCATTTGGTTCTCAAAGTACTTTGGCGCATGTATCTCGTGTGCAAGACAACAGCAGTGGTACACTTTATAGCTATGGTGACCTTACAAGTAAAGAAAGCTTACAATCCATTGATTCTACCAGAGAAAAGAAAGAAAAAGACAAACTTCCTAAAGGAACAAAATATCCCAGTGCTTGTAATAACATTGAACAGCAAACTCATAAAAAACCACAGGAAGACAAATTAAAAAACATTTCCCATCAAAAGGGTTTCTCAATCAATTCAGAATTTCTGAAAAATATTGATATTGGCTTTGCTGAGGACTGGGAGCACAGTATAAGCATATGTCAACCAGTTGGACTATCAGGTAACAATGATAACTCAGCTGCAAATACTTCCATTGCCCCACATGATTTATCAAAACAACATTTACTTGCTAATGAGGTGAATGCTCGATTGAAAAGACCAAATCAAGGTTCTAAAACAGATAGTGACATAAGTTCATCTGACTGGAATGATACCTATTTAGTTAATACAATTATGAATGATGACAGTCAAACTTCAAGTCTGATTACCTTAGTGGATACCCAACTCCCAATAAATCACCCAGCCATAATCCAGCCTATATTAGTTAATGCTAGGCAGAATCATACATCAGATAACTATGAAGAATGTCATGCTGGACCACAAGGGCAGCCAACTGTGTCACCATCCTCCCCTAGTGATGAGGCTGTATCCCGGGAGATCTTCAAGGCTCTAGAAAGTCTCACAAAAGACAAAGCATTATCGTCTAAATGTCATGCTAAGGCAAATAGGAAAGCCGTTACAATAAATTGTAGTCTGAACCGGAATATAGACAAGGATATGAGAAATCCACTTGAGTGTAAGATCCTCGCAGAAACAAAAGAAGATATTCACAATGAAATAGACTTAATGCCATCTTGTTTAAGTGAAGATATAGAGCTTCTTAAGGAGAGAGGCTTGCCTATTGATTGCGTGAGAAAACAATATAATGTTAGTAAATCAATGCCATATGTAGGTGACGAACCAGGTAGAAACAGTCGATCAATCTCCCCACAACATGACACTCTCTACCAATCAGTGCTGACTGGTGATCTTACTGATAAAAATCATCAGATTAACCCGAACCATAAATCTGACTTTCCAATCCCTAGAGGGGTCAGTTTGAATATCCCTAACAACAAAACAATCCCAAAAAATAGTGAAATCAATTCCCAATCAAGTGACGGTAATATGACACTGAGCACACAAAGCATTTCTGGGGATAGATCCCATTGTTCTTATAAGCACGTTTACTCTGGGTCTGGGATCAATGGACATGGATTAGATAATGTTGTGTCTACACAGCCTATTATGAGATTGAAATCCAATAGGCCTGAGCCAGCAAGCACGATCAATGATACTCTCAGGACATGTACTTTCCCCATCAAATCGACCTCAACTTATACTGACAATACTTACCCAAACCCATCTACTTTAACTCACTCTAACTGTACTAGTCTACTTAATGGGAAAGATACAACTGTTGCCATGCAACCGATCCCAGGTGAACACTCACATCAAGAAGATAATAGATTAACGTTCTGTTCAACTGGTGTTGTTACGCAAAAATCGTCCAGCCAAAATCGTGTCATTGGTCAATTGAGTGAATGGTTCTTTAAGCTGCAACAGGCGGATTGGATGCCTCTGAGAGCTCGTGTAAAGCGACAAACTAAACTCATCTCAAAAGTAAGACAATCAATTTTCATAATATCGTGACAAATGTAATTGAAATGATTCAATAATCTAATTCTTTTCTCACATTCGATAAATAATAGTTAGACTTCCAAATTATGTCATTTTGTGTTATAATTCATGGCTTTTTCAAGGAAAAATTAAGATCATTGGAGCAGAGGTGCATTGATCAATGGTGCAACATATGCCTTGGCTCTTTTAATTATTTGGGTTATTTTTTTGGTGTGCTAGTGTACAACTCAAGTGAAATATGGATTTAAGCGAAAGAGGCTGGGTTACGAATTGCATTGTCATTTTTGTAGGTTCGCATTATTCTGATGGATGATTTATATATTTTCTGATATATTTTCAGAAGAATTTGCCCTCCATATTTATGTCTTTTCACTTTGTTGAATAGGGACGAATGGTTGTGGGTACTAGGTGTGGCTATTCCCCGTGGGTATTCATACGTCATAGCTTGACCAACTTAAAGATGTAATAAATGATGACTAGATTAATTGTACCTAGAAGTTATTTTATATTCATTGCCATGGAGATGCAATTTTGGAAATCTCACTGATTCGATGTATATAGTGCAGCAGTGATTGCAATTAGATTAGTTTCAGCGGAACTGAACAGCAAATCAAGCAGGAACATTTCGTCGAATTGAATCCTGTAAATCGTGTCATCTTTATTGGGTACTTTGGTTTTATGTGTTAAATGCCGTCCCTAATGGAGTGCATATTCTGTGTTAGCTTTGTGCGTTATTGTAAAGCCATAACAATTTTCACTTTTAACATGGTGCAAGCTAATAAAGCAGATATAAACTTTTGGCTATAATGTCATTGCCACCCATTATGTGCTTTATTTTCACTATGTAGCCATAAATAAGGTAGTTTTGTTGCTAATGTGTTTATGTTTACTACTCCCTTGAGATGGATATTTGTATGGGTTTTATTTTTCAACTTTGCTGTTTCCGGACAAATGGTTATGTCATCCTTGTTGTTTTCTGGACAATTGGTAATGTCATCTTTGTTGTTTTCTGGACAATTGGTTATGTCATCATTGTTGTTTTCAGACAATTCATTGGTAATGTCATCTTTGCTATTATCAAACAATTGGCATGTCATCTTTGCTGCTTTCAGACAAATGGGTATGTCATCTTTGCTGTTCTCTGGACAATTGGTAATGTCATCTTTGCTGTTTTCTGGACAATTGGTTATGTCATCATTGTTGTTTTCAGACAATTCATTGGTTATGTCATCTTTGCTATTATGAAACAGTTGCTCATGTCATCTTTGCTGCTTTCGTACAATTGATTATGTCATCTTTGCTGTTTTCAGATGACTGGTTATGTCATCTTTGCTGTGAATCATACAGATTGTGAACCATATGTGTTTTGTCGACTAACATTTTAACATTAGTATTCAGTTCATATGTTGAAGGTCAGTCATTCCCTCAGGGGCTTATGTCCTATTTAAAGGAATAAAGTAGATTGCAGTCCAGGACTAATAGATCAAATAAATAAACAGAAAGATTTGCTGTGATATTGGCAATATCTATCCTGACTTTTTCTGATATTGTAAGTAATTCTTTGACAGAGAAAAATATATTAAGATTTGATAATTGGAAAATACCAATATTCACTTGTGGATTTCACTGGTAAAGGGAGATAGCGGGATTACTCATACATTGAAGTTTTTCTATTAGTTTCTAATAAAGATATTATCTTTCTTCCGAAGTTAGTAGAAATATATCTTTGTTCCTTTTCTCAAGACAAATGGATTATACCAATGATTATAGCTGTTTTACCATTTTAGTACATGTATGTACATTTTCAGTATGGTTTCTGCCTGATGTTATTTGATAAATTAGCATTGTTTCATAAAAGTTTTGATTTATTTCTTTATTTTGCTTGAGCTATTCTTCATTAATAATTTCACCGAGGTATATTTGTAAGAGCAAATTGTCTGAGATTTTTCGATTAATTCTATCATATTGTTAGTGTTAAGTTAACGAATAGAAGAAATGTTTCTTTACATTAGCAATTGTATATAAAATATTAATTAGCTAACGAAGTAGACTTGCCCTTGGGAAAACAAGAGGGGGCTTCTTTTGTCTGAACAATTTCTAGAACAAATATTGAGTCAATATTTTTTAATACTGTGTAGGCCTACCGGATATAGTATTATGGGGATTGATACATTGACTGAAATTAATAGAAATCAGAAACAATATAAAGTAACGTATCCCTGATTTCACTATTTCTAGAAATTAGTGATATTCAAGATTGATTCCAATAGATAATTTGAGTGAATAGAGAGGTTTCGCATAATGTTTTTAGGTCAACCTATCTAAAATCCATAATGCATTCACCAGATTTATGCGTAGCAGTTCAATTACTCAGATGCGAGTAGGTAGTTACCAGTTTCGCCACCAGGTGGCTGATTTGGGGGAAATAACATGGCAGGGTATTACAAAATTCCCTTAAACCTGAATATTCATCAGTTTTAGTGGTTCACTTTTCATATTACCCTTATGTATGTGATAGACATACAAATTAAAACAGGTCCAGTAAAAGCAAATATTATCTGCCCAACACAAGAAAAGATATTTCACTTTTTGTGGATTTTCAACATTGGGTCTATGGGGAATCTCCCCGACCTAGAAGTCACATTTTCAAAGAAAATTAAATTTTCAAAGTTGATAAACTCTTTTCAAAACCACATATCTAGATGTGATTTTATTATTTTACATGTAGATTCCAAATATGATTGAATTGTGAATTTTTAATGATGTAAATCAGGATTATTTCTACTCGCATCAAGGATATTAAAACAAGATGTGATTGCGGATACGTTTTAGCTATAACCTGTTGTGCAAAACCTCTCTATTATTCTGAGGAAGATAATTATAGAAGAACATTCATTTTGCTGGAATTGTAAAAGAACCTTGGACATCACATTATTTTTTATCAAACTTTTATTTCTATTTTAATTAAGGAATGTATTATGTATTAATGGTGCCTTGATGTAGTCTTATAGCCTTGCGCGATAACTCAAGAATAGCTAATTAAAGGGTATTGTATTACCTGATTAATAAATGTCCATTTGAAGTTATAGGTTCTTATATTCAAAGACTATAGTGTCAGTAACCAATCAATTCTCCTATATAAAGCAGTTGAGCATGCCTAATTGTCTTCATAAGGAAATAGCATCCCAAATAATATCACTTAGTAAAGGTACTGTTCCATTTAGAAAGGATGGACTATTAATAGAGAGGTTTCACATGATGGGTTATAGCTAAAACATTTGTAACCATATCTCATTTTAATTGAACTACAACATTTGTAACCATATCTCATTTTAATTGAACTACAATGCATAAATCTGGTGAATGCATTACAGATTTTGGATACGTTGGGTTAAAAACAGTGTTCGATGAAACCTCTCTATTTTGAAGAGGTATACATAGAGCTTTACATTATATAGCATTGCAAATGTGGCATCCCCAGTCTGAAGTAAACTCTATTTTGTTTATATAGAGCTTTGCATTATGAACAAAGCATTAAAAATGTGACATCCCCAATCTGAAGTAAACTCTATTTTTATATAGAGCTTTGCATTATGAACAAAGCATTAAAAATGTGACATCCCCAATCTGAAGTAAACTCTATTTTTATATAGAGCTTTGTATTATGAACAAAGCATTAAAAATGTGACATCCCCAATCTGAAGTAAGCTCTGTTTTGTGAAGAGGATGAAATAGTTGAATTGCAAATAATAAACTTGCTTGACTCATCAGTTGCTCTAATGAAATTAGAATTAAATGAGACAACAATCTAAATTTTTAATTCATTATTTCATAATATCGTGCAAATAGACTAGCTACATTAGGTCCCTTTTCAAAATAAAATATGAATTTGCATTAATAAAATGCATTGTGTCAGTCATTTTATATTATCTTGTATTGTTTTGTCTTTCATTTGATGTTTGGAAAGATACATGGTTAATTGATGAGTATGGATGGCATTAAGTAATTGTCAATTATGCTATTAATATTAGGAAAAAAGTAATGCGTTTCTATTGACATTTCAATTAATAATTAATATTATCTGAGTAAATGGGTACAGAGTTGTCACAGTGACTTCGGATTATTTAATCCCATCTTTTTTAGATTGCCTCTATGATAAAGTCAAATTCAACATCGATGTTCTGAAAAATACAGAGCTTTTCATGTTTCATGGGTTAAATTCAACTGTCGTGTTAAAATTGCTATGATTATCAGAATGAGGTGTATATGTTATATCTCATATGGGAATATTTCTCATTAATTATTCCTGGCCTTAGCCCTCAAATCTGTTTCTCAAATGATATTGATCATATTAAGGTAATAGCTCTTGTAGCTCTTGTTATTGTGCTACTTCTAAGACAGTCAGCAGGAGGGTCAGTGCACTCATGTCAAAAACAAAGCTCTCCATATGTACAGTTACTCAGTACAATGCTCTTCATGGTAAGATGCTGTCATACATTCAATCAGTATGGTGCTCTTAATATAGATATCTAGTATAATGCTCTCATTGTTCTGTCACTTGGTATCATACATATTTGATGCATTCATTAAAGAGGGGTGTTGCCAATTGCCATAGGAAAGCAAATTCAAAAATAAACTGGACTTTTTTTGCATGTTGAGCCATACCACATATTCACCTATACTATCTACTTACCAATGAAGAAGCCCCAATCACAGCTGACTGGTCTAATTGTTTTCGTATGTTCATGTGACCAAAAGAGCTCCATAAATAGGAAATTCTTAAAGAAATTAAAAACTGGCTTTGAATCTGATTGGCGGCCTGGCTTAAGGCACATGCCCAGTTTGCAGATGGTCGTGTTCTTGTATCTTGATCACATTTTCCCTCGATCGCCGCAAATAAACTCAATTGTGTTCTGACAGTTGGTTATTCGGTGATTTTCTCAATTATATTGGTAAGATATGTAAGATATTATATTACTAATAATGGGACATCTTTGATTGTCCAGGAGAGAAACCTATATAGCATACTGTATCTTTAACCTATTTACTTCTCAACAGGAACATGTTTTTCCAATGGTGAAATATTTCAAGGAGGAAGACAAAGATCAAGATCTAATATAATACAATGAATTCTGTATAAGACTCAGTTTTGCAATTAATTGTGGCTGTTTCTTTGTTCAGCTATGTTGTGCCAAATATCTATAGGAAATGTGGGCTTGTTATGGTGAAGTGTTTCCTGTTCGTAATTAGATGTGTGGGTGTTGGCTACAAGGTCAGCAGATTCAGAAACATTATGTTTCATGTTATCCTCTGCATATGACATAATTTTGAGAATTTCAAACTTGATTCCATAATGCTACTGTTTCAGGGAAATATGAAATATATTGACCTTGGGCAATATGATATGATATTGTCCCTTGGAATAAAACCCATATTCAATCCCTCTTAGTAAATAACCTATATATATATTGACATATTTATTTTAATCTATACAATGTTCTGAGGACCCAGACATTGAATTTGATCAGTAAATTACCACACTAAAAATTATTTTAATATTTTTATATTTTTACGAAAAAACCTACATTAGAAGATCAATCACTGTTACATCATAGAGGAGAAGTGAAAACATGAAGGCCATTATGAGAATTACATTGTATGAAATATGGTTGCTTGCATGGTATGGAGCAATTTAGAGTGATTGTAATAAGATACACAATAAAAATCATGAGACATGAGCAGCATTTTAGGTCATGCTCCACCCACGATTTTCGAAAAGTACTTGATTATTCATTCAAGTCTCAACCAGAGATTTTGGAGAGCTTTATGCATATATCCTGTATGTAAATAATATTGCTGTGTTACATGACTTGTATATCAATTGTGTTGACAATTTATTCAAGGATCCTTTCGTATTGATTGTCCAGTACTTTACATGTTTTCATATTGAATTCCTATTTTGTGATTTTCTTGAAATAATAATATGAAGCAAACCATTCATTGTTTGTATTGGCGTTTGGAGAAGATGACATTATTTTACATTACTATTATCGTTGTATAATGATCATGGAGTATTCTTCAGGATCGTACTAAGTCTGGTTCATTGCTGTTATTTACTTGTCAACTAAATGAAGAGCTTCTGATACATTTAATTTTGTTTCCATTCAGTGACCAGGCATTAAACAGTTTCCTGTCATTGATCTTAGTCATCAGTACAAAAAGGTGGAAAGAAATGTTTCCGCCAATAAATCAATTGAATTTGTGCAAGATACGGCGATTGTAAAATTGAAGAATTTTCCATTTACACACAAATTGAAAATCTCCATGTAAAAAAACACATTAAGAAAGATTATTTTTTTCTGAGGGGAGATCTCATGGGAGGTTTCATTAACATTTTGAGGATACATTGTGTAGGAGATATTAGTTTATTTTGACAGATGTGCCTTAATGGTGCGGGAGAATTTTGTATTACTACATTGAATATTGAGAGTGAATTTATTATAAGAAGATACATTTAGATTAATGTCAGGAGGATTACTTAAAATATTTTCCTAATTGTTAAGTTAATGGAATAAAAGGTTCTTTTTAGCAAAAGTATACAAAAAAGATGTACACAATTGCAATAAGTCTTGCATCAATGTTACCCTTTTTTTATTTTTTTTTGCCCTTTGAAATTTTGCCTTAGATTGATGTAATCATGCAAGATGAAATTATGACATTCAACCAAAATTTTCCATGTACATATATATTTTTATTTCAATTATTTATTTGACAGATGCCTGAAAATCGGCAGCAGACTACAATAAGTACCATATGTCATATATCATTGCAGATTCCTTCACTATGGGATTTGATTTAAGGCATTATATGCAGTCTACGTTTGCAGTCTTAGTCTTAAACTGCAGTGTAATATATCTCATTGCCACTTCATCTATCATAATCTTAGTTTTCATTTGTCAAGTTATCATTTTTAGGCACGACTGAGTTTATGGTCATCTATCTCATTATTTCTTCTGTTGATATAGGTTTAAGAACAAGGAATAACGCTTTATATCATTCATTTATTTGTAACAATTTGATAATTTTTTCTGTTGTAAATTCTAAATACCATAAGTAAGTTATTGTTCTAACTCACAAATGGGAAAGCAAGAGTTTGCTTGTATATTCAGCTTTAAAAGCATATATAGACTGTAGTACACCCTAAAAGCTCACAATTGGATACATTTTCAACTAAATCCTATGGCCAATATGGTGGGAACTGTTTATTCATGATCTAATACATATTTCTTATTTATTTAAACTAAGAGCTAGTTAAAGTACAGAATACAGAAATTGAGAAAATTGCGCGCAGGGATGTTCAGGCTAGGCGATTGGGCGCCGTAACCACGAGGTTGGGAGTTTGAGACGCGTGTGCTCCTTGTGTTTATTCATTTGTGCAAATACCAAAAATCCAGTTATTTTGGCTGTTCCATTAGTCTGCCCCTATTTATACCCCATGATCCTCTTTAAAGCTGAATATGTTTGCACCTCTAGAAACACTGTTAAAGTGATTCAAGCTTCCTTAGGGAGTTTAGTTACTTCCAATTGTGTGAGTATGAAAAAACACATATGAGTGCAATTTGGACATTTATTTGATTGATCCGCCTTCTTTATTACTTGTAGAGCCTGTTCGTAAGCAGTAAATCCTTGGATTAATCCAAATATGGCATGATAAAATATAAGCTGACAAAATTGTGCCAGGCTTCATTATGAGACATATCAAACAATACAAATTAGGTGCTGCTTCTTTATTAGTAAACTGTGAAATATTGGCTCCTTTATGAGTTGGGTCCTCTGTAGAATAGGGTCATTTCTATGAAATAGAGGTCTTCTCAGTAATATATAATAAGCCATCCCTGTGAAATATGGGTCCTCTTTATGAAATATGGGTTGCTCTTTTATATATCAGTCATGTAATATTGGCTTTTCTATCAGTTATGGGTCCCCTCTTTGAAATATGGGCCCTCTCTGTTATAAATAGCTCATCTTTTTGAAATATGGGTTCTCTCTATGAAATATGGGTTGCCTCTTATATATTGGTCATCTCTGTGAACTATTGACTTTTCTATGAGATATGGGTCTACTCAATAGAATAGAGGTCATTCCTATGAAATATGGGCCTTCTCTGTTATACATGGGTCATCACTATGAAATATGGGTTGTCTCTTTTATATATCAGTCTTCTCTGTGAAATAATGGGTCCTTTCTATGAAATATGGGTTGTCTTTTTATTTATATATTGATCATTTATGAATTGTGGTTCTTTCCTATGAATGGACATCTCTATAAAATATGAAAAATAGAAAACAGAAAGACGAATAGAATACAGAAAACAGAACGATTATTAAAAAACAGTAAGTTTAATATTAGAATGGCAAAATACCATCAGTGGAATTGAATTGTGAGTAATTTTGAAAAAGAATAATTCTCATAACAACCCATAAATTCTGTTGCTATTGTAAGGTTGCTCTATAAGAGGAAATTGACAAGATTTTAAGGAGGAAAGATTGGTTGATGACCCATTCAGAACTCTAAAGTCAATAACTCAGTTCTTTGGCAATTGCCTATATAGCTTTAAGAGTTCTATTCTCAGATTATAAAAGTATACTGAAGTAAAAGAAAATTATATTTGTTAATTCACAAATACAAATATTGAGGCAGCTTGACATCTAAGAGGTCTAATAATGTTTGATGTTTCAAGATCCTTCTGTTCATATTCATTTGTATTATGAATCAATGCAATGCTCTTATCCAAAATGGTTACTATGGTAGCTGGATTTGAAAAATACCGAAGCATGATGTTAGATGTTCAAAGCCGATAGGATATGACAGGAAAATGAGCTTGTATTGAGATAATGTGTCAAGTTTTCAGGTTCTTTAGACAATATCATAGCCTGTGTTTGATGCTATAGCGCTGCATGGTTAAACATGCCAGATCTGATCTGTATGATGAACTGCTTTAAACAATGCTTCGTGGGACCTTATGTCACTCTGACAATTGTATTAAGATTCTTGAAAAAATCAAAATAGCTCCATATTTTGGTTTGGTTCATCAAATTTATTTTTCGTTATTATGTCCTCGATGGTTTTTGGGAGCATATGAGATAGGTTATGTGTCAGTCCATCAATCCATCAAATAAAACCTGCAATTTGTATTTAGCCATATGCATATCATTTTAAATCTATCAATAATCTCTATTTGACCTGTCTTTATCATTTCAAAAGTTTTCTTAGTTTTCGAGTAAGTAACTTTGACATAAAAAATTTAAATTGTGTTATTATATGAGAGTTTGTGAGTACATGTGCCATGTGTCCTTTATTTCATGTTTCTTAAGGCATTCAATTTTTGATAGACTAAATAAATCACAATTTTTAATAAACTAGTGATTCACATCAAAAAATACATTTTCGAATACATTAAAGAGGCAATGTCAGCATTTGTCATATTAGTCTCAGAATTATTCATTAAGAGTAAATGATCTTAACCTACATATCCATAAATTGTTAATTCATACTAAAGAAATTTTAGAACAGTAAGAATAATATGGGAATATAATATGGGAAAGACAATTAAAACATGGGTGTATTAAACCCAAGGTTCGATTGATTTTGTATATTTCATTAAGTATGAAAGAAGATTAATTGAGAGGTCATCAATATTCAATTAATCCGTCCTGATCTATGATGTAAAGTAAGTGAAAGATTTGATGCATCACCAAGAGATCCATTTACTGTATCACATTGGAGAATAATAAATATACATGTTGACAAAACATGAATTATTAATCTAGTTTGGTTCAAATCAGCTAATGGCTGACTGTATTGAATAACACATATAAACAGAAAATAAAAGGGATGAAAAATATATACTTTCCAGGAAATCTTTGAAACATTTAATCGCATGCTGGTGCAGGCTGGTGCTAAACACTGAACTTACCCCCCTTTCCATTTTTTTCGTTACTACTTGATCTTTATATTGTTCTTATATCAAATTGATCTAAATATCCATAATAATATGCTATAACAGAAACAGTTATAAACATTAGTATCAGTGTAACTTGTTCAATCATTCAATGATCTAAAACGTTTGTTTTGTACTTTCAGTCTAGAAGCCCAAAGGAACTGAGTTTCTCAATGGAGGCCAGTGCTGCACAGAGACAATTGATTGCCCAACTTGAAGCTAAAAATAAGTAAGTGTTTTAAGCCAGTTTTCCTATGAGATTTCTTGCATGTATGATGGATGACTATCTTAAAAAGGATTTCCTATGATAAAAAAGCATAACTAACTCAAATCATTGAATATCGTACACACAAATTAAAAATGGAGTCTAAGTAAAAGACATGCAATGACAGATAGGCCATCAATATATTTAGGATTCAACATTTTTCTTTGTTAAACATGATTTTCACAAATAATGGTATTAAAGTACTTTCACAGATCCATCATATGTTATCAAAATCTCTTCTGAGTTATCCCACTGTGGATCTATATACATCTTTATTATGTAATGTGATTTGATCAGCCAAATGATCCGCTCAAATTTCTCTTTTTATCTGCTTTGCCACTGAATTGATATTTGAGTCTATTGATCCTAGCACTCAACACTCAAAGAACCTTGAGTAAATCTTCTTGATTTTGTTATCTCATTTTTCTTTATCTTAAATATTCATGAACTTAGAATTTTAGTAAGATTTATCATTACTTATAAACTGTCTTTACCTCCCATTATAAGGCCATTATGAGTGTTTATGGTATATTATATGTGTTTTGCACACAATGTTATTGATTATTATCCCACTGACACGCAACTCCAATCATGTTTTTAATTAAAGAACCATTCATTTTTATAAAAGTAATTACTATAGTACTATATCAACAGAACATTATGTCAGATTGCTGACAGGTAAACATCTCAGTGCATACCACAAATCAATGGAGACGAACAGGTTTTTGATTCTGTTTTTTTGGTTAGACATTCTGTATCTTCATTTCCTGTTTTTAATTTAAGTGAGACCCAAAATGCCAAATCAAATCATTTCACTGTTTTTGTCTTCTACAGAGAAATTCTGCTGGAAATTCAACGCTTACGCAAGGAGCAGGAAGCACAACGAAAAATAAGCCCGAGCCTCTCGTTGACGGAGCAGAACCCGACTCTATTGGCTGAGCTGCAGCTGTTACGAAAGAGGAAGGATGAGTTGGAAGGGAGGATGTCGTCTCTGCAAGAGAGTAGGCGAGAATTGATGGTGCAGTTAGAGGGCTTAATGAAGCTCCTCAAGGTAACCCAACCATCACAATTTACACCCTTTTAATAGCTTTTAAAGTTGCAGTAACACGATTTGCAATATTTATGACATCATCAATGTCAAATTGTTTGAGAGTAAATGTGAGAGACTCACTCCACAAGTGTTATATATCAACATAAAGAGTGTTATTAATCTCACTAAAAATAACAACGAGGATAATAAAGAATAATGTTTCTGGTTATTTGTAGAATCATGGTTCGCCACGATCTACACCCAATAGTAGCCCACGGTCGAGGGCAGCACATTCCCCACCCACAGCTATCACCCCCTCCAGGAGCAGTCTCCCCAGTAGCCCCCCTGGCGACTCTCTGATGGGGGTGGGAGGTGATGTCACACAAGCATTCAACCAACAGAGCACCAGTAATGCCCGTAATCTCAGGAATGACCTACTAGTAGCTGCAGACTCTGTCACTAATGCCATGTCCAGCCTTGTCAAAGAATTAAAATCAGGTACATGTACTTAAAACTAGAGGTGTCACGGAACAACAAAAAATAGAAACGGTTCGATTCGGAACATTTTGCTTTGGAATGGAAGAATTTCAGAGCAGTTCAGTTCAGAACATAGTGACTGCGTGTATAGATTAAAATCAGTTGATCGTCTAGGTTTATTTGGTAGCGAAAAGCTCTTGTTCTGGAACGGACCCGACATTCTGAATATTTATTCCGTTCCAAGAGCATAATTCCGTGGGTCAGAACACAATCGGGTATCCATGACACCTTTACTTACTAGACAATTTTAGAATATTTCAATATTTCTTGAGTGATTTCATATCTTGACATACCTTCTAAAATATTAAATACACTGTATATCCCTTCTTGTAGAAAATCTATTGCTTTTATAATTAACGTTAATTTGTGTTTTTCTTTTTGTGTATATTATTTTGAAGAATTAAGAAATATATTATGATTCTATCGCCAACTATTATTTTTGATGTGTCATACAATACTAATAGGTTCGCAATGGTAATGCCTTGAAAAATGTACACTTTTATTATGTCATATATCATATCTCTCAGTTTTTACCTCTGAATTAATTGTTAAAGATATACCAGGACCTCCATATGCAAGGTCAATGTAAATCATTCCCAGGCATCTTTATGACTCAGATATCATCAGTAGGGATTAGAACAAAGTAATGCTTTTATTCTATGGAATTAAGTCAATAAAGTTGAGGTTTATCCTGAAATGCTTCAATGAATAATTCTTACCCTTCATTGTCAGGCTAACCATTGGCTAACGAAGCAATATTTTCTGGATGAAATATTTTTTAGTAAATTTATTAGTCTATGTTTTCTATTTCTAGCATAATCTGTAATATAATCTCTATAATACATCAGCTTAGGTCTGCTTTGAGAGAAATATTGAGAAAAATGGCCGAAGAGCTAGAATCATTGACCCTACAGGCCCTTGAAGTATCTGTTAAGATATTTATTTGTTTCCCAGTTTGGCTTACATAATTTACATTTTGAGACACTTTGTAACATCAATAATAAATGTAACTAACAATATGCCATTTTTCAAATGTTTTAGCTTGTGATAAGACATACACCCACTAGGGTGTCATTATCACTGATATGTATATATGTTTATATGATTTTAATAAATAAATAAATAAAAAAAAGAACAGCTTCATTAGTTTTTCTCTCTGAGATCATATATAATTTTTATTAATATAATTGAGTGATCCTAGTCTTTATAAATCTACATGTATACTATTACACATTCTGATTTTTCCCAAAAATATTCAACTTTTAAATCATCATGGTGATGTTATTTCAGAGGAGGAAAACAGTAGTGGAGGAGAGGAGGACCAGGATGCTGTAGTAGAAGAGGATGAGATAGAGGCCAGGCTAAGTAATGGTGAGCCAATGATTCTTCAGTTAGACAATATAAGGGTTTCCTTGTTTCTAATGTCCTGGCTTTACATATACTGGGACATATACATATAATGTCCTTGCTTTGTGATACATACTGATATAAATGTTCAGAGAAGTGAAAGGCCGAGTTAAAAATCCTGCTCTCTAAGACTTTTCTTCTTCGTCCTGGCACTATACATATACACTTTTCAGTCATTTGGGTACACAGATGGAAATACAGACCTGTTAATTCGTAATATAGTAAATGATAGCCTTTTGATACAGCTTTAAATATCCTTAATGAAGTCGCAACTTATTTGTAGACAGTTGTATGTTTGTGGAAACATAAGACATCCAATAGGTGAACTGATACAGTATATCATAGATTTGCAAATGAGATATAATAAGTGAAATTCCAAGCTCTATATATCATCATCAACGTCTTACCTCTGAACTCTTCTAATGAATGTTGCCCATTACTGCCTGATCTATGATCTTCAAGGGTAATAGGAGAATATATGAATCTATCAAGGGGAATTACATGTACTGTGTTCCAGTCTTGAGAGATCATTGAGAATTCCACATTGAATTTGCGCCTATTGTTATCACAACATTGATTTTATCAAAATACCAAATTATGTTATTTTGGTAGATTGGAAAGCTATTTTTGCAGTTGTGTTAATGAGCGTATGATAATACTCACGACAGGCAATTTCCTGGTTATTTTAGGTCTTCTTCACTGATTGTTCATAAAACTTAGAGTCGCCCACACATATTAATAATTTTATTCATTAGAGTAGTACCTAGGTCATTAATATCCCATTTTTGTTCCCAAGAGAGAGACACACTCTTCCTCATTCATTAAGGTATCATTACATCCTGTCATTTATATCTTGATAGATCACTCGTTCTTCCGCAACTTCTTTAAGAAAATCACTTCTCCAGTTTTTGCCCAAACCTGTCCCTTATCTGCAAATGCATTCCCAAGTTTTGATGAAAAATCTCCTTTTCAGTTTCTCATTTCTTTCAAAAGAATGCCACATGTGATATTAACTTCAAGCATTGTTGATTTTAATTTTAATAGCATACATTAGTTTTTGTATTTATCCTACATTGATGTCATTTTGTCACTTGTTATTTTATCTCTCATGTTGAATGTTACATTATCATACATTGTTTTTTTTACTTTGGTGTTATTTTGACTTCTTTTGATTTTACTTTGTCATACATCGCTGTTACTATTATGTTTTACAGTTACGGAAGAGTCCAGTATGGTGAAAGACTGGCAGGCAGAAGTAGAGAGACGCCTGGGACAAGGAAAACAGTTCAATAATAATTCACAAAATAAAAATAGCCGAACCAATGGTAACAACACTGACCAAGAACAGTAAGTGCATGAAGTAAATTAATAACAAATAACTGTTATTAAGAATTCTTGAGATTTAAATAAAACCTTTTGCACATTTGAAAAGTAAACTTATTGTAAGATTATCTCTGCTGAAAACAAGGATCTTTTCGGGTCAATTGCTTTTTAGCCTCACATCAAAAATAACATTTTGAATCAATGCTTTATTATCAAAAGCATACAGTATTAAAAAGTACATGTATAAGTCTAGATATACGAATATAAACAGTTCGGATTTCTTGATGCCCTAATGAATATAATACACATGTTTTTTCAGTTATATAACAACAGATGGAGATGCAGATTCATATGCTAGGACTGATGATGAACTGCTAGCTACAGATATGGAATCTTCTTATATAAAAACAGATGATGAGACTAATATCCAGTCTGAGGAAATAGACCAAGAAATATTCAAACATGATGCAAAAGTTAGGGTAAGTGATATTGGTGAATGGGACAACTTTGTATGAAAAATAATTTATGGTGGATCAAAGGGATTAATTTTTGGGACCTAACTCACAAAACACGATTATTTTTCTACTCCACCTTTCTTAAAATTTCAAATTATATACATCATATTATGTGTTTTGACTAAAAGTATGAAACCATTGTAATTAATGAATCAGAATCGTGTAGTCATATTTTGGCATCGCATTGACAATTTTTGTCATCAGAAATTGACAATTGTTAAACTAACAGATATTTTCACAAGTTACTCCTACCCCACTTTCACTCATCCAGTTCTTAGGGAACTATCTCCCTAGCACTAGAGCAATCAGGTGATGCACTCGGCTGAAAACCTAACTTGCGACCTTGTTGAAAATATGTTGCACCCTGTTAACATGGTGATATATCAAAGTATTTGACCAAAACGGGTAAAATTATGATTTTGGGGAGAAAATCCTGGGGAGATCACTGATCATGTTTATAACTTTAATCTAATGATTTTGAAATTTTCTTTTCAGGAGATTTATTTACAACAACGTTTTACAACAGATGATGAAGGCTATTTAGTATCCGATGCAGAGTCATATATCAGGACTGATGATGAGGAGGGGGGTAACACGGACTGGGAAGATGGTTTGAAACGTTGGGTCAATAGATAGCATATTATGGGATGGAGAAATTATGGGATATATTATACAGTGTATAACTTGAGGCACAAATAATGAGATGTAGATATATTGTTTAGATAAAGATGCATGTAGGGTTGTGAAATGAAACAACAATCAATGGTAAATAGTGCCTCCATTATTGCAATGCAATACCTATATATTGCAATGCAATACCTGAAAGCTTAAATAATTCAATTTGTATACATTGCAATGCAAAATATTCATAGATAGCATTGTACTTAAAGCTCATATATGGCAGCAGGAGATTGGATTGAGTTACTTAATTGATTAACCAAAGTTATATTGATACAATATTGCTGTTGATTTTGGAAGATCAATGTATAAAGATTTTAGTTGTGAATTGCTAATTTATTATAATATGGTACAGGCAATTGTTGTCCAGAATGTATTTTCATCTGGATATTTTTTGATAGCTTAACTGGTTATTGGTGAAACTTAGTCAGTCTCACATATTTTGTTTTCATATCAGCGCCAGAATGTTGTTATAGTCTCAATATTTTGTGGATGGTGCTTGGCAGTCGGCATTCAGTGTACAGAAATGGCAGGTGGTGACATTCTGCATTCATGCCTTGTTCTGTTCTATCACTGAATACAGATGATTTGACTTGCACAAGATGCCTTGGGTTAATAAAACATGTTCATTTGCATATTATGAAGTACATGTAGATAAAATAAACAACGAAAAGACATGTAAACTTATATGTCTGAAACAATTATCTGACTGTAGTAGCTGCACTTCAATATATGTACATGTAGAGTTGGGGCAGAGTGCAATGCTCAGCATGAACATTGAGCAAAGACCAGATGTAGAAAATAAACTCATTCCTTTATTAAACCTTATCTGATTATAACAAGTTTTGGGTTTCTACATATAAGTTTTTGATTCACCATACAGAATCTAGATGCCCTGTTTTGAGATTTACAATACATTTAGATTATTGAGTTAGCACACAATGATTAGGTATGGGTTTGAATCAACAAGAATATGGAGAAAATTAACTACAATAATTGTGAACCACGAATCGGTGATGACTGGACCTTAATTAATAAGGGATTATTAATCAACAATGATGATTAGGACCTGATTTATTAAACTCTAATGACCTGATTCACTTCATTATGATGATTGATTGTAGAACTGCTTATTGTGTTTTTTTCTTTTTTCAAAAAGATTTTTCGATGAGGGATCTGTCCACTTATGCTAAAGCTTATGTAGGGCTTATGATGGGCTAAATCTAATCCTTATTAAAAAATCACTATCGTAAAAAACACATTATTTTGCAGGCTCAACAAAATATATTGTAATTTTAATTTCACTTTTATTTTATTCTTTCATCATATTTTGAATTAAAACATTCTGTGTTTTAATTAAAACTATCATTTTCATTGAATGATAACAGTGTTCAATGGTCATTGCTTTTTATACAGGTATTGTACTATGTTATACATGTAAAGTACTGAACTACATATCTTGTACATGTAAAATGATGATAAATTTGGATAAAGCATTGTATTTATTTAGAATAATCCCTCAATATGATATGGAACACAGTAAATAATTAAATCTACATGTTTGAAAACATGAACATTGGTACTGTCTTAAATGTATGGTATACATTAGAATATACAATTTATTTTGATAGCATTAATGAATAATTAAATAAATGTATCAAAACAAAATTGGTAACAACTGTTTGTTTATTATTTATTTTATACTAAAATGCCTCTTATCTTGTACATGTAGTATAAATACATCCCCCAATGAACAATCTGGTTTCAATACAAGGTTTTTGCTTAATGAAAGACCATGTAAATGTTCAACACTAAAACAAAAGAATAAATCATTGGATATGTAGATCGTTTGAAGGTATTGCCAGTGTAATCCTAACAGAGGGAGAACCTCATGGAGAGCATAAAATCAAGTATGTATTAGCATAGATTCTGCTAATTAATAAATTATTACATCTTTTACAGGAAACAAATGTTCAATGTCCATTTTATTTTTGTTTATTTTTAAATTTATTCTTTTTCTTTCGTTTTGATGGCAGAGTCACTGAATCTTGTTTCGTCTTCTTTGCCTCTTGTACTGTTGTCACAGCAGTCTTTGTGGAGGCAACTGAAACATAAAGTGAGAATTGAACGTATTAAACAAAAGCATGACATCTATAATATAATTCCCAACTGTAATCATGGATTTTACATGTGACCTTTCAATATTTGATTTGATTGGTTAATGCTTAATTGACCAGAATATCCCCCATTTTGACTAGGTGCACACAAACTTTTATGTTACTATATATTGACATTAAGGCACAAACAGCAACCTTCTATAACGAAGCATTATATGTTTACACAATCAAAACAAAGCTACATAGTTACTGTAACTGTTAAAGCACCTGGTTCAATTCAATGGCAATGTGAAAAAATACTATACCTTCTAAATAAGGAACAACTAATTTGCCAGATTTTGTTGGATATTTCCCTGAGAAATTCCTCTGTGATAGAGGTTGTTTCAGCATGTTGGATAACTCCAGTCTCATGTATGTCAACTCTTGTTTGCTGTGGGCCTGTTCTGAGCTACTTCCCATGTCATGTAACCTGACAGACTGTTAAGGTTTGAACTCAGACCATTCTTTCTCAGACCAAATTGTTAAGCTATAGGATTTGATCTGAGAGCAGCTTCTCAAAAACTCAATAAAACACTAGTTATGATTTTTATAATCAAATTTGAAAGCAGTTTTACAAAGACGAATCAGAGGACACAAACAATATTTACAAATTTTTTCTTAATATTGGTATCATTTGACCTCATGTCATTTGAACTCCTAATGTCAATTTTTTGCACTTCAAATCTTCAACTTAACTTCCCTATATCAATTGAATCCTTATTTAGGCGTTATATTTGGATTTGGATGTTGGCTTACACATTGGCAGGTTAATAGATTTTGCCACCCTTTTATATCTAGCTTCAATGGGTTAGTGGTATTAAAGGATACAGATTATCATCTACGTCAATCTCCATCTCTTCAGCTGCCTTAAGGAACCAGTCATTTTGTACATGTTTCTTCTTTGCCCTGGAACATCAGAATATGATTTATGATAATGAATATGAACCCTTGGAGAATTTCATACTGTTTCTTGGAATAACACATCCCAGTAACAACCTCTATACACTGACCTTGTATAGACATTCAAAATCACTAACACAATCTATTAATAATACACAATTATGTGGTCCTATATTAAATCCTACCATTGGTGCTACAAGTACATGTACCTGATAAGCTATATGGGACTTCAATATTGAGATAAATCAAGTTTTATGATACAAGTTTTAAATACCATTGACAATTGGCTCTTAAAAGTTGCTGTATTCAAGTAAGTCCTGCTAAGTTTAAACATATCAAACTTTTAATCTTGTCTTCATAGTTATATCTTGGTATCACAAATGCAGGTTGATCACTTAGTTTTCACACTTCAATTCAGTCAATATGGTACAACGAAAATGGGACTTCTGCGCATGTTAAAATTTTTCGTCAAAACTCAACTTTTGTTCTTTCGATTGTCTTTCGAACTAGAGACTTACCTCAATCGAAAGATCATAAGAGACTTTATCTATACTGAAAATCTTAGATCCGAACATAGTAGAATACGCCGACAGTCCGCATTTGATTTTTTGAAGTGAGTATCGTAGATCGTCAGATTTCTCCGACTGATATCGGGTTATCTCAAATTGGTTCGTTTATAAATACGAATTTCTTTACCCTTGTAAGGCGCATGCGCAAAATTGATTTATAAACGCTATTGGTTGATGCTTTTTCTCCTGAGCATGCGTGAAGTCTGATGAACACTTATGACGAAGACCGGAGCAAACATTACTAGCTCTCGAACGAAATTCCAAGATTCAGATCATTTCGCCGTGTTTGCTAAGCGTGTATACGTGAATGACAAGCTGTTTTGAGTAGATCAGGTACCTGTTTTAGACACAACATTGATTTAGCTTGACATTGATGTGCACATTGCCACTTTTGAGCATGTTAATACAAGTTTTAATACTCTTAGCAGGAGACAGGTTTTCGAAAAATCTGTTATCTGATTCACTCGATTATCGTATGGATATGTATTTCTGCTGACATTTTAACACCACATCACATAGAATTTCGATACAGAATGAAAAAAACACACAAAACAACTAATAAATTCCACTTGTTATTTCACAGGAGGTAAAAATGCACACTGCCTAGATTCTTTGTAAGGGTCGTCAGACATCGGATTGGCCGCCATATTTGAAATGAAAATATCACTAAATAGAGCTCTGCGCATGTCTCAACATTTCGACTGAATTGATTAATGTGATCAAACAAGGCATTAACATGCAAAATACCACCACCTTCCATTTGTAACAAACACCAACCACTGAACACCAACTGCCAAACACTCACCACCAACCCCAAACACTATTCACAAACAAGGCATTAACATGACAAAAAAACAAAGACCATAACACTTTTTGGTGGTGACATAATTAGCTAATCAAATCATTTATATCCTACTGACCCATGTTCCTGCTTGTCAATGCGGCGTGCAAGTTGAACTCGTGCTTTCATTGTATTCATGTAGGCAATTTCAATTGGAAACATGGGCAGGTCTTCATCTGCAAGCAAAACATATAGCCTGGGGTTATCATCTTGTGCACTACCATCTTACTAAGATCAACAATTTTACAGTTGATTTGATTTCATTTGATTATTCTTGGTAGCTCAGTACAGGACGGTCTTCCTAGAGGCCCAGTCCCACATGTCACCAATCAGAAAGCAATGTAGATAAAACTTTATACAGAAAATGTAACTCAAGAATCAAAGAAAAACTGAATATGACAATGGGCATTAGTGTCTTTTGAGGTGTAGATTCAAAGTTTACAGGTGTTCAATGCACATGAGACATGCATATTCAAACACCTCTCTAATCTGAACAGATCTAAATGTAAATGCTTCTTGGGTCTGGTACTTTAATCTGCCATAGAAGTCCATGTTGAAAAAACTCCAAATATGAACACCTGTCCTTCCGAACACTTTTGGCTGCTCCCAATGGTGTTTAGATTAGACAGGTATCATTTTGTACAATGCCTCAATAATTGATTGTGTTGCAGATTATATTAAAGTGGCAATGTACCTTTGTTGAGTGTATTGATTATCTTCCTGTAGTATCTGTTGTCCTCTGGTCCTATTAACATAACACTAAGTCCCTCTTTATTAGCCCTGGCTGTGCGTCCACTGCGATGGACATAATTCTACAAAACAAATCTCACACATTATAACATTATATAACAGTACAATATACTCACTAATGGATCTGCTAAATCTATTAAGTCATTCAACCATTGAAATCAGTTGGGAGTTTTATAGGGAGATTCATCCGAGTAAATTGCGTAAAAAACACGTAACAATAAAATGTACAGTAAATTGTTCATAAAAGGTAACTGTCTTATGAATTAAGAACCAACAATGATTCCAATTTATACAATATACTTTTTCATAATCAAAATGTCAGAAACATTGGTCTTTGAAATATATGTTTGAATGTAGCCTAAATTTTTAATTTTGACTCAGATAGAGACCATGATGTAGCAGAGATATACTCTTGTAGTGCAGTGTAATTTACCTCTGAGGTCCTTGGTACTTGATAGTGAATAACATGTTCTACATTAGGTATGTCTAGTCCCCTAGCTGCTACATCTGTTGCCAATAGCAACCCTTTTGCATTACCTAAAGAAACAAGCAGAGGTTTGTATGAAAATTGTTGTGTAACTGAACCTCATTAACCTAATATTGAAGTGACTGTAATGTTTGTTTATATCAAGCTAGTTTATTCATTACATTACATTAAGAACTTTACAGTCATGTGGTATCCCAGAATGCCACACTACAGGAAGTGCCGACCTGTCATGTTTTACTGAGTGACCAATCTTTTCAGTAACATTATCTCACACTCAATTTAGAACATGGCTTTTTACTCTACCCCCAACCTACCCTAAGTAGTTTGACAAAAACAATACAACAATTAAATACTCGTACATTGATATTACACCGTCCAAGCACAAGATTTCCAAAAGTTGACAGTGCTCTAGAGACAGGTGATACATACTTGTAAATCTATCCAGATTTTTTAGTCGCTGTCGTTGCTGCATATCTGCATGTAAGGGCAGTGGGTTACACTTCAGTAGGGTGAGAATAGACGTGAGACGTCTGACACAATCCTTACTGTTGGCAAACACCAGCGTTCTACCCGGGTAATGTGCCAGAATGTAATACAGATATACATCCTACAATCCACAAACAGCAATTTTTGAAACTTTTTGAAATTTTATAATCCATAGAGATGGGATTAAGACTACAAATAAATATGGATTTTGTACATAACTAAATTTTAATAGGTAATAGCATATGATTTATCACAATTAAAACTCCCAAGTCAACATAAATGCTCCTAAACATTCTACACCAGAACCTTATAAATTAAAATCCATGTATATAAAATGAACAAGAAATAAATCCTCTGAGGATTTATTCAAGAAAAAGTAAAGTGTCAAGGTGACCCATCACTGAAAGGTGGTGGGAATCCTGCTTATTGAGCCAACATTCTACAGTACCTTATCCTCAGTGGTACAAGGGATCTTGGCCTCAGTTAGAGTATCAACAGTACCAACACTGGGGGACAGGTCCACAACTTTATGCTTATCTTTAACACCAAGTCTACGAACAAGCTCCTCTGAAATCAGCAAATTAAGAACTCAGATACAGATTTTGTGTATCTATCTTAATTTTTACAAGGATATTTGTTGTCTTTTGCTTGAATATTGAATGTGCATGTTTAAAAAAACATAGTATCATGTTACTCTTTTTTAATAAATGTTAACTCATAGACTGCTGCAGTGTCAATATCGCAGTAATACACAATTTGATTGGACAATTAATATATTTTATTACTTTTAAGTAACTCTCTTAGCATGATTTTATTATTACATGAAGAGAAATAATAGAAAAACCAAAATGTCATATTAATATCAATTAAGTTGTGAAGGAAAAGAAAGTCTGAGAACCTTCAAGGAATTCAAACAATAGAATCTTGAAAAAGTGCTGAATGTGATTCCAAATATTGGCCCAGTGGGTTTACCTAGTTTTGAGGCTTTATCCATCTTGATAGCTTTCTTCTGTTTCTTCATGACTCTCAGTGGACCACTGTGGATGAGCGTCAAAGTTGCAGAGAATACAAATGTTTGCCGAGATTTTCTAACATCTTCATTCCTGAAAATCACAATTCCTAACAATCAATATTGTGTGATGGATTTCATAAAAAAATTCCCAGTAAATGACTAAGTCCCTCAAAACTCCATACTGCTGATCCTTGTGCAGCCAGAAAAATGACAGGAAGGGTCCCTTTAAAATAATAATTATAAACAATTCCTTTGTAAGGGAAAGAAGCCTTAATGCGTCTTTATAGAGTTTTACTTCGTCTAAAAATCTACAAAAAATACAATCTTCTGAACACTCAAAGGTGATCACAGACCACTTGGCCCCACTCATTGTCAAAAATGGACAACATATGGCCTTCTAAACACTAATGTACTTCATTTGTAACGCTTTACATACTTTACAGCCGGGGGGAGGCTACAGATGTGGCAGCTGTTTTGTAGCAGCTGTACAAGATGCCAGACATGAGGAGGAGAGGAATAGAGCAAGTACAAAGTGACACCCTGACAAATTGTGAAGAATAACCCTTTTGTACCAGTAGTAAGATATATTGTTGCTACGGGATAACATCACAGATGTCGCTGTTGAAAAGGTAGAAGACAAAAAATCTATGTTTAAAATCGGGATAATGGTTGATGGAAATCCAGTTTTTTCAGTGCAATTACCAGTGAAAGTGTACAGACTTTACATTTTATTTTGTTTATCTCTTGTGTATATAATTTCATAACAAGAACACAAATGTGTACAATATGTCCCCACCTATGGGTGATCCTGTCAAATGGTTATCCTAAAAATGAGTAGACAAGACTTTACCGACACAATTTGAGGACGGAGAATCCAAAATGGCCACCTTAAAATTTACCAAGAATGCCCAAAAATTAGTCAGTTCTAGATTTTCATACTAAGAACCACCCCTGAAAATTTGAAATTGATCCGTCACACAGTTAACCAGAAAACATGTAAACAAGACTTTACAGACAAGATTTGAGGACAGAAAATCCAAAATGGCTGCCTTGACATTTATCCAGAATGCCAAAAACTAATCTGTTCTAGATTTTCATACTTAGAATCATCCCTGAAAATTTGAAATTGATCTACCAAACAGTTCACCTGGAAATGTGTAGACAAGACTTTACAGACGAGATTTTAGGACAGAAAATCCAAAATGGCTGCCTTGACATTTACCCAGAATGCCCAAAAACTAATCAGTTCTAGATTTTCATACTAAGAATCATCCCTGAAAATTTGAAATTGATCTACCAAACGGTTCACCTAAAAACGCGTAGACAAGACTTTACGGGCAAGATTTTAAGACGGAAAATCCAAAATGGCTGCCTTGACATTTATCCAGAATGCCGTAAAAATAATCAGATCTAGATTTTCATACTGAGAATCATCCCTGAAAATTTCAAATTGATCTACCAAACAGTTCACCTGAAAATGCGTAGACAAGACTTTACAGACAAGATTTTAGGACGGAAAATCCAAAATGGCTGCCTTGACATTTACCCAGAATGCCCAAAAACTAAACAGATCTAGATTTTCATACTAAGAATCATCCCTGAAAATTTGAAATTGATCTACCAAACGGTTCGCCTGAAAATGCGTAGACAAGACTTTACAGACAAGATTTTAAGACGGAAAAATCCAAAATGGCCGACAATAAAAAAGTGATTATGAGTTTTTGCTGAAATCTTTTTACAAAATTATCACATATAACTACTGTTAACAATAACATAAGCTTTTACAACAAAGTACACCTGAAATTATTTATAAAGCTACTAAAAAGTTAAAGTATGAAAACTGAAAAACACCATTCAATATGATACAAAGTATTATCGTGCGCTAACTTTTCTTAAAACATTCAAAATGGCTGACATGACTGAGCTAACAGGTCCAAAACCTAATCAGATCTAGAATGAAGTGAGCTGAACAAGATGTTAAAGTTTTAAAAGCAACTGTGAAGCCATTTTTCTTAAAGTTTGCAGACAAGGATTTTAGCATTTGACTTCAAAATGGCCGACAGGAAGTAGGTATTGAGTTAATTTTTTTTCATCCACATCTGTATGCACTCATAAGTTATCCCTGAAAATTTGAAGGTGATATCTGTAGCGGTTTTGGAGAAAACTGCCGGACGTACGGACGGACAGACAGACGGACAGACAGACGGACGGACAGACTGACGCGCCTAGGCCGACAATATGGCCCCACACAATGTGGTGGGGACATAAAAAGTATTACGAAATTATTTGGTTCACTACAAATATTTGCTTTTTTGTGACGGTGGTCTTGAGTTTGAAATCTGTTGGAAAGTGTTGAAAATTCGAATAGGTGGCGGAAAAAGCGATTTTTCTAGAGACATTTTGAGTTCCAAGGGGGACATATGGAGCTATAACGTGGTATATGTGGTTTGATAACTGAAATATTCGTTTTTTCATAATTGATCCGAAGATTTGCATGTTTTTCAATTGAATTGTATGGGGCCATTTAATAGTGGAGTTATCCCTACACAGAACTCAAACACAATATCTGGTGACACGTATAAGAACTCTGGAACACCCACAGTTTTTGACCCCAGCTTTTAACTCCCATAGAGATACTTTTCAAGTTCAAAATGTTCATATTTCATCTCTTGGTGCTTGTGCTCAATATTGACTCCTAAGAAGAGGTATTGTACTTACTGTTAACAGTATAGTAAGTATGTATTCAGTAACATAACAATTGCTTGTATAGGTATTCTGTATGTTTGTTAATTAACAGATTGTCACAATGAGTAGGTCAATAGAATTATTGAAACAGGTATATAAATAAATACAATACAAGCTCAGTGATTCGAATTCATTTTCTATATTAAAATTATATTTACATTTTAGTAATTTAAACAATTGGAAAAGCAAATTAAAATACAATGCAATCTCTCTTATTTTTTCAAATTCTGTATGACAACTTGACAATAATGGTGGTGAACTTATTAAAAGTCAATCAAAATTACAAAATGCAAAATATATCAATGTCATCTTGACCATTCATAAATAATAGTTCATTTTACAAAATGTCCTTCCTCTTGAACTTGTTGCTTTTGTGTTAGTACAAATATTCAACGCAGGGTATTAACATGACAAAATGTCACCACCTAGTAGCTCACAATATTATTAGTTCAATCTTATATTTGAATTTCTGAGAAATTGTAGATGATTTTGAAAAAAAATTGGTCAATTTGAAGCGAGTTGAAAAAAGACCTTTTTGACCCTGAGGAGGTCATTGAAGGTGACATCTCAAATCTAAAGTCAGAACTTCTGAGAATTTGTGGATGATTTTGAAAAAAAAATTGATCAATTTGAAGCAAGTTGAAAAAATACCTTTTTTGATATTGAAAATGTCATTGAATGTCAAATCTTAAATATAAAGTCAGATTTGAACTTCTGAAAACGTATAGATGATTCGAAAAAAAAACTGAAGTCAGTCTCAGTATTTGTTAAGTTATTGGAAGTTTTAAGAATTTGTTAAAGACGCCAACCGCCAACCCGATTTGGGGAACTATTCCTACTTTTAAAATAAGGTTACAAGTAAATGATGAGGAGGGGGTTGAATCCCTAAAAATAGAATAAGATGGGGAACTTTAACCCCTACAAATTATAGAACAGATAACAGGCTATAAAGACTCCAACTCTCCTAAAACTTGATGATGATCATTATGTAACTGGTTAAGTATGCAGGCCAGGAGCCAGGGGGTTCAAGCAAGTCATTTTGGCCATTTTTGGGCCAAAAGTTATCAAAAGTGAACCCCCTGATATTTAAAAAAAATGAACCCCCCTTGGCATATCCTGGTTATGGGCCTGGTGTGTTCTAGATTTTGAGCTGTTAGGTCTGAATGGGCAGTGTTCCATGTTACCAAACAACATGAACCACAACTGATCATAATATTTTCAGTCTGTCCCAACTTTTGAACTGGTATACACAACCCAGGAGAATACTATAAGAAGGCCATAACTTGAAATTATGTTGAATGGGTACCATAAGGATATTTGAACAAATGTCCCAGTTCTTAAACTTGAAAATCTGAATCATGAACGTAATTCCTATGTTTAGATATACATGTACTACTACAGAACATTCACATCAAAATTTAAAGTACATGTTTGAAACTGGTTAATAATCTAAGAGCTTAGTCATTTTTGAAGGGAAGCTCAATCCTGACGCTTTAAATTTGGAAGCAGTTTCTTTTAACTGGAAAGCAGGCTTTTTCATACAGCATATATACATCACGGAATAAGAGAGATCAGGTAAGAGTCAAATATGATTTAAAATGAAAAATATGTGAAAACATAAATTCCTTAAAGTCCCCGTCTAAAGTTTGAAAATATTTTTTTATCATTCATTTACTATTTGTCAGGACTTAAAAAGTGATTTTAGAGATTTTTGAACAAAAAGAAATTTTTGAAAAAAAAGTTATGAGCATTTCATTTCTCAAATATTCAAATTTCCCGCCATTTTTCAAAAAAAGTTGAAATTTCTTAATCATCAAATATTTCTTAATGCATTTCAAAAGAGATTATCTTTTTAACACCAATGCAAAGATTGAACAAAGGACACAATATTTCGATAATAAAATGCCATATTTAATGGGCCAATTCAATGTTTTAGCATATCAAAAATATTTTGAAACATTAGTGATGTCACTAAGGTACCAAAAACTTTTTGAAAAAAATTGAAATTTTTTTTTCAATGTCAATCTTTTCTAAATATGTTAGACTTCATAAAAAACCAATGTTGATTGTCTAACCAGGTTAAAAGGAAGAATAAATTATGTTTTACATATCATTGTACCATTGGTTTCTATGAGAACTAAAATTTTGAAATGCATTTTTCTCAGAACCATTTTCATGCACTGATAAGTTCATTTCTCGCTTATTTATGAACCGATTTTCTTAATTTTTTCGGCAAAAAACATCGGAGGATGAATGTTATACATTGGTATGAATTGTGGCTAATTAGAAGATATGAGTGACCTCTAAAAGTTGGTTTTAAATAAATTCACAAATTTTGGAACAAAAAGTCTATCAAAAAACACTTTTTGAAATTTAAAAAAAAAGTTTCACATATCACACTTTGATAACATTGGGTAAGACTACAATTTAAGCCAAAGTGGTTTAAACTTTATATGGGGCCTTTAAATAGATGTGATAGCAGTTACTATAGATATGATTAATATAAAAATTTCTCTATTGTTTACATGTATTTATAATATATCATTGCTTGATGATATTAGTTACTTAATATTAGCCAAATCAACTCATTAAGAGCTCAATTAGTTGAAGAGGATGAATCGTGCATTTGTTAAATCTGATTGTCTTATCTTATGATTTGAATAAATTTATCAAAGCTTCCCCTAATGTATGGGTAATAGGCAAAAACATACATTACATATAGTACCTAAATTACTGTAAAATCGGCACTAAAATTTTGAAAATCGGCTTTCAAGGAGAGCTCCTACCCCCATAGGGTATATGTGTACAAAATACAGTGAAAGCAAAATATATTTTAATTGTATTCCTGTACAGAAAATCAATGTGCAATCAATAAGAAAAGGGTTTGTAAAAAACAGTTTAACAGAATCCAAATCAGAAGAGTATTGGTCTGAGCAGTTTGCTCAAACGGATTTCTCAGATTTTTACAAGATTTTGTTTAAATGTAACATTAGCAATAATGTTAAAGAATTTATATTTAAATGTTTTAATGGAGCCATATGGACAGAAAAAAAATTACAAAAAATTCACAAGTCAAATGGAATTCGTAAAATATGCAATGTTGAAGCAGAAAGTCATAAACACTTATTTGTCAATTGTACGAATGCAAAGGAATATGTAAATACTCAAAATTTAAAGTTTTCTGAACAAGAAATTTTATTTTATAGCAATGAAGGAGATTTTGAGAGCAAATGCCATAGAAACCAGCTAGTGTTTAAACACAAGTTTGAAATTTGGAAAATTAGAAATAGTAAAATCTATAACCAATAAGTTCTGTATTCCTGTATAAGTACCAATGTAACCATTGTATATTATGTAAAAATTGTATAAATGTTGTTTCAATGTTAATAAATTAATTTAAAAAAAAAAAAAATGTGTACAAAATATGAACAAAATTGGGCCAAAGGTATTTGAGTTATTGCATGGACGGACAGACGGACGGAGGCATTCCGTATATCCTTCCGAACTTTGTTCGATGGGATAAATACATACATGTATTCAATTAAGCTTATAAACCACCCATGGAAAGTTTAGTTTAAGTTAATATAATTCATTTCTGTGTCACAAAGTTAAACATTTTTATAAAAATTGCTTCCAACCGATGCAGGCTTAAAAGACACCAGTTAAGTAAATGCATAGATAATCTTCAATAACTAAATGAAATTAAATAGTGTATGGTAAAAGAATGATAAAGACCATATACATTGAAATCATTGTTCGTTTTCATCTACTAAAAGGAGACATCTTCCCCATGGTTGATGTTCCTGTGAGGTAGATGAGTGCACAAAAAAACCCTGATCAATCGATGAGGTAGGGAGCCCTCTCGTTGGCCATGTACCCCCCCCCCTTGAGGAGTCTCCCATACCATCGAAGACTTACAGACTTACAACTGTGCTGTAATAGTCATGATCATGCACATTTATATGTGTAATAACACATCAAAGTTTAAATTTAAAAAAAGTAACAGAAAGAAAGCAAATAGTTCAAAATCTGGGACTATGGCCCTTATTCACAGTCATACAATAGAATTGAACATTGACAGGCTGATATTTCTGTTTGTAATAAAAGCAAAAAAGTAAAAGGAATGCAATGAGGTAAGAATCTGGGAACATCTGAATGATTAATTTCTCTCAGAATTTCAATGATATTCTGATGTCTCTTTGGTTACAGTTTTTGTTTTGGGGGTAGCCCATGACCCACCCATGACAACTGTGCTGTTGTCACTCATACTATATTTGATTTATAACCATTTCTCTATTGTTATTGTTATTTATAACAATAATATCTTGCCTCTAACAACAACCAATACACGTTCTTAAAAAAAAAAAAAGAAGGAATGCAATGGGGTAAAAATCTGGGACAAACTCTTCTGAATGACTGATTTCTCTCAGAATTACAATGTTATTCTGATGTCTCCTTGGGTACAGCATTTGTTTTAGGGGTAGCCCATGACAACTGTGCACAAAGGTGTGAACCGATCACATTTCAGGATAATCTTAAGTGTTTTTTACAAAATATAATATTTAAACACATTATAACAAAGATTTACTATTCAAATATGAAAAGTTTGAACATTTCAGATTATTGACATAGAAATAACAAATATACAATTTAACTGTCATTATGACATTTTCTCCACATGAAGTATGGAATATGGGAGGGCACTGTGCACAACTAGAATGCTAGATGGAATTCCTTTAATTAGAGGGAATAGAGAGAATAAAATATTTCCTCGAAATCCTAATTTCATTTTCTAAAAGAGAATTAAGATATCTGATATGAAAGTCATTGAACATGCAGAAGTGTCCGTATTCATTAGAATTTGAAAAAGGCTAAAAAGGATTTTTGACCATTGTAGATTGAGCAATATGCTGTTTGTGATCCTACTCCTGTCTCAAGTGGCCGCAACAGCCGCTGATGCACCTACAGTCACTCTACCAAACGGTCCAATCACAGGTAGTGAGGGATCACTAGCCAACCTCGCCCAATACCCTGCCTTCCAGGGCCGTAACACGACATTCAGAGCATATAAAGGGATACCATTTGCAGAACCACCAACTGGATCTCTACGATTCCAACCTCCCCAGCCTTTAAACTCAACATGGAGTTCTGCCCGCAATTCAACTATGTTTAGCAAGGCATGTGCACAGATTATTTCTCCTCTGCAATTTCCAATCCCAGAAAGTTCTGTAAGTGAAGACTGCTTATACTTGAATGTCTATGCACCGGGGGATGGGACAAGTACGGAGCAAAAAGCCGTCATGGTGTGGATCCATGGAGGTGGGTAAGTACTTGATGTATCATCAATATTATAAACTTGCAAAATGTCACTACCTGCCATTTGTAACAGACACTGACCACCAAACATGGAACACTGAACACCAGCCAATTGTGGTGGTGACATGATAAAATAAAAATGATTTCAAAAGGGCTCATCTTACCTTTTCGCGAAATCATATATCATTATTAATTTGCAATTTCACAGACCTGAATCAAGAATTAAATTCAATTTATAGATATGCAGTTGGTGGTGTTAACGCATTTACAGAAGCAGAAATGATGGCAGTAATAGGAGATGTTGTTATAGTAACCATCAACTACAGATTGGGCATCTTCGGTTTTTTCAGCACAGGGGATTCAGTTGTGCCAGGTAGGTAAAAGGTTCATGTTTTAGGTAAAAGGTTCATGTTTTAAGGAAAAAACATGTTATAAGAAGAAGGCATTCATACCAGGTTTAATTAATAAATGAAAACCATTGCTAGACAGGCTGGATAGGGTATCAAATCATTGTGAAACTGCATTGATACGAGTACCTTAAACGCACTATTGTATCCATATTATATAGCATCAATCAATTAATTCATCATAATATTATGTAACTTCTCGGTACTTCCAAGGTAAGTTAAAAAAAATAGATATGATATGGAATTGATATGATATGGATATGGAGAGCAAAAAACATTCCAAAATTGTGACGACTTTTCAACTCTCGATCTTTACTATTTCCTTTTCAAACTCTATTATAGGCAACATGGGCCTCTTGGACCAACAATTTGCTATCCGTTGGGTGAAAGATAACATTAACTTATTTGGTGGAGATCCAACAAGGATTACCATATTTGGAGAATCTGCAGGTGCCTCGAGTGTAAGCCAACAAGCTGTCTCTCCAACAAACACTGGCCTTTTCCAGTAAGTGAACTAACAAGTCAAAATATTAATATGTATATCAAAATCTATAAGGAGATTCTTAACTTAGATAGTACATGTAATTCTTAATTTAAGTTAAATATATCAAAGTGAAACACCATTGGTTTTCCAAATTTTCTCGAGGCAGACATTTGTTACTTTAAAAGTACATGTACATGTATGTCACTGTTAATGCCCTTTGGCCATAAAGCTGAAAACAGAATGGAATTGGATGAACAAAAAGTTGTTAGAGGTGGAAAACTAATGCAATAGTTATATATTTGCATAAGTTATGTTTAACTCATGAATTATTCCATCTATTTGCAGAAGAGTCATAGCCCAGAGTGGGAATGCTCTTTCATCCTTTGCAATCACAGAAGTAAGCACGGAGACCAACACAGCAATAGCTACTCAAGTTGGGTGTAACAATACCAATGTCACTGCAATGGTAACATGTCTACAAGGGGTTAATACTACTGCCCTCCTAGATGCTGCCAAGATAGTAACTAGATGGGCCGCAGTGATAGATGGCGTGTTTATCATTGACAACCCAGCTAACATGCTGATGTCTACTACTGGTCCAGCACAGGATATGTTAAAGAGTGTTGACCTCCTACATGGTATTAACAGTGATGAAGGCTATTTTTCGGTGAGAGGGATGTATCCACCATCGGAGACTCCAGGGTTTAGTTGGAGCAGCGTACAAAATCTGCACACAATGTACAGAGGAGTATTCACCCAAATGTTTGGTTCGGATCCTGAGCTACTAGAAGCTATTTGGTGTTCATATTTTGGGAGTAATTCCGTCAACCTGACAAATGATGATCTGGCTGATATCATGCATGAGCTAATGACAGACAATTCATTTCTATTGCCAGCTACAAACTTTGCGAATCTGCATGCAAATCTAGGTGGTACACCCTATGTATACCATCTAACACATAAACCAACAGTGAAGTATTCATTCCAAGGAGAGACCCCATCATGGGTTGAGGGACCAGACCATACTGAGGACCTGGTGTATATATTTCCAACGATAAATACCTACCCTCAGGTTCCTTCAAGTGAGCGAACCCTATCATACAACATGATCACTTACTGGAGCAACTTTGCCAAAACTGGGTAAGGAATTTCTTTCAAATATTTGATACTTCTTATAATTTAAGCTCCTTGAATTGTAAAAATGACTTGCGTCATCACTTGATTAATGTTTTTTCCCTGAAGTTGAATTTACAATTGTATCTATAAAAAAGGGTTGAAATTGAGAATCAGTCAACTTCAAAAAGCTATCAGAATCTTAGATAGTACATGTACTTAGTGCATGTCATATTCTATTATGTTAACAGCTTCCCCATTTACTTAATCAAATATCACTCACTGATTTTAATTAGTTAAAATGCAAGACATTATTTATGATTCCAGGAACCCCAATCAACCCAGTGCTTCCCCAGAACTTCCTGCTACATGGCCAGTCTACACCAACGACCCAGCCACAACCAAATATCTTACTCTGAAAGATTCCAGCGAGATATCATCAGGCGTGATAAAACCAGATCGTGTACAATTCTGGGGACAAACTGTACCTGGTATGATGGCTGGAAATGTGGCTAAAGAATGCATCAACTTGGGACTTGCACCTGGTGACAATGATGGTGATGGTAATGGGACAGCCTCCATTATAATGGGACATGTGATATATTCAGTAACTCTTGGCTTACTCTTGTCATTTTTACTCATTTAATACCATAATATACTTATTAGTAGCACTGTTCTCTCAAAGAGTTTTCTCAGTTAAGACTCATTCGCCTATTTTTCATGCAAATGACCAGTGTGGACCCTCAGGCTCAGGTGGGTGTTAACGAACTTAACGCCTATTATTAAAATCTCAAGTGAGTGCATCCACTTGTTTTAAAGCTGGGGAGATCACTGCCATGGTAACAAAACTTTGGTTGCCAAGAAGCTGTGAGTATGACAACAACATCTCATCATAACTGAGATAAAGTGTTCCACTTGGATTCAGCTTTTAGAGCTTCAACAGGTCACATAAGAATGTAAAATTATTAAGAGATAAATAATGTTTCATGCTGAATCTCAGAAAACTGAAAAAACGTCTTGTATAAATTTTTTTAGAGTTTTTTCTAGGATATATTTTCTAGGCTTTATTATAAGCAATCTGTTTTATGATACTAAGCCTGTGTTTTATATTTCTCTTTACTGCACAAAACCTTTATACACACTGAATGTGCAAAAAGAAAATTCCACATATTACATCTTTACAATCTTCATTTATAATTTATATGTACCTGGAACACCAATCATTCTCATGCGGAAAAAAGTATTTCAATAATGCTATAATTTAGTTAAATTTGAATTCTGCATTAAGAAAGCTTTATTCTTAGGCAGTTATGAGATGGTTGTTATAGAAAAAGAATGTGACAAAAGCCCTTTCTTCAGCATAAATGGGAAAATAATAACAATAACCCTTATGACGAACCCTGAACAATAAGGTATTCTTATCAGAAATGGCTTCCAACTAGAACAAGAACTATTGCATTATAAAGTTGTATATGTGTTTGTGTTGCATTGTATATGTGTACAATAATAAAGTTATCACTTACTCATTTGCCAATTTCAGAACTTTATTTTGTCCTATTTGTGTAAAATAATAAAGTTATCACTTACTCGTTTGCCAACTCTAGGATCTTCTCCATCTCCTCAAAATGACCTTTCTCAACCATTCTGTCAGCTTCATCAATGATAAGGTTGGGTAACTGTTTGATGGTTGCTAGGTGAGGCTCTCCTTGTTCAATCAGTTCCCATAATCTACCAGGAGTTGCCACGACGATCTCAGGGCAACGTTTTAGTATACGTTCCTGCTTTTGGGAAGCCATTCCACCAACAATAACTGCAACCTACAGAAAAATAGGCCAAATATATACTAGTGCGATAAACCATTTTCTGTAAAAAAAAAAAACACTTTAAAACTCATAATTTTAAAGTTGTACCATTTGAGCAATACTTTTAACCCAATACTAAATGACCAATATTAATGTGCCTTTGTAACAAGTTATCAAATCAAAGCTAAATCAAAAATTGTAGGAAATATCCTGTGATGGTTTTCTAAAATATTCTGAGGAAAAAATTGACTTAGTGTCTCACCTAAAATTATCAAAGTAAATTTTTTTGATTAATTAAAACAGATCTACATGCAGATGATGTAGTACCTTAATATCTGTATATTTGGCTGCTGTTTCAAGGTGATTCTTCACTTGGATGGCTAATTCCCTAGTAGGGGTTAATATGAGGCCTAAGAGGGGTCCATTCTGATACCGTTTGACTGCTTTTGTAGGGGCTGTAGGTTCCTCATCTAACCAGGGAAACTTCACATTATTCACAGCCCTGACACACCCTGTAGTGGCCTCCTATAAGTAAAATGTATATACAACAAACTGACAGCAGAACACAATATAAAGAATACACATTACAGGTTATCTCCAAAACATTGCTGTAATTGAAAATTACTTTGATCCAAGCTAAAAATCTGTTGGCACTCATTTGTGAGTTTAAAAATCATGATAATTTGAAATATTTTGACATTAATTTCTTAGTCTGAATTTTCAGAGAACTCAGTCCAACTGCTTATAGCAGCAAATAAACTAAACCAATGTTCAGTGACATCTTTATTCAGAGGCATGTATGTTGATGCTCTGTTACAGTTCTAAGAATCAAATTCAGAACAGCGAGCAAAAGAAAAATTCCATATCAAAAAAACCATATCATGGTTTGCAATTTCTCAATGTGTTTTTGATGATGTGATATGTATGTAAGTTCAACTTACTTCATCTGAGAAGTCATCATCATCTGAAGGTGGTCTATCAAACTCCTCATCAGACTCATCACTCCCAATACCTGTGTCTAAGTCAGTAACATCTAACCCAAAACTACTGAGCTCTATGGGTTTAGCATTTTCATAGTCCATGTCCTGATCTTCCTCCCCATTGTCTGAACTGTTCTCAGTCTCTTCATCATTTTCATCCTCATCGCTATCATTATTTGTCTCACTGTTCTCTTCATTTTGGACTATATCTTGATCACTCTCACTGTGATTATCACTGTCTTCAATATCACTTTCTTCATTATCACTTGAATCTGAGATATCAGTACCATTAGTTCTTGACTCGAGTTGTTGTTTTATTTTCTCTTTATATGCTAATATATTGTGGATTAAAGGTATACCAAATGCTAATGTCTTTCCACTCCCCTGAAACACAAAGAAGTTCTTTTGTTTTGTAACTGTTCACAGATTCATCCATTGCGGTTCACCAGTAGTGAGGAATGTGCACAGAAACTTAATAGGAGATAAATAGGCATACATATCTAAATGTTAAGACACAGTGGCCACAGAACATTGATCTTTGTGACATAATTGACAGGTAAAAACAATTCCATGTTAAATCATATTTTTTCCATCTACCAATAATTTTCCTTCTTGATGGTTATTTTTCAGAAAGTGGCGAACCTACACATGTATACACAGGCTTTCAACTTACTGTTGCTGCAGCTCCTATAACATCCATTCTGTCTCTTATAGCAGAAGGGAGGATCTGCGTCTGTATTGGGGTGGGGGTTGTGAAGCCTTCTTCTCCAAGAGACTTCAGAACAGGCTCTGGCACATACAGGTTCATCCATTCAGACATATCTGGAGACACATTAATAGGAACTGGTTATGTGAATATTAGATTGTTCTTAATTTGGTGGCTTATATCTCTAACACTTGTTACACTAAACATGTAATGAAGCTTAAACAGAGTTAGCACCATATACATGGAGAAAATGAGTTTTTGTTCAGTATAGAATTGTTTAAATTGCCAAATAAGAACTATAATATTCAGTTTATAACTGATATAATTCAAATACAGAACATAGACCTGAGTACAAAATAAAAATAAGCTAAGCGATGTTTGATGTAGGATATGAACTATATCCCTGGTGATGTATCACATCTTACTTCGGACACTCCAGCCCCTAAGCAAAACATTTATAATTCCCCCAGGATATGACACATATCCAAAACCTCATGTAACATAACCTTTATATCTGAGCAGGAGTGGATCCTGAAGCGTATCATATAATGCATAGAGACTAGAGAGTCTTTATAGCAGCATTTTCAACAATTTGCATGAGCAACTGCGCCCCTCTTTGGACCCAATCCCTGAGGATTTCATTAATCGTGCCGAAGAGGAGACTCAGAGGAAAGAAGAACTCTGTGGTGTGGTGAATGAAATGGAGAAGCTAGGCTTTGGATGTAGATGCACCCCCCACCCTTGTAAATATCCTGGGGAAACATCTGAATTTGTAAGGGCTGTACAGGCCCGTAGCCAGGATTTGCCAAGTGGGGGGGGTCAGTTTTCAAAAATTTCCAGGGGGGTTCACATTTGACAATTTTGGCCCAAATATGGCTAAAATCACTTGAGAAGTGCTCAAAATGGTGAAAAACTGCATGATTTTGAAAGAATTTTGGTCAGGGGGGATTCGCCTGAACCCTGCAAACTCCCCCTGGCTACGGGCCTGGCTGTCTCACCTGCTTTGGTTTCCTTTTCCTCATCTTTCGACTCTTCAGTTTCTTTTGATACATCATTTACTTTCTGCTTCTTGGAGACTGGTTCATCTTTTACCGCTGGAAATATGACAATATTATGTTCAATAACAGGTCACTATATAAATATAATATTAAAGTATTTAATATGTCAGTTCAGTTTGTGTATACATTACAGTAGCATATTGACTATTCTTGTGACCTTGACATTATATGACCTCAATGTTCCTGACCACCATGATCAATACCAATTTTTATAAGCAATCGACTCTGGTATCCGCTTTGAACTTGGAAGAAGAAACATAATGTACATATACACTGTAGGTTATTTCATGCTTGATTTTCAAGATGAATTTTATTCCAGGGGAATATGATATTGATCGAGGGAAATATGAAACTGACTGAACGAGAGTAGCGAGTGAGTGTCAATATAATATTTACCGAGGTCAATGTCATATTTCCCGTGGGACAAAATCCATATTGAAAATCAACCATGAAATTACCTTTTTATTCAATAATTTAATTTTTCTATGGCCCTGTTACAAGTAAATACATGTAGGCTATAAAAGTGATCGAATTTGAACCACATGATGCACTATGACCATTCTGTGATGAACTGCTACTAGTGTCCCGGGTAGATTTAGGATTATAATTACTTTTCCAAGATAGTTTTTTCAGCAAATCGATTTTTGAGTAAATACGATCCCAATACGATTTTCCCCCGGGACAATATAATTTTTCGAGTATATACGATTTTCAGAGGGACAATACAAATTGATTTCCCAGGGAAAACAGTAGTATTATGGAATAATATAAAATGAAGTACTCTTTCAAATATACCTTGGTTATTTTTCCTTTTGCCCCGCTTGCCTCTTTTCTTTTTTTTCTTACTAAACTGCTTTGTTTTGTCATTATCTTGCTCCTCCTCAGGAGCATCTGACTTAGCAATGTCCTCAATCACACCATGTTGAACTATCTTACCACCAGATTTCTGCTTTTTATTTGATTTAGTTTGTTTGACAGATTTAGATTGGTCCTGCTTAATCTCTTTGATTTTTTGAACTGTTTTCTTCTTGTTATTTTCTTTTATGATCACTTTCTCATTAACATCATCAGTTTTTTCATCGCTCGTATTTGGACTTTCTGCTGGTTTGGGCTTTTTCTTTTTCCTCTTTTTCTTTTTCTTCAATTTTGATTCCTCAGAAGGAGATGTAGCCTTCATGCTATTTGACCGTATTGTTGTATCATTGCTTTTCTGAAAATATAAATTTGAATAAAATGAAGATTTATGTAAGAACTGCCAACCAATAAAATCATATTTACTCATCCATCCTCATGAAACATATTGAATGTGGAGTGGCGTACTTAGACAATACAAGCAGAAGCCATGATTCAGACTTGAAGCGATAAGGAACTTCTCTGCCATTTTTCTTTAACGTAAACTGTATTCAGATGTTGAAAAGGAAGCTATTGTTGCCTTTGATCAAAACATTCAATCACTTATTGATTTTGACCTAATAAAAGGTTTTACCATTTCCTTACTGAAGGGTTTTTGGGAAAATTTTGAAAACAATAAAACATTTTTTTAAAAACATGATTTCTGAAGACACGCGGTCCTAACTTCGACCGTTAATTTGAATTTTTGACCTACCAGGTCCTTGAAAATCAAGGATTGCGAGTCTCATACTGCGCACTGTTCTTCTTCAAACTTATACCATTAAAAGCAGAACAAAATTGCCTTTCTGTCGGTGCATTACTTTATTGTAAAGAGTCTCTCGTTCTAGCAGCGTTTTGGTCCCCAGATGTTAGAAGGCCTTCTTACAGCTGGGGACCAAAATGCCGCTGGAAGTAGGGACTCTGTTGAAGAGAATAATGTACCATCAGAAAGGGATTTGTGTTATGCTTTGAATGGAACAAGTTTGAAGAAAAACGGTGCTATATGAGACTTGTAATCCTTGATTTTCAAACATCCGACAGGTCAAAAATTCAAATTAACGGTCGAAGTTAGGACCGCGTAGAAGAGAAGAGATAGGAATATATGGAATATTTTACATCAATAGAAAGTGTTAGTGTCCTTCTTCAATATTTCAACCTAATTTGCATTGTTATGTAAATCATATTTTTCAGTTATGACGTCAAAATCCAATATGGCTGACATTTTTAGCCAAAAATTACTTAGGAACTAGTGGTTATTCTTAAGTAACATTTTTTCTCAGAATATATTTGCTAAAATTCCAATTTCTGATGTAGGCTAATACAAAGTGACAGCTTTCAAATGGTACATTATATAGGGTCTCATTCTTCTTAATATTTTTTTTGAGAAGACTTTATATATCCAAAAACGCTGAAAATCTCTATGGGAGTTTAATGTGTAAGATAATTTTTTATGACAAGTCATGTTCAAGCAGCTGTAACTTTGCAACCTATGGATGGATTTTTAAAACTTTGTATCATATTGAAGATATTTGCTAGAGCTTTCTATTGGTGCATAGAATGAGACATATACTATCATACTGTGGTCAAAAAAACCTCTAAAGACCATTCGGCATTGTTAGTGCGATTTTCCTATTTCCAGAGAGAGTTAAAAACATAGATACTTTCATTTGGCATCTGTGTCACATCTGTTAAATTCCATAAATGTGATCAAATGATGGGTGTGAAGATCTAATAGGCTAGTGTTTGACTTTGATGGATATTTCAATGAATTAAAAACATAGGGCAATGGCGGACATGGGAGTAAAGGGGCTGAACCTTGAAAAAGTCTGTTCCTCCCACATTACTGGGCATTATTTTTAATTTTTAGCCTAAATTTTAAGAAAGCCTTGTAGTTAGAACAAGGCATATAACATGCAAAATGTCACCACCTGCCATTTGCTACAGATGCTGACTGGTGAATTGTTGGTGAATTCCCAGGTCCAAATTCTTTCAAAGCTGCCTCAAAAAACATTCCAATTATTATATTATTGATAACACAAGAATACGTCACTGGTGGGCATAATCAGATCACATGATTCAGTTTAATAGGGTGCTTCCAAATTGGTCATAGCAGGGGTGAAGCAAGCAGTCCAACTGTCCCGCAATTTGCGTATTTGTACGCATTTGCTGATGAATTTGAAGTCAAGCCTGTTTTTTTTAGCGTGACACTGACAGAACACATCTTGTGTTTTTTTATGATAATTGTCATGTCAAGCAAAAACATTTCGGGAGATCATCAAAAAATTAACACTGAAAAATGAATGCCAAAAAAACAAACACAGTTTCGTTCAGAATTTTTACGTGAATTGCGTATATGTCGAGCGTAATTGCTTCGGATTTTCTTGTTTTGCCTAGGTTGACAGGCTGGCCTGGGAGAAGAGGTTACGCATTCTAGACACCTGCTTAGGAGGATGCATAGATAACGATATCTGTGGGTGATTGTGAATAAGTTTTACAAGAAAATTTCTAATATTTCCAAATGAAGTGTTTTCTTACCTTTTTCACTACGGGATTATCAGAAATAATTTCATATGATGACAATTCTTCACAGCAGAGAAGATCTTTGAGATTACCCTTTTGGAAGGATTCATTGTCAATAGTGACTGATTTCCATTTGGATTTTGCTTTCACGTGGAGAGGCATGTTGAAAAATTAAAAACAATCTAGACCTATGAGCAACCACATAAAAATTATTAGACTAAGGGACAAATCATAACATAATCATAATTGCACATATGAATATTATCAGATTATTGAACGATTATAGTCTTTTGCTCCTTGTCATCTAGAAATTTAAATTTATTCGATAATTGGGTTAATAAATACGCTGAAATTAGGTATATTCAGATATATATGTGGTGTGTCACACTTGAAGATCACATCCGGTTTAAAATTTGAAAATATTTGAAATTTTGTTTTCAGTTTCAGTTGATTAAACAATGAAGAAACCATTTCCACGATCAACTCTGAAGCGTATATTGAAAGAACAAACTCCTAGACATTTAGAGGCGAATGTAGACGTTTTGGTTTGTATTCATATTTCGATGAATTGATTCTAGGGTTTCAAATTTGATTCCACTCTCCTAAAAACTAAAGTGGTGAACATAATTAAGGTTCAGCTGGAAAGTAACATTTTGGTAAAAAATTGCTATACCTGCACATGTTATTTTCTGGTACATAATTAAGTATGAAGGCATGTGTGTATTTCCTTGCTTTTTTCAGGAAAGTATCATTACACTGTCTACTTTTAGTAAACCTGGAAACAGGTCAATGGTAGCTCCTGTGTTGTCTGGAAACTTTGAAAGAAAATTTGGAAAAACAGGAAGTGTGAAATATCAGAATTCCCTGGAGTTCCCTTTGAACGCCTACCAGATATTTTAAAAGAAGACAATGTAATGATACTTTCCTGAAAAAAGTAAGGAAATTGATACATGCCTTCATACTTTATTTTGTACCAGAAAATAACATGTGCAGGTATAGCAATTTTTTACCAAAATGTTACTTTCCAGCTGTACCTTAATTACTAACACTATGAAAAAGACATTCTGTCACATATGTCATAAATTCTTACCTCAGTGAGTTGAGTGCTCTATTTTCTCCGTCCCGGAAGGTATAAAAATAGTGGAATTTGTGTCCATAATGACAAATAGAAACTTAAAAATTTGAACTACAGTGCTGATATATAATAATTAAGGGTGCGTTTTCAAACTAAACAGAGTGCTCCTATCAAAATGAATTTGCCTACATACCCCTGAGACTCTTATCTGATAGATAGAATGCACAAATAAAACAAAAATTTTGCTATTATAGGTAAAAAGTTCTCTTGAAATTTCGAAGTGATTTTACCTGTTAATTCTGTCCATGTCACGCCATTTTTGCGGAAGTTACACTGAAACGCAAACTCCATGAAACGAAACGAAATCACTAGAAAAAAACATGGCACACATTGTGCGCATGTGCAGCAAAGTTTAGACCAATCAGATTATTTGATTATTTTGCGCATATGAATTAGTTGCTTCTGAGCACTTACAAGCTTACCACAATAAACAAAGCTGGCAGTGACTACCCTTAGCCTACTTCATTTTGGAGAAATTTCAGCTCAAACTCGTGACAAATGCATTATGCATACGCTGGTGTGAAGCCTTGGAGACACTCATTTTGGTAAATATGATTTATGGGGTATACTTTTCTGCAGTTTGTGGGAGTTTGGGACATAAAATGTTAAAATTCAAGAAAATATGCCAATTAAACGACTGATCAATTAATATATACCAGCACTGTAATATTCACATGTTAATGCCGACTCTTCAAATGATGAGGTGATTGTGGAGCCTGATTATGCCGCAAGAAGGATTGGCTCTGGCTCCCAGAATGCAACATGACACGTGCCAGCTTTCAAAATGCCATTCCGCCATTTTGAAACCTGTCACAAGTAAATAAGTTTAACTGATGTTGCATTCTGGGAGTCAATCCTCCTTCACATTTAATCTTTTGTTACACCTAGTGCCTGAACGACAGTGAGATTCCATTGTTTGGCTATAACGACATTGATATTTCTGTTGCCGATAGCAAACTGTCGTGCAAAACCCGTAAGTAATCTTGTGTTTCACTTTTTCAAGCGTTATCTTAATACTATATGTTACTGTTTTCAGATGTACCTTGACTATGTCATGTTTGTAAGGAGGCTAGTTCAAGCAGCCAAATCAGAGGCAGAGCGACGCAAAGTAAAGAAAATCACAGATGAACATGTGAGAGCTGTGAAAAAGGTAAAACAGTTTATTGTCTGGATGCATTTTATTATTACTTCTTTGTACACATATGTGTTTGCTTAGCCAGTATATATTGGATTTAAAATTTGATTTTGAAGGAGCCCAATATTTGTTAATGTTGTCGAAAAATGGAACCTTAACTTATATAAAAGTTGTACTAATAGTAATTCTCATGAATTTACCAATTTTCATTTCAGAAGGTTTTGAAGATGTGCCACAAATGAAGGTCTAATTGTACTGGGATTTAGGACATAATGGATACTCATAAGAATATCTTAATATACAGGATTCGAGATAGATCAACACTCACTACAATCATCATTATACTTAGTTAGAACTCAAATGATTTACATTGCAATATTGTGATCATAGAGTTCTCGGGATAAACATATCTATCTTATGTTGGACACTGAGTGAGATCAGATATGCTATTGAAGATGGATGTTTTACTTCAGTTCAACTCCATTAAACTTCAAGAGCTGGTAGCCTGGTACTTTGTTGATATTTTCATTAAGGATATGAACTCACTGAACAACAGAACTATTGGTATGAATCAAAATGTTGTCATGAATTAACATGTATAACTGACAACAACATAAATTATAATTTTATAAATTAAAATTACATTAAAGAAGGGGGTTACAGGGTTCTAGCTGAGCATAAATGGCTATTATATCACTGTTATCATTGATGAACAAGAAAATTGTTGTCATGAATTGACATGTATAGCTGAAATCAACATAAATTATAATTTTGTATATCAAAAATACATTTAAGAAGGTGGACTCCAGGGTTCAGCTGAGCATAAATGGCTATTATATCACTGTTATCATTGATTTACAAGAATAGTTTCACATATTCCCTCGTCCAAATGTAGCCTATATCTTTTTGAAAAATGAAAAAAATGACATCACCTAAAATATTATATAAAGTCAGGAGTGTCAGACTCAGGAAGAACAAAACATTTATTTCTCAGATATTTAAAATTACACCCAAACTTCTGACTTTACAAATTGTGTAATAGAATGTTCTTGTTGAGGATAAACCATGATAATACACTGGTATGCAAAATTGTTAGGAATTCAAAATATCTTTACATTGATGTACAATATTGTATTCTATGAGTCAATATGCAACTTTGTAGATTTTTAAATGTTCAGTTTGGAATAATATAATATTTAATACTGAATAAATAAAATGTGCACTTTGGCAAAACAGTGTTATATTCTAGTTTGTTAAAGGTTCAGATCTAGCGAGCATCCTTGACAAAAATTGCTTGAAATTGGTAAATTATCAAAAGAATGTGGATCAAATAAGTTAGATACATAGTGTCCCATGAGTAATGGAAATTATTTTCCTACAAAATAGAGCATATAAGTTGGTATGTCAACCCTTTACAGGCCATCATCATCAAAATGATAAACATAATCCAGCAAATCTTTAGTTGGTAAGAATTAAATAACTGGACCATATTCCAAGTGAAGTTTTTTGAGTTTTATAACATGTATAAGATTATGAATTTACAAGAGAGTGACACAAAAATTACAAAGGAGAACAAACAAATATTCCCCTCCAACCAGAAACCAGAAGTCCCTATTGAATCACAGATGAAAGCCTGATTATATTTGGAGATTTAAAAAATTCATCAATTCCTCGTCATAAATTTTGTAATAACTCAGATGCGAGTAGGTAGTTAGCAGTTTCATCACCAGGTGGCTCATTTGGGTCCGATAACATGGCAGGTATTTAGAAAGTTCCCTTATACTTGAATATTCATAAGTTTTAGTGGTTCATTTTTCATATTACCCTTGTGTATCTGATTGTTATAGAAATTAAAATAGATCCAATAAAAGAAAATATTATTTTTCCAATACAAAAAAATATATTTCACTTTTTGTGATTTTTATATAATGGGGTCTATTGGGAATCTCCCTGACTAAGAAGTCACATTTGAATTTTCATGATAAATATCAAGATTGTTTCTACTCGCATCTAGTCTATTAGGATCAAAATTATTAAACATAAATTGGCTATCCATTGAAAACTTATGGTAGAGGAGTGTATCTTTTGCATGCCAATAATATCAAGTCAAATGAGTCATTCAACATTGTCACTGAAAGGGGCGGCATCAAAATATCAATGTCTGATAGAAAGCTAAATAAAGAAGAGAAAACGCATGTTTTAGTTAAGAAATATAGACCGAAGAGCAGGGGTAATATTGTTGAATACACCCCACAGGGCTAGACACAAAGGTTTTCCCAAACGACCGAAGGGAGTGAGGGGTTCGAAAGCTTTTGTGCCCCCACTTTATATGTCACCAACACAAGGTATGTCCGATGGGAGGGGGAGGGCTTACAAGGGCTTGAAGCTTGACTACTTTTCAAAGGCAAAACGAAAATTGTTTGAATGACTAAATGTATGGGATCCTGGATGTAAAAATATAGTGTTATCAAAAAGCCAGTGTATCAATTTGTTCCTTCAGTAAAACCAAAAGATTTTTATACCAAATTGTCATTACATTTTTGACAAAACTGCTGAACACAATCATAAATAACTTTGTGTTTTCATACTTGTTTTAAACCTGATAAATATGTAAGCACTTTTAATAAAACACCATATTTTATTGCTACAAGGATTATTTATATATCCAAAATTTTCTTTTCAAGGCACTCTGGTTTCTCTTCATCCACGCATAAATCTTTCGCCTTTTACTAAAGATTTCCGTGGAGAGGAACATTATAATGAGTCTATAGACTTATTTTTCTAACCCCGAAAGGGGTAACAATTCTCAAAGTAAAAATCCCAATCCCATTCAGTTTTATCAGACAGGAAGTCTTCATTTTCACCTAGAATCTCAGTCAATCGAATAAATAGGATATCAAAGTCCAATATTCCGATTCGGCATTGAGTTAGACCAATGAAAAATGCATGGGAATCAAGATCCATGCGTGTAAAACAGGTTCATAAGACATTTCGAGTCTAATTTTAATGATCGGTCCCCACCGGAAGTTACTTATACGAAGAACGTAATCCGGTCAGTTGTAATTTCTAAAATATATATTTTTTATTTTGTTCAATAAAACTCGAATACTATCGATATTACCTATTATTGGAAGAAAAATGGATAGTCAAAGTATAAGGCCAGAACCAAGTGAGCCAAAGAATGGACTTGACTGCAATAATTCTTTCGAAAATGTAACCTCAGCCCCAGTCAATGCAAAAGAATATGCAGCTGCTGTGAGGACTTGGATTTGGCAATATCACATGTGGAATCAAATGAATATGATGTCTAGTATGATGCCATTTCATGCAATGAGTTGTATGAATGGACAGAATATGAGATTGAACAATCTTCAGCCACCCGCCTCTCCATACATCGCTCACCAGATACCGCAGCAGAATGATGTGAATAGACGACCTGCTGTGCGCCAGCAAACAGACCAAGCTCCACAGCAGTTTGCAAGTAAGTACTCTAATTATATAACTTTATTCAAGGAAGATATGTAACATTCAAAACCATAGACTCTGGATTCGTGTAGCCTTGTTAGCCCGAACTTAGCCGTAACATATACATGTACATGTCTGTTTTAGAATTTTCATATTGTTTCCAAATGTAACATATTTCAGTATAGGATATGCGTGAACAAATATATTGAGTAAAATATAGTCTAGTCATGAATGTGTCCCTAATCTGCGATAAGAATACGTATGAAAAATACACTGGAGTAAACTGACCAACTTTGATATTTTACTGATCTAGGCTGTACCTAAATACACTATTACACTTGCATGTACTTAATTTCGAATACCTGAACAGCGTATGACAAATGATTTTGTTACAGGTATAGACTACAAAATCCCTTCAATATGGAAAAGACTATTTGCAGAATTCATTGACTTTCTGCTCCTTTTCATCGTCAAACTGGGTGCAACAATGATTGCCATTGATAAGTTTGGATACACGTAAGTTTAAAAATGCAAGATTTAAATAAAATGTAAAGTCAGTGTAACTTGTAAGACTCACACCTTTAAAACTGATAATAGCACTAGGAAAATGTTTAGAACATTAATCAGATGGGTAACTGGAATAAGAATGACCCTGAAAAGCTTGTTTTATAGTATAATACACTTCTACTTCCATTTTGTAGCCAAGCCTGTACTATACTGTAGGCTGAGGAGCCCAAAGGATGTGAATAATATTATGTGTTCCCTTAGATAGTGCTACCTCGACAGAATTCTCACCAGATTGCAAATTCTTATGGTTGGAATATGCAGTTTCTCACATTTTCAAGTTGGTGATAATGAGTTCAAAATCTCAAATGGGTGCAGCACCAACTTGTACCATCCATGTACAGTATTGCAGTTTCATGTTTTTCATTATAGGAACCTAGAGAGGTATGATCTAGACTACATGATGCTATTGAGCAGTGAAGAAGTGGACCCAGAGAAGATTCTCAGTCTCATGAATGAACTCATAGCTGTCGAAGTCCTGAATAGAATCTTTGTCATAATTTTTGAAGTAAGCCTAAATAACAACAATGGTTTTTGTATGTTTAATTACTGTATTTTATAATCACACAAGGAAAATGTACATAAATTGGTGAAATTTTAAAAAAGTGTATGTTACAATATGTTATATTAGATAAAAATGATAATAGAAAAATATATATCAGTATATTTCATTAATGAAGTACAGTATGTTGATTTTTAATCATGAATTAAATTAACTTTGTCTTTTTATAAGTGTTGACATTTGGATACTATCCACGATTGTTTACATATAATTTTTATGTCACCACCAAAAAGTGTTGACATATTGTTATGGTCTCTGTTTTTTTGACGGCGGTTGGTGGTTGGCGTCTGTAACAAATTCTTCCAACTTCCAATAACTTAACAAATACCGTTTAGGCTGACTTCAATTTTTTTGAAAATGATACAAGTTTTCAGAAGTTCAAATCTGGCTTTATATTAAAGATTTTACCTTCAATGACCTTTTCAAGGTCAAAAAGGTATTTTTTAACTTGCTTCAATTTGACCAATTTTTTTCAATATCATCTACAAGTTCTCAAAAGTTCAAATCTGACTATAGTTTTGACATTCAATGACATTCTCAAGGTCAAAAAAGATTTGACCTTCCAAAAAAGGTCTTTTTTTCAACTTGCTTCAAATTGACCTATCTTTTTCTTCAAAATCATCTACAAGTTCTCAAAAGTTCAAATCTGACTATAGATTTGACATTCAATGACATTCTCAAGGTCATAAAAGATTTGACCTACAATGACCTTCTCAAGGTCAAAAAGGTCTTTTTTCAACTTGATTCAAATTGACCAATCTTTTTTTCAAAATTATCTACAAGTTATCAGAAGTTCAAATCTGACTTTAGATTTGACCTTCAGTGACCTTCTCATGATCAAAAAAATTTTTTCATCTTGCTTCAAATTGACCAATTTTTTTTCAAAATCATCTACAAGTTCTCAGAAGTTCAAATCTGACTATAGATTTGAGATTTCACCTTCAATGACCTTGTTATGTTCAAAAATTTTTTTAACTTGCTTCAAATTCACCAATTTATTTCTTCAAAGTCATCTACAAGTTCTCAGAAATTCAAATCCGACCTTAGATTGAACTCATTATATTGTGAGCAACTAGGTGGTGACATTTTGTCATGTTAATGCCTTGAATAACTTTTTTGTGTAATAGTATAAACTGAGGGAAGGTTTTGTTTTTCTTCTAGACATTTTGCTTACACAGAGGCATGGTGAATGAAATTGGAGGCCAAACTCCTGGGAAGAGAATCGCAGGAATCCGAGTTGTGTCATGTGACCATGTGTTAGAGCTGCCCAATAGTGTTATAAGAGTTGTCCCAAATGGGAATATAGGCATTTGGAAGTAAGTTTGAAATGAGTAATTGCTAAATTAAGTCAAGTATGTACATATGATACATTTATTAATCCTTTGTAGTCTTGCATCCAGTCTTCAGCCATCTCCTAATACATGTATATGAGTAAATGTATGTAATTTTTTAATGTTATAAAGACTAAAGAGTATGGGACAAAAAAAGTAGATATCGTAGTTGGATTAGTTACAGAGACTGATTACTGTATTTTGGAACACTGTCAGATCTAAACAATTACATTTATTTTAATTTCAGTGCACTGGTCAGAAGTACAATTAAAAACTTTTCGATGGCATTCTTTTTCCCTGTTTGCTTCACATCATTGTTTTTCCAACATAAAAGATCTGCCTATGACCTCCTCTCCAGCAGTATGGTTGTGGAGGATATCCCCATACCAAGAAGAAGAAGATAAACACTCAGTACTGTCAAATTAAAGCAAAACAGTACAACTTATTTACAATCAAAAAATGTAAAAAAATAGTCTTGCGTCAAGTCAAGATGGTTAGTAAGTTACACTCAGAAGGAATTGATGCAGGACTAGTTTTGATGGTACATATGTGTATTTATCTCCAATTCTTGTTGCAAAATTTTATTGTAGTAATTCCACTTGGGAAGTATCTATGATCAGTCAGTGACATAAGCTCTACTATATTTCACATGAGGGAAATCTGGTACACTCCATATTGGTTGAGAATACAATTATTCTGGACTTGAATTTGTCAAGTAGGTTGGTTAGAGCACAGTGAAAATATTTCTCATTATTAGTTGGTGTGATTTACTTACTGAAAACGAATTTTCAATACACATGACTGAAAGACACTCAAGAATTACTTTATAGAAGACATAAATGAGTGATTTGTTGCTGAATGATGATAGAACTCATCCTTGGTCCAAAGGTATTTCAATGCTTTCTATAGCTGCTATAGCATTGAAGCTTCATCTTGAAGGATGGTTTCAAATATTTAGAGAATGATAAAATCAAATATATCTAAACTTTTGATATCACAATGCTTTCATTTAACATTTAATTTATATTCTTTATTATCCCACCAAATGAAGTTTGTGTAGGGATTTATACAGGCCAACTGTCCATGTTTCCAGGCCAAAACTCAAATTCCATCAGATTTACCTACATTTTTCAAGTTGATGCAATATGGAAATTGGAGAATGTCTGCTTATGAAATACTTTTTAAAATGGCTCGTATCTGAAATATCTGACATTATTCTATTCATGTCTGGAAGACCCATTTACAGATTTGGTTTGTTGTACATCCAGAAGGATGTCAAGTGCATTCATTATAAGATGTTACTAAAAATTACTGCTGTTCTGAAGGTTAAGAAAGTTCACTTATAGCCTAGATAGATCATTCTGGTAAGCCACGCCCTATCCATCTCTGCGATGCAACAGAGAGAGATGCTTTGAGTATCAGAATGTAGCTAGATCAAAATGGTCCCATTTCTTTTAAAATTGCTCATAACTTGAATTCCACTAGATAGTTTTAGTGTATTTTTTCATTTTAGCATGAATTAGTCAAAATGGATCTGAGAAACATATTTTGTTTGATGGGATTTGCTGCTCTGTGGAATTGCTGTTTTTATGTCACCACTTGTATATTCTCCAACGTTTTTGTTGACGGTGTTCACAGTTTGCTGTCTGTAACAAATGACAGGTGGTGACCTTTTGTACATCAATAAATGCCTTGTCTAGATTTTATTATCACATGTAAATGTATTGTTAAAAAATTATTGTAAATATCTATTTCATTTCAATATTGATTGTGCAATTATTGTATGTACTGTATAGTACGCATCTGGACATGATTGGAGAAGCAATAGAAATCCTGTATTCTGTAAGTGGTGCCAAAGTAGTCTTGCTTCAACCCCCTGTGACCCTCAACACTCTAAAGTAGACAGAGGGGGAGGAGGAAGAGACTTGATCATTGATGCAAGAGTAGTGTCAAGTAATGTTGAGCTTTTGCTCTTGCTTCAAATGTACATGAATTTGTTCAGCAAGTATTTTGAATCAGAGATTTATGTCCATGAAAACATATGCTTTATTAAGAATATTTACGAGCTGCTTATCAATGTGCTTATGTTACTAGTATTGGCTTGACAAAATTAATTTTGGCAGAGTCAAAATGATTTTATCCTGGAGTTAAACACTCCTGTGAAATGTAAAATACCACAAGGTTTTAAACAATGTACAGAGCACATGTTCTGGTTGTGACTTTGCAAAGTGAAATTCTTTTATAGCATAAACTTAATATAAAGCCTTTAAAGCCACTTTGCATATTTACACTTATCATATTTACCACTTTGAAACTTAGTTATTTATTTTAGTTTCTGTCACTTCATGTAAAGCTGAAAAACATTAAATAAAAATATTTTTGTATTAATAATAAATTCTTTTATTCTGTCCTTTTCGGTTACAGTTCCATTGATGCATTTTCTATAAGAGTTAGGGCTATATAAAATTGTGCAAAGTTGGTATGGTAAAATACACTTGGTTACAGTCTGCACATGTGCAGCTACTACTGCAGGGTATAATGTAAGCATTGGCCTGGGGCCTGGAATCAGTTTTTCATATGCTGATATTTTCTGTATGTACATGTATACTGTATAAGTGGTAATTTTGCCAAATTTTTGCCAGGTTTGGAAAATTAAAGTCGGAAATATTATCTTCATAATGTTATCCAATGGGAAGTTTCTTCTTGTCATTAGGAAAATCAAAATCAGGAAAATGAAAATATTTGACCATTCGGCAAATCAACCACTCAGATTAAATAACACTTATACAGTACAGTATTGTACAATTATCTATATTGTATTTGGTGTATACTACTCTCAGACTGTAGGTATGGAACAAGTAAAAAATCTAATTTTCAGCAATCATTGTGGAATCCTTATCCTTATGACACACCCTCATTGTCATATATTCATATTCTTTACAATGTCAATACTCCTTAGTTCATGTGATGTGAAGCTTTGATGATAACAAAGAACATATCATTTATTATGATTTTTTTGTGGATATTATTTATAAAATCTTGAAATCAATATATATATTTAATAACTATTTTTTATTTTAATAAAAATACATGTACCCTTATGAAATGAATAATGAATTAATATTGAAACCCAAACCCAACTCATACAATATATGTGCAATAGAACGGCAAAACATCTATCAAAACTTCAACATGTTCAGATTTTATCAAAATAAATACATGCTTTCCCTTTCACCATTTCTGGTGGAGAGCAAATAAATGTGTAGCAAGCTGCTTTTAATCCCCAACCCAATTTAAAGGGTCAGCAGCTGTAATCTTCATCCTTAATGACCCTAAAATATTTTCAATTCATAATAATATGTTACTTATACAATCAATTGGAACCAAAACTCCTTTTCTGAAAATCATTATAGAAAAGAATCTTTTTGTCCTAGTTTCTTGATTGTGTAAGTTACATAACATTATGAATTAAAGATATGTATTGGATATCCTATGATTTTGAGAAATATCATTTTATCCACAAGTTGATTATGAATATATGGATGAGTGAATGTAGTGAATGAGTGCAGGTATTGCTATCGATGAGTGGATTAAAATGATATTACAAACATTCATAGGATGTTCTATTGATCCCATAATTCACTAATAAAACTAAACCAAGTGTTTCAAAACAACAGTCATACGATCATTCATCCATTGACGTCATGAAATCACCTCGTAAAAATACACATCACATTGTTGGAAGTTTTCAAATTCGAAAAATGTGATATCTGTGGAATAGTCTCCATACTCCACAGATTCACTCATATAAAAACTAAACCAAACATTTCAAAACAACAGTCATATGATCATTCATTCCCCAATGTCATAAAATCACCTCGCAAAAATACACATCACATTGTTGAAAGTTTTCGAATTCAGAAAAAATGTCGTGATATCTGTGGAATAGTTGCCATATTCCACAGATTCACTCATAAAACTAAACCAAGCATTTCAAAACAACAGTCACACGATTATTCATTCCCCGATGTCATGAAATCACCTCGCAAAAATTCACATCACATTGTTGGAAGTTTTCAAATTCAGAAAAAAATGTTTTTGTAATGCATTTGTAAAATATCACAAATATGATATATATTCATTATCACATGTTATCAATTATGATACAGATTTGACCTCAACTTCGGGAAAATTAAGGTTATTTAGGGTGAGAATTACAGCTACAGTAGTAGCCCTTTATTAAAGAAATATATCAATGGTTATTATTAAATCAGAATGACCACATAATAAAAATTGCTGGACAATCATCAGCAGTTGAAAATTGCTCATACTAGGACACTGAATCCATCTGGCATGACAAATATCAAGCATCATGCAAAATTATAATTTATCTCTTCAGAAAATCAGCTGTTTTTCCTCATTGGTTAGCATTACACACTGGGTTAAATTGCTTCGTTACCAAACATTTTGACAAAAAATGTTCCTTAATGAAGGATTTTTGGGGCTATAAAGGCATAAAATCCTTTGTTATGAAGAGCTTTGACAAACCAATTTAACCATGCTATGTAACACTTACCATTGAAATCATGAGATGTGAATGACATAAGTTTAACACTGACATGTTAATGAACATCATACAGGGAACTGCTACATGAAAGTTTCATTATTTACCATTTGCTATATTAAATTATCCTTCCTTTGACACTGTTTGATACATCACAACAACAAAAATAGTATAGTAACAAATTGAATATAACAAACTGTAAATCAATGCATTTCGGAGTACAATTGTAAAGTATTAACATTATAGTTTATGAAATGTGTGGAAATAGTAATACCCTATGTACAAATAATTTGAATACCCTCACACATCACTGTGTAACAAAAATAAATGGTACATTTTACACAAAAATGGTACCATGGGTGCTTGGCTCACATGGGAAGGTGCTTTTAATAAAAAACAAAAATATATCTCATTTTAAAGTTAAGTTTCACATAACCTTATATACAACATTCTGATACTCAAAGCATCTCTTGGAGAGGGTGTGGCTTACCACGATGATATACAATGTAACATGCTAGAACCTGATTGCTTGAAATATTAGAGACTATATCAGCAGATTGAATTTCTTATGATAACATGTACTCACATTGTAGCTGGATTATATAATACTATTAAATAAATTCAAAATATAAAGTTGAGCACTTCAAGCGTTCCCATATGTACCAGTTAAGTGTAACTTTTGGATTAAAATGAAAAAATTGAACCTCAAGGCTTCGGTGTATTTTTCGCAAAGAACAATGAATAATCTGCTTGAGAGATGTTTAAATAATGAATGTATGTGAGATTAGAAAGACTTCATAGTCTTTCGGTTCTTGGCATTAACTTTACAATTAAAGTATATATATGTACCTATGTATAGTGTGATTAAATTAGTTATAACAAAACATCTACATCTTTCTAGTATTTGACTGAAAACATTGTTACAAGTTTGGTAGTCTTGCATGATTTCTATGCCATCCTTCAGGTTTATAGTTATTCTCTTTACATTCACCTTGCATTTTATAAGAGAAAATTACTAACAGAAAGAACTTTATGCAAGGCCCCTTCACAGTGTTAGCCAGCATACATAACTGTATGTATAAAAAAATTACAAGAACCCAATTCTAGATAAAAACAATTAGGCCTAGATAACTTAGGTAAGACATTACTAAACTTAGTAAGGAATATTTTGGAAAAGCAAGTGCCTTAATGGCCTAAAATTAGCTCAATATCCTAGTAATTATGTTTATTGCAAAGAGGACAACTGAGTGAGAAGTTTGGAACACCATTTCTCTCTGCATTGGATATGATGTTTAGTGATAGTTCAGATATGGACAATTGGAAAATTTGTAACTGGATCATTAAAATTTAATTTTAATGATCATGTTATGCATTCTCCAATGTTAATGGATGAAATAATGGTAGACATCTTCAATGAATCATCTCTTTTTAAATGATCTTTTATATTCCTAAACTGTAGCATATGTTATGTTTGTTTCCCAATCTCTATTTTCTTCTTAATGATCTTCCCTGAGTGATAAATAGCAGAATCTATGAGACCAGCAACTGTAAATAGAAAATCAATTGATGAAGAAAAATACATAAAAAATAATGAAGTGTCAATTTAAATTTTAATTTAAAATCAATAAACCACTATTTTCAAAATAAATAAAGTTGCACAACTTCAATTTTCAAACAAGAAAGTCATTTTCAGGCCTTGTTATCAAAATTTCTCATGGATGTTTCACAAGCAAATATTGCAAATCACCTGTAAATACTCCTCCTATAATTGCACATACTCCTGTGAGAAAATGCATAAAAGATCTGAAAATAAAAGAAAAACTATCACATATAGGTCCATGAATAATTTAATAATACACAACTACAGGTTTACTAAAACTATGCAAGGAGAATATTCAAGAAAATACTATATTACCATGACAATAGTTATATCATGAATTGCTTAAAAACACAAATGTACATGGAAAGAAGAATCCCTAATGTTTCTTAAACATAACTTGATCAAAATATGAGCAAAACATAGATTTTACATTTCAATATTAAACATTAAACAATTAGCAAAGGGTTAAAAAAATCAGCCCACCTTTGTTTTTCTGTGTATTTTACCATCATAGGAGACAACTCATACATAAAGAATACTCCTGGAAGGCCAGCTTCACCGAGTACAGAATTAGAAACTTTCTGATGTTTAGTCACTGAGTATTGGTTGGTGTATAACACCTAAAATAAATAGCATTTATATGTAGTTATATCAATTTCAAAAATACAGTTATACATGCTTTTTAAAAAAAATACAATTGTTAACAGAACATGTAATTTATAAAAACAAACAAATATCATTGATTCATTTCCATTACAAAGACAGTACAAAATGTTACAATCAGTTAAAACTTGACAAATCTTGAAAATCATTGCAACTTATTTAGTTTTCAACAAGTAAATATTTGGGATGGAAAGGGTATTTGCTGACTGAATATTTGGTAAAAGAATTCGCTTTTCATTTCAGCCCAAAGTATCAATGTGCTGCATAAAATTAGCACGGACGTCAAGTACGTTTCTGGCGAAAGCTGGAGCATAGATTATTTAGAGTACTGGAAACAAGATGGCAGTCTATTTCAATTCTGGCAGTTCATTTTGGCCTATTTCTCACTATTGACTCAGTTGTTCATCTAGTTTTACTTACCTTAGATGCTTAGTAATCTATTTAGTGTAATTTTGTTTCCTAAATTATTGTCATTTGCGATAATTAGTACTAAAAGTACTTTGAACAAATCAGCTGCCATTTGCTTGGCTTAATCGTACCAGTCCATAAAAACAGTGAAATCATATTAAAGATACCAATTAAACTTTAAAATTGAGGCAGATGCGATACAAAAAGACTCTATTAATACAGATATACAGGTTACAGTCACCAAGATGAGCTAATTTCAGGCGAGATTCGGGAAATAAAAAGGTAGGTCATTCTGGTTTCCAGTCCTCTAAATAATCTATGCTCCGGCTTTCGCCAGAAACTTACTTGACGTCCGTGAAAATTAGATATGAATTTGAAAACTGATTTTATTTTAGAAGGAAATGATTATTACCTGGTCATCAACCTTTACATATGTAGTGGGGACTATTTTTACAAAATACTGGTACATTGTAGAACCTGAAATTAAAAGGAATTATGATTAAAAACATTTGAATGCAATAAAAATAAAATCAGTAGGTAAAATTGGGCCAAGCCGGGAATTGAACCCGGGACCTCGCGCACCCGAAGCGCGAATCATACCCCTAGACCACTTGGCCGATCGACGATTTACCGTCAATCCTTGTTTCATATTGATCAGCATTGGATCTAGCAACTTTTTTCAGGTAGCAGACATGTTTTGTTGAAATATGATTAATTAATTCATTTAATTGTATTAACATCATAGAATTGTTATGTGAAACGCAGCTACGACATAAATGAAGTATAATCTCATTTTAGAATAATTTCGTTTCACAAAGTTCAACTTTTAGTGAGGACTGGACATGTGAAAAAATATCACATAATTTTTATTAGAATTTCGAAACACAATAACTTACTCTTTTACTTAATTATAAAGAAGACTGGCATCAAAGTACAATTAAAATAAGGGTAAGTATACATTTCTTCACAACCAAAAGAGTGGCTCACAATGATGCAACGGTATAAGACAATTACCAGATCGAATACAAAATCACAGTTTTTTTTTACTTTTTAATTTTATTTTGTCAAATGAACATGAGCACAGGCACGGGAACAAGAGTTCATCCCCCTCCCACTCACTATGCATTACTTAGAAAAAAGACAGGCTCCTATCTAGGGAAATCTGAGACTCTACACTCTAATTGCTCATATCTCCGGGGTTTGTAGAAAATACCGGGTACCGGGTAGTAAATCCTCCATGCTGGGTTCAAACTTGGTACCCGGTCGAAAAAACCGGGTATCCCAAAAACGTGTATGTAAAAACATACGTTTCTTTGCAGTAGACTAGAACAGTAATCTGGTAATAAAGCTTGTAATCCCTTTATTTACGTCATATTTGCTGTTCTATTCACACCAGAATTATATTATTACATTCTATTAATTATATTTTTATGAACTGTATGTTTAATAGACTAACGACGCCTTGGAGCGTTAAGTCCCGCCTTATAGTGCTGCTTTATATAATATTAAAGGTACACTTTCTTTGGGAATTTTCAAATTTTTGGGCAAAATAAAGACATTTAAATTTCATAGTATGTCCAATGTATTGATAAGAACCTTATCTTTCACTTGACACCAACAACAGCTCAAATGGACCACATCAATTAATATAAATTATCAAAAAATATTTTCGATCTGTCAAGCTTTATATATCAAGTTTTTATTAATGTCATTGAAAGATGGCAAAGTTGTTTGTATTACATGATACATTCATTTTTATAGAAGTGTCGCCATCTTTTAAATCAATAGTAATTTAAAACATGCACTGTGTTTAGCATGTGCATGCATGTCTTATGACCTCTGAACTTCAAATGCTTTTTTCTATGTGAGTTATTTTTTTCTTGGTTTGATATTAAAGGAAATCAAACTTTGTGTCATATTTGAGCAAGTGTGTGAGTAACATGTTTCAATGATTATTTTTTCATTTTTTCTTCTAAATTAAGTATAGTGCGCCTTTAAGAGGTGTTTTTATACGCATTTTTTTCCTTTTGTAGGGTGTTATCTCAGGCATGTATGACTGTCAAAACTGGATACTATTCTAGTAATCATGATACAGATGCGTATAATCAGATAGTTATGTATAATGAGCACTGTGCAGCAAAGCTGTGGCCTTTTATAATAATTTTTGGAAGTTAATTTTTTCAAAATTTTTTTCCAATAAGATGTGGATGATCATGATGACCTTGCTTTTTGTTTATATTTTTAAGTTACCATTTTGTTGGGTTACAAGACCATGTGATTTATCCTGGACTTGAGCAAGAAGTTTCCAACAGTTTTGAGTTCTTATGTCCTTGGAATAATATATTTAGGCTATTTGGATAAAATGTTAACTTTCTGAACAAAGACTGATACATTTTATCTTAGGTTAAATAATGCCAGCACCACCACCCGGAGGTTACCACCAAGGTGGACCTAGCTGTTGGGATAAAGTGAAATATGGAGCCACCATTGGATTTTGTGTCGGAATGGCTTCAGGGGCCATTTTTGGAGGATTTGGAGCTCTGAGGTATTTTCTAGTTAGGTCCCCTGGCCCTATTATTTGTCAGAATTCACTTTTTTCATGAAATATGAAATGACCAAAGTAATAGACAATTAATGAACAGATAAATGATTGCAAAAAATTAAACAAAAAGTAATTGTGCCATAAGATGTCAGTTTCTGCATTGCTTGTCAATTTTGCAAATGGAAAGTTTCATTAGAATGATAAGTGAAAAAATACAAATGAACATCAGTATTAATATGTGTCCTTGCAGGACATAACGATAAAAAATGATTCATTAATTGATAGGAATTAAATGAAAATAAAAATGTAATATTGTACACAATATTCTTCCAGGATGGGGATGCGTGGCAGAGAGTTGATATCAAATGTAGGAAAAACGATGATACAAGGAGGAGGAACATTTGGAACATTTATGGCAATTGGAACTGGAATCCGATGTTAGCATAAAACATCAATAAATAAATAGTCAATCTTAAGATCGCCAAAATAGAAACGTTGTAGAACATTTACATCATTTGTGACAATAAGAACTGGCATTCACTCGGCATTTATTTGTAAGGACATAGTAGACAGACATGTAAATATACTAAATGCCACAAAGCAGGGCAATTACTTGTATTGACAAATTGGAGTGGAATGAGCTAGGAGATCATTAGTGATTAGTAACTGAAGATTATTTATTAGAAGTATAAAGATGTCGATGAAGTTGAAAATTAGCAGGATCAAGTGTAATATTGACATTCATAGCTCCACATGTTCAATTCATTTGGAATAAATAGAGAATTTTTACTTCATGTTTTTGTATCTTGAGTATGGTTTAACTGTACATTTACATGCACTATAAAATTAGTCGAAATAGTGGATTTTCCCTTTATATTTCCTGGGATCCTGAGTATATACAGGGCATTAACGGGCAAAATGTGACCACCTGCCATTTGTTACAAATGCCAAACTCTGAACACCAACTGCTGCCACAAAAAAGTTGGAGACTAACAAAATGGCACTTTTGGTGGGTTCACATGCTGAAAAATACAAATTGGCCTCATTTCCAAGAAGCCAACAATTTTATTAGGATTGCTTTTTGACAATGTCATTTTACTTAAAGCTGGACTGCGCTCCGAAACGCAATCTTGGGTTGTTTGGGGTGAACTTTATCATTTTGAGCTTAATGAAAGATTATAGAATGATTAACAAATGGGGCAAATCTTGTGTAGAAATACTTACGATAAATGTGTCATTTCAAAGATTATTCATTGAATTGCTTCGATCGGCGCCGACGATATGATTTTGGAAAAGTTTCTAAATGAAGAACGTGACGTCACTTCCGAATCATAGCATTCAAAATAAGTAGCGTTTAATTACATTCAACATTCATAAGAAGACGGTGGTCTAGGGGTACAATTCTCGCTTAGCACGCGGGAGGCCCGGGTTCGAATCCCGCATTCGCCTTTTTATTTTTTTTAACTAAATGATTGTTCTTTGATATAACACAGAAAAAAACAATTTTTATTTACATAAACTTTATATTAGAGCTTAAAAATGTAAAAACAATATATGTCAACATATTGCGTTTTGGAGCGATGTGCAGGTTTAAATCATTTTTTTGTCACATTTCCGTTTTTTTTCAAATAGATTAAGTTATCAATTTACAAATATTTCACGGATACATTTATCCTATATATTACAATGGAATAAATCCTGAAATTGTTATTTGAGCTTTATCATTGCTAATAACATTTTACAAGTCTAAAAGCAAAAATAGGAGGCATTACTTATGGTATTTACCAGCTCATTCAGATCCTCATAAAATGGATATGAGTATGCACTCTTCAGTTGATCCCATAGGCCCAACATGTGAGCCAGTAAGCATAGATGAGTCGCTGATTTCAGAGGCTCAACATTTTTGGAGCCAAATAAAGCAATCCATTGCTTGGACCATGTCTGAATTGTACTATCTAATGGACCCATGGTGAGGAAAACCACAAGAAAACTTGCAGATTGGTCCAGAATAACTTTTTAAATGACCACAAAATCTGAAATCAATATGACACCCCATGTAAGATGAATGAAATGACCAAACTTGAGAAAGTGAAAAACTTGGCACATGAAATAGAAATAAGGCTCGATTCTTACCTTTTTCTGCAATTGTAGTAGTTTTATCCAGGGGATTCTCCATGCCTGGGTAATCTGTACCAAATGATAGGTGTTTTATATTGTGGCTGAGGTTGAACTGAAAATATAATAAATTACTTTAATATCATCAATATGAGCATTATCAAGATATAAATAGGAGCTGATTTCAAATCAATCTAAATGCAAAGTATAACTTGTACAGTTGTAAGTATGAGATAGTTCAAGGACCTTTACTGCAATGCCAGATCGATCAGTCAATCTACTACTCTGAAGGGGATCAACTGTAAAAACCAAGCTTGTGACAAGGGATATCTTAGTCACATTTACTTCTAGTTTCTAGCCAGACCAAAAATGAAACTATCAAACATTTTTAAAAATGTACCATATTTTCTTCACTTTAGGTGGACAGGTATATTTTTCATTATTCACCCCTTATGCGTTCCAATGTATGAACTCAAGCAAATAAATGGTCCAATAATTCAAAATTCATTCACCTACATTTCAGCAAAACTGGTCACAATGATTCATCAAAACTCAGTTTCTCACAGTGCTTGATCAAAATATGGTTTCTCTAATTACTGTAATTGATCAAAAAAGTGTATCATATTGCTTGATTATACATGTATATCGAAAAATCTAAAACACAACAAGGAGCTGACATTGCATATTTTGCTGGAAGTTCACCAACATGCAATATTTTGGCGTTTTCACTTTAGGAAAACAGAGGAAAATAACATATCGACATGGCAGCTACTATTATATTACCCTGGAACAAATTCTTTGATAGGATCATGGTATGGGATCCATTAGGTCAATAAAAACCCTAATAATAATTTAATAATAAAATACATGCAGTTAAACCTTTGTGATAGAAGTGGTAACCAATATCTGTACATACCTTATTTCCTCCAAATGGTTGTAAATCATGAACTGAAATAAAATAGGAGGAAGTTAAATTACACAAAATGAGATTATTTCATCACTGTCCTATGCAGTTAGAGCATACAACACTTGGGGCAGATGTCATGAGCGTGCATTGTGGAACAAAGGTTCTTTTGATTTTGACATTAATTAATCAGTGAATGTTTATCAGTAAACTTTACAAAAACAAACATCTCTTATGATTAATATTAGAATATCAAGGAATGGTAGTTTTTCTCACCATGTACATGATGCTGTTGAAAACTTTTTCCAGGAGCAAAATGAAAGTTTCCCGCAACTTTATTAACTTCCAAATATCCATACATCTGGCAGCCTTCATTCTTCTGCTCTTTCATATTTTCGGACCAACCCTCACGAGAACATTGGATGATGCCATCAGGATCCTTGAATGCCCATCCTTTCTGACGATATGCTTCACGAACATCCTCACAGGTATTACAGCACCTGAAATATTTTATTCATGTTACATTATAACAATACATAATATTCTCTCATGCTACTTGTACAACATAAATAAAAAAAAGCATATTAATATCTTAAATTGTGACAACTGAAGCAAAACATTGCCTTATTATTCATCTCAAAAATACATATTTAAAAAATCTGAGCAAAAAAATAAATGAGCAAATAAGCATCCAGAATATTAATTATCCCTTTATTCCAAACAAATGCTTAAATCTTCATGCATTGGAAATGTTATTTAGTTACATTTGGCCTTGTCTTGTCCTTTACTTACTTGATGGCAGTACTCTCTGCACCATAGCAACTCTCACATCTTTTAGGATCTAAGGCATCTTTGGCTGCTGCTGTAATGTTTTCTGACTTGTCTCCCAGATCTTTAAAGTAATTATAACTTTTACATAGTATGGGATAAAGATCACATTGGTTGAAGAAGATCATTGGCTTAACAATTCAGCAATGTTAAATTGAATGGTACTTTCAGATTTCAGGTATCAGATTTGACTCCTGCATTGGTCAGATTTATTTTATAGAATGGAGATGCAATCCCAAGTCAAATACATAGCAAGTCTTAAACATCTGGGACTGAAACAAATTCTTGTACTGAATTTTCATTAAACTGATCCTGGTTCTGTACCAAATATTCCAAAATAAAATACTTTGTTGGTGCTAGGCCTACTTATTTTGGTGGATTAAGAGGACCGGCAAATTAAGTAGAAGTGCAGTAACAGCAAATTAGACATTTATCAAAATTCAATAAAATGTGCTTACTAACTATTTGCTGAGGAGTATTTGACTATTTGTTTCATCCCCACAGTAAACATGAATACAAATTCATTAAAAAAATGGTTTCTCAAGACCCTTGTCTTATTTAGTTAACAAAGTACTAACCTTCTTTCTTTTCAATATCTATTTTATTTCCTTCTAGATCTAATCTTTGTTTGAATACATTGTGGTCAACATCAATCTGTGACTCTCCTGAGACATCCATAGCATCAATACTGAGATCTAAAATTAAGATATAACAATTATTATTTTGTGATCCTTATTATCTATTGTCGGAATAATCATAAAATCTTTAAGACTTGAGATTTTAAAATTATTGTAAGAAGACTTTTATTTTCAAACTAGCTCATTATTTTATATATGCTTGAAGTTAAATTACTTACTATAATATTTTCAATCATATTTACTCAGAATGATATCATTTAATAACTATCTCATCCAGAATGATTCATATTGGATAAAACATCAAATTTAAAATAAAAAATCCGAACTTGTATAATCATCTTACATGCACATGCTATTCTCGGAAATGTAATATCAACATTGATTTTTAGTTTTTGTCCCCGAGATGTATCAACAAATAGTTCTGGATGGACGTCCTTTGTAAGGTAGAAGTTTAATTCAGACACGAAGAGTAACATCATCAATATTCCACTCACAATGGTCACTGCAAACATAAAATAAATAATCATAAAATATTGTTTATCCAATTCATTAAACATTTAACTTTTTTCACTTTAGAGGATTTTCAATTTGTTGAAAAGACAATAAAAATTGATTTTAAAGGAGGAATGTTCAATGATTTAGCCAGGGAATTATAGTAAAAAACATTTGCGGCCATTAAATATCAACATTTCTAGCTTTATTAATGTCCTATATAACTTTTCACATTTCAAACAATATTGCTATTACAGTTTTATACATTGTAAAATAGGTGCTAAAATGGCTGCCATTTTTAAACTTAGCCGCCATTTTGAAAATTGCCTCTCAAACAGAACTTCTACCCCCATAAGTCCGCAACTTCATTCGATGGAATAATCAACACTATAAGTAAGGCTAAGCTGGCACAGGTAGAACTCTCCTCACTTTTTGTTCCATACATGTAAATTTACAGCTTAAAGTTCAACTTAGAATTTCTCAAATCTCAGACCATCAATTTTTAAAGAATTTCAGTGAAATTTTCACTCTATTATAAAGATGAATTAGCAAAACATGATCACATTTCTGTACATTGACAAATTCACCCCTACCAAGCACTACCATAAACAGAAAATAATGCAGAATATTTTACCATTGGCATTCACTGTTATGATCAGATGTCCCCCAGTTACTCTGTATACTAAGTTTATATGTTTCTAAAGATGGTGTCATAGTATACCATTGATACCATTAAAGGTTGAATAAGTAATGCAGAGACAATTATCAAAAGATTATGGACCTAGTGTCAAAATATACCAAAGTTTGGATACTTTCATCAAATTACATCAAGACTAACATCTATTTTCATTAGCTACAAAGAAAACCCCCGAACGTACCTTATTTCTGCCGATATTCACAATCAAATCAACTTAAATCCCCGGGAATCTTCTCCCCAAACCATGAAACATCGACAGAAATAATGCTCACCAACCTTTTAATGATTTCACTGTGACCTTAAATATTGTTTTTCTTTGTCAGTGGGCCAGAATAAGAGATAGCCATTAATAGAGAATAAGAGAATAGTATAGAGAATAAGAGATAGCCAGTAATAGACCGTGACGGCGGTCATATCATGTACCATGCATACGGTTATATCAGACAAGTGCTGGTCCGCGAAGCATTTACACAGCTATACTCTAAACAGTTCATGTTGCGCAAAAACTTGTAATCTGAGATTCAATGACGTAGCGTCATATACGCATATAACGTCATGGCGTACTCTCAAAAAAAAATAAGTTGATTTTCATATTGAATGCACCACATTTTGAAAATGGAGAACGCTTCAAATACAATCTCATTTGCAAATTTTCTTGTGAGGGGAGAACCCTCCCAATCCCCCCCCCCCCTCAAAGCTCGTTCGCTTCGCTCACTCCTGGCGTACTCTCACAAGGTACCCACGCTTCGCCACTGGATTGATTTTAAGTAATGCTACCTTTCTCACCGATGACGTTCTTTGTTATCACTTAAATTAAAGCATATTTCGATGTTATCAATAAAACTGCATGTTCTGTCCTGAACTTCCGTTTATTATAATCGCATCATTATCACAATATTATAGTGATTGCCACTAGATGGCATTTACACATGAACGTAATCCGGCAGATAAGTTGTAAAAATGAAAGAAAATTCTAGTTTAGATCATATTTATTGTGCATTTGGGAAGTTTAAGGGTCATATACAGGACAAATATAGTATATCCTGAACATGGACCGAAATCTTCAGTACACAAGGGTTGTCCCGTTTGTCCCGAGACCAAAGCCTCAAGGGACGGGACAATATCAGGAAACCGTGACATCCCTAGTCATACAGGCCTGAGATGACACCCTCAAGGATCTTGAAAAACATATTTCATACCTCAATCTTGCTATTATGGCAAGATGATACTGCCAATCTAAGCACTGCAAAATTGTTAAAATGATCCGTGGTCCGCCTTATGACCAATCACATTGCAGGATGTATGCGCAGTATCCATGTAGAAATGAAATTCTAGATGGATCTTTCCTAACCTGTTATTTATTACTTACTGTATTGAACTTCAAACTTCCGTGTAGTACACTCACAAGGCCGGACTACAGTGGCGGCTTCGATAGAAGGTAAACTGTGGTCACTTCACCCACTCAAGGTAATATTCTGTTTAAAACATGTATTCAAAATTGGAAAAAAATTGTAGAATAAAAAGAAAACTCACCAATAGCTCCCCCAAATGTTTTTATTCGGAAGTCTTCGAGTGTTTTAGGATAAGCATCGAACTGACGCAACCGATTGAGTAAATCCTGAGCTGTCATCTTGCTAACTTCTTTAAACTTATCTTTCAAACATATATATCGTTCTTCTATAATGCTGTAGAGACTCAATAAATAAAAAATGTGAAAACTTAACGTGTCGAAAATAAACCGGAAGTAAAACTTCCAGATTAACACAGTCCAATAAATGATGTCCTCTCGACACACAATATTTCAAGTAATAGTCAAGTAAAGAACATCAGATCAAATATTTAATAATTAATTAAAACCATAGGAATTTTTTGTCATAAAAATAGCAATGTTTGCAAATTTATAAATGGTAAAAATATAGAATGTGTACTGTTTTTATTTTCGTGCGGTGCTTCTTACAATTTTTTGACATTACCCGGGTGATGTTCATTTTAGTCACTCAGTGCATCTATTTAGATTGAGGACTCATTTCATTTGTGTACTCGATTGTGTGTTTAGGATAAAACACATCATTGCAGCAGCTTTGGTTTTCAGGCTAATATATTTTATATTTTCTGCATAAAGCATACTGCCCTGTGGCTATAATGATTGATATTGGCCTTTCTTTGAACTTTCATGCAACTATGAATAATTATCAATTTGGACTTTACAATCTTTGACAAAAAAATATTTAAGGGAGCATAATGTATATATTTTCATAAAATAATTAAATGTTCAAAAAACAGAAGACATTTTTAGATAAATTAATTTATTTCTTATTCAATATGTATAGTCAGGTTAAAAGGTTAATTTTTTTAATGTTATCTGGTAAAATACATTCATTGTTATATTTGAGCAAAAAGTGAACTTGCAAAATTTCAAGTCGGTTAATTCTATTATTGTGGGTTAGCTTATCCAGTAAACCCTGTGTATATTGAACAAAAAATGTCCATTGTTGGTACATAGGTGGTCACAAAGAGCTAGAGAGGGTAATTTATACATAATCTGTAGAGTATGTGCGGAGGAGGGGTGTCCACTAGACATGTTCACCAGATAAGAGAGAGGTGTTCATTTTGACACATTTTACTGTACATTAGGAAATCTAAATGGAAACTGTTGACAATGTTGATCATTTGATCTAAAAATGACTAAAATCTGTATGATGCACCTTGTTCAGATTTAGCATATTTTTGATGAAAGTATCACGAAGTAGTCAGTGACTGTATGTTTCATTGTCATTCTGATAATGTGGAAACCTAATTTCAGAAAATGAATGGAAAAATTGTTAAAATTGTAAATCTATGTTGTAGCAACATTGTACAAATCATTTCTGGAATTACCTCATGTAGTACATAAAAAATATTTAACAAATACATGTACAGTACAGGTACATAAGTTAAGAAGCTCCTTTTAAAGGATCATATCAACCCCATACATTGGACATGATGATGATTTTTTATTGTGATTTATTTTCTCCAATTATTTTATATTATTTTATACATTTCTAATATTACATTCTTGATCAAACAAGCACAGTAAATTGGGATGATCCCCATATTTGTACTTACTTATACAATTCTTTGCAATAACAATTATACAATTCTTTGCAATAACAGTAATATAATTGATGTAGTCTTCTTCCTTTTTTGTTTTACATTCATACTTGAATAAAATGTGTTTGTGTCCTAGTCTAATTCTGTGCCCAAATCTAGCATTTAATTTGCACTCTACTTATTTCCATAAAAGCTTTACTCTTTTGCATGAAAAGAAAAAGTGTACAATGTCATATGAATCTTCCTTATTACAATATGTACAATTTTTTGAGGCAATTAACTCCTTCAGTTTTCCATTTGAAAAGGTGAGTATAAGTTGGATAAATATTATATAAATAAATACACTGGACATGATGATATGATTTCGCTGAATGTATATATATTTGTCTATATATTATCAACAGTAGGTGACTAGCAAAATCATGATTTTACCTATGATTAACTGTAAAATATTTATATATTACATTTTTCATAATTGTTACAATTGCATATAAATACTATGAATCTCCTAATTAAATTAGGACAATAACGCTATACATACATACAATAGTAATACATAGCTATCATAAAATGGAAGAGTAAATCATAATTCATGTATCCAGGACGGATCATCTTATAAAATGTAAAATATAATTTGTTTTCAGCTGTTATGACTTGTCAAAAGCATTAATAAATCATATTTTGTAAATTGAGGTAATACCAATTGATTGTTAAACATTCTGTCTATAGCAAATCAGAATGAGTATGAGTATATTTCACATTTGTCCAATAGAGACCACTCTAATCAACAGCAATCACTATAGTTTTCAGTTCAGTGAAGAATTCAGCAGACTCTTTGGCACCCTCTCGGCCTATACCACTGGCCTTAATGCCACCAAATGGCATGTTTAAGTCCCTTAGTAACCAACAGTTGGTCCACACAGTGCCAGTCTGGAATAATACACAGTGCAATTCGAGGATGTATTGGCATAGTATAAGTTCCAACATATGGAGGTCCATCCATACAACAATTTTAGAGGACAGACAGAAAGATGTGTGAGTCTGATGATAGGGTAGAGAGTCAATGTTATTCAACTTGTGGTTTGAGATTTATAGATTTCTTACTAGATGGTTTTGATTTGACCCCTAGCTCATGCTGAAGTTCCACTCCTATTATATTTTATCAATGAATACTTTATTCCTAGGCAACTGGTTCCAAATAAAATTGGTTCTGAATAAATTTTTAACATGATCACACTGTCACAAGTCCTTTCACAATCTAAGTCATGGAAAGAATTATGAAGTCCACTTCAAGTCTACATCATGATGACATTATGAACATACCTGTAATTTGCGAGCTACTCTATGTACTCTGCCTACATCTTTGGACCACACTGTTGCTGCTAAGCCATATTTCACACCATTGGCTCTCTCAATTACCTATAACAACAGGACAAGTGAAACATCACATCCTGGCTAAGTCAAGTGGTGAAGGCAATCACAAATTGGCTTTCTGACTTTGGAACAGTAAACTAAACTACATGTGGCATATTGCAACAACATATTGAAATATATCCGTCTAAATATATATATATATGAGCCTGGCCATAGGAAAACCGATCTTATCACAAAAATTAGAATTGTGCTACAGAGCCAAAAATGTGCCCAAGATTAAGAGGAAAATGTGCTAAATTCAAATCCGAAATTGTTAAGACATAAGCCATGGCTCATTTGAAAGGTCTCTTTGTGCTTTCTAAGATAAACAAAAAATCAGAATATTGATAAAATCTGTGATAAGACCCCTTTTCCTGTGGCCTGGCTCATATATATCTGTTAGCATGCTTTTAAACATTTCATGAAAACATATACAGCCTCACCTCCTCTTCTGTTGAAAATGGTACAATACATGTTACAGGACCAAATATCTCCTCTTGCATAACCTTTGATGTGTCAGCAACGTCTGTTATAACAGTGGCTGCCATAAAATAACCCTACAACAAATATTCCATTTGTTAATGATTGGAAACTAAAGTGATGCATGACTGAGTATAACTCATTATTCTAATCATATACATGTACATGTAATTCTTTTATAAGTCAAATACCATTGGTAGTGTCAGTATCAGATGTACATATTTAGTCTTGTATCAAGCCCTTATGTACTCCCAGATGTACATATTTAGTCTTGTATCGCCCTTATGTACTCCCAGATGTACATATTTAGTCTTGTATCAAGCCCTTATGTACTCCCAGATGTACATATTTAGTCTTGTATCGCCCTTATGTACTCCCAGATGTACATATTTAGTCTTGTATCAAGCCCTTATGTACTCCCAGATGTACATATTTAGTCTTGTATCAAGCCCTTATGTACTCCCAGGGACAAAAGCTTAAAGAATAATTTTGCTTTTCTTACCTCTTTGTTCTCATCTGGTAGGTTTAATTCTTCAAGACCACATTGTATTGTTCCACCATTTTCCTGCGCCCAATGCACAAAGCCTCTCACTTTAGCAAGGTGTTCTTTGCTGATTAGAGCCCCCATCCTACTGGATGGATCACCAGGGGGACCAGTCTTGAACTCCCTGGAAGAAAATTTTGAGCAATATACAGTATGGTGCAGCATATCTAAGCACTCAAACTTAAGAGAGTTATGTACGACTCAGTATTGGTGATTGTATGTTATTTATACATGTATAAAGTACAATAAATACATGTACTTGTCATGGTAAAATTGAAAAAAATATGCATACAATACAGAGAAGGTCATGGAACTCTGTGGAAATAATACAGATTTTCATTGAGAACTTGTATTATTGCCTAAATTATATAGCAATATATTAACACTTACTTGGCTTGTTTTACAAATTCCTCTACAAACTTCTGGTAAATGGTGTTCTCTACAAATATTCTACTGGTACAAAGACAGATTTCTCCCTGATTTGCAAAACTTGAGCGGACTGTAGTAGCAACAGCTTTTTTGAAGTCACAGTCAGAAAATATCACAGCTGGGTTCTTCCCTCCTAACTGGAAATCAATATTCTGTATCAATGTATTATAACAAAATGCAAAGTGGCTCCTCATAATGACATTCAAGACACCGGTTGCAATTACAAAAGTGTAACCTTTGTTACATGTAACAATGGTGCTGAACGCTAATCAAATAGATAGTGACTGTTACACCATGTCACCATTTCTTAGTAAAATCATCTTTACAACTATCACATACCCTCCAATATAATAGCTTTGAAAAATAAACAAGAACTCTAAATTTTATATGTGTGCATATGAATTTAACAATTAGTTTTTTTCTGTATATATAAGGAAAATGAAATGCCTTATTTAATAATTTATTGATGATCCAATCACATTTGTTTCAGCCACAATTAAATATCTATTTTACTCTAAATACACTATAGCTTATAAAAAATGTGACCCGTAGCCAGCTTTTACCAAGGGGGTTTGCTTTTCAAATAGTGCCAGGGGGTTCGCAACTTCACATCTTAGTTTTTTTCTGTATATATAAGGAAAATGAAATGCCTTATTTAATAATTTATTGATGATCCAATCACATTTGTTTCAGCCACAATTAAATATCTATTTTACTCTAAATACACTATAGCTTATAAAAAATGTGACCCGTAGCCAGCTTTTACCAAGGGGGTTTGCTTTTCAAATAGTGCCAGGGGGTTCGCAACTTCACATCTTGGCCAATGAAATGCCTTATTTAATAATTTATTGATGATCCAATCACATTTATTTCAGCCATAATTAAATATCTCTTTTACTCTAAATACACTATAGCATATAAAAAATGTGACCTGTAGCCAGCTTTTACCAAGGGGGTTTGCTTTTTAAATAGTGCCAGGGGGTTCACAACTTCACATCTTGGCCAAAATCAATCAAAAAGTGCTCTGAAGGGTGAAAAACTGCATGATTTTGAAAGATTTTTTGTTCTCCAACGCCTCCCCCACCTGGCTACTGGCCTGAACTTTGAATAAATATTAGATGAGAGATGAAAGGTTGTACTTTCAGATTTCCTACCTCAAGGGAAAGTTTCTTACAGAATGGTGAGCTGGCTGATTGTATTCTCTCTGCAGTGAGTGTGCTTCCAGTGAATGAGATAAGATGTATGTCTGGGTGACATACAATGGCATCTCCTGTCACTGGACCAGTCCCATATGTGAAGTTGAGAACTCCATCAGGCAACCCTAGATAACAATGTGATTGGTACAAGTAGTGTTCTCCCAAGAATTTTTTCCTCGTTTACATTTTGAGAACGTAAAACATAGTACATGTATAATGCTAACAAAGAAAAATACCCTTGAGGGATTTTGATAACATGGGAATCAATGGGACAACTGAATTGTTGGCCTGAAAGTGTTCACTTTAGAGAGGTGTTTGCATGCAAAGAACTTATTTATGTGCAAAAACAAATTCAGAGCTTCTGACTAATATACTGTTCAACAAACCTGCTTCTTTGCATACTTTAGCAAACATCCATGAGGTGACAGAGGTCATCTCACTTGGTTTGGCTACCACTGTGTTCCCCCATGCAATAGCTGGGGCAATCTTGAAGGTAAGCAGGTAAAGAGGAAGGTTCCAGGGGCTGATCAACCCTGCAACACCACAAGCCTCCCTCGTTGTGTAGTTGACTATGCCTAGTTTATCTACTGTACTTGACCTGTGATAAAGTATCTAGATTTAGAATTCATTTCCTGTCGATTTTGGGTTATATCATTCATCTGATAATTGACTTATCATGATCATCATCAAGTATATACACAGAACTTTATTGTTCTGGTCACACTTGTCTCAACGACTCCAGATATCCTAAATTGTAAATCTTACCCAGATGAGCAAATAGGTTGTTATGCGCCATTTGCCCATTGCCTCTGTATCTAACCTTGTATTCGCGAATGCCTGTCAGCTACCGGATTAACCTAGCATTTTAAGACCAACTCATTTAAATATGAACGGAATAGTGGCATGTACTATCCATATTTAAATGAATTTCCAATAAAATAGTAGGTTAATCTGGTAGCCGACAGGCATTAGTTGTATTCGCAAATCAAGCTTAGTTTGCATACTCACTTTACTCAGTCAAGCTTGACTGGTATTTTTGTTTTCACTGAGAAACACTTACGTATTGACATCATGCAGGATTGTAGTTGCAAAGAATCTCATATTATGGACAGCTCTGGGAATATCAACTATGGTTGCTGTGGCGATTGTCTTGCCTTGGTCTTTGGACTCTGCAGCTGCAAACTCTGCCAGACGTGACTCGAGGATGTCAGCTATCTTGATCATAATTCTACATCTTTCCTTAGCTTCTGTGAGGGACCATCTAGAAAATTAGCAAATGATAATCCTCTGTTCTTAATGTCTTACAACAGTTCACTTAAAATTTAAATTCTTTTGATTGATGTTATACTTTACAAGGACCTTTTTCCTTTTATAGTACTAAATGTATGGGGCTACAAGTCAATACAAACAGTATAGAGGATATGTACTTAATACTGTACATGCAGTTAAAGTGTGCCAAACATTCAAAAAAAATTTAGCTTCTGATTTCTATCATGTCATGTCATAAAAAAGTTATAAACTTGGTTCCTGTATCATGTGCAACTTGTAAATATTTTGTAATATCTAATTGATCCCTATGATAAATATAGCTACACTAGTTTATCGTTCATCAAAGAAAATGTTTGTTGAATTTTTTACAACTGTTTAATCTTATAAAACCTACAAAGGGAATGCTCTTTTTGCAGCTTGAGCCGCTGCATCCACTTCTTCTTTGGAAGATTCTGGAATTTTTGCATAGACTTTCCCAGTTGATGGGTCATAGCTGTCGATGTGTTGTTTAGATGGCACAAAATCTCCATTAATAAAGTTCTGAATTGTAAGAAGTCCATTTGCATCAGGACAAGCCATCTTGTTTGTTTTCTCAGGAGAATCTGCAATATAACATACATGTTACTGTACATGTAAATAAATAAATGTATGTGATTGGTTTGCGTTTCTTATTTTTGACATTTGACCCAACAAATCTGAATGTAAATTCAACTAGCCTATATACATTATACATGTAGGTATAGAAATCATCCCTCACATTTATGGGGGCAGTTTGATTATGGTACTGACTGCTGTTTGATAGGACAGATAGCTTTTAAGTTATAACATATGTGTATAAGGAACTCAACAAATTCAAGAATACCACATTTGAAATGATGTTAAACAAGCCATATACAACCACATTACCACATTTACCTTTTGCCAAAGGGTCAGGGTTGTTGGAAGAAATATCAGGCTACAAAAGATCCATGTAGAATTTCATTTCTACATGGATACTGCGCATGCGTCCCGCAATGTGATTGGTCAGAAGGTGAAGCACGGATCATTTTACTAATTTTGCAGTGCTTACATTTGCAGTATTATCTTGCCATAAGATAACACTACAAATGATTGAGGTATGAAATATGCTTTTCTAGATCCTTTCGGGTGTTATCTCAGGCCTGTTTGACTGCCAAATCTCAAAAATCATGATAAAGATGTGTATTATCCATTTGACATCATCAACCTCCCAGAAATAGCTGTCTTCGCCCAGTCACAACCTCATAACAGACGTCCATCACAGGTTTGTGCCTGGCCGCTCTCAACTCCTAACTGTGCTAGAGGACTGGACCAGTTTACTCGACTCGGGTGAGACAATAGACGTCATCTATTTTGAGTTTTCCCAGGTGATTGACAGCATACCGCACAAAAGACTGATCGACAAACTAAGCAGTTACGGCTTCAAAGGTGACCTCTTGAAGTGGCTCACTGCATTCCTTACAAACAGAAGGCAACCAGTCAAAGTCAATGACTGTGTATCAGGCTGGACCAAAGTGATGAGTGACATCCTTCAGGGAACCAGCTTTGGACCACTGGCATTCATAATATACATCAACCACCTACCTGATCATGTGTTATCCACTGTCAAAATATTTGCAGACGACACCAAACTGTATAATGCAATTCTCAGAGAACCTGATATCCAGCAGCTTCAATCAGATATAGACGCACTTGTTGCGATGGTCCAACGATTGGCTGCTTAAGTTCAACACCAGTAAATGCAAGGTCCTACATCTAGGGAAAAACAACAACTGACACTACTCGAAAATCAAGTTCCACTACAAGAAGATACGGAAGAATGCGACCTTGGTGTTACAATAGATACTGAGCTGAAATTCCATGATCATGTCTCTAACTGCACCAACAAGGCCAACAAAATCCTAGGATCCATCAAGAGGACATTCTCCAATAAAGACCCAGACATCCTTCTCCCCCTTTCCAAGACTCTTGTCCGCCCCCACCTTGAATACTGTACTGTTGCTTGGAGCCCAAGATATAATATGGACATAAACAAAATATAGTAGATCCAAAGAAGAGCCACCAAAATGATAACCAATATGTCTGAACTGCCATACACTGAGAGGCTCAAACAGCTAAACCTCTTCTCGATGGACTACAGAAGGAACAAGGGAGACCTGATCCATGTATAGAAACTGATGAACTTCATTGACAACATAGATCACTCACAGTTTTTCACACTGAACCACAACACCACCAGAGGCTACAACAACCTGAAATTCTACAAGAACAGAACAAGTACTGCCCTAAGACAAGGATTCTTTAGCCAGCGTGTCATCAACGACTGGAACAACCTCCCAGAAATAGCTGTCTCTGACACTAGATGAATTCAAGGCAAATTAGGTTTGTTTGTCAAATACCAGTTCAGTCTAGTTTTGTCTAGTCATATAAATCCGACCGTTGTATGCTGTTCTTCGATATTCCTTGTTCCTATTTGGATATTTATTTTTTATCATTTTCTTAGCATATACGACCCTAGTATGCAAGAAAATAAGAAAAAATAAATATCCAAATCGGAAAAAATAACAACAAATAACATCATACGAGGGTCAGATTTATATGACTAAGTTTTGTCATGCTGTAACAACATTGTTAGGCTACAAAACAGCAACTTTGGGAAATAAAATAGATCTACCAAAGTAGCACGATTAATTGATCTATATTTGAAAGGGAGGAACACACAAGCACCCAGCCTTATACTCCTGAAACCGATGATAATGATGACTGAGACCTAATTACTGTCTATGTCAATTACGAAGCGAAAGATGCAGAATAACACATTCAGATCTTACCTTCAATCAAAAAGGAGTCAAGCTTGTTGTTGTACTCTGGTGGGCTGGACTGAGACCGATATTTGATTGGTTGAAAATGTTGTATGACCTTGAACATCCTCTTAAAATTTCCCGCGAAATTAGAGATAGGCTTCAAATATCACTCAATAGGGGTGGAAGCTTTTCATTTAATAACTTCACTCAGCTTAATTCGAAATAAAATAATGACGGATTAATCATGATCTTCCATTTTGAATAAGTGAAATACCGGTCAATTTCACATAACTCAAAACTCTGAATATAATGTGATCTTTTAATACGAAAACAATTTTATACCCCCTCATGGAGACGATTCTATTTTATGGAGCCGCCATTGCACATGTTGATTTGTTGACATCTGAAAAATCAACAAAATCAAGAAAATATGCCTAAAGTAAACACACTATTCTCTTACTTTAAGAAAGTGCCTACGCCGAGCAAAACAGAGAATATTTCTGGTGACAATAAATCGAATGTATTGAATGCAAAAAATAGTAATGATGACTTGATCAAAGAAAACAATCCTGTGCCTGCTGGAAAAACTCCAAAGGATGATGGTTCAGAAACCTCAGGTAGAATCAAAACACTTATTTTCGGAATAAGTTCATATGGTGATAATAACGAAATAATGAAATGTTACCGTGTGTCTACTTAGCAGTTTGTTCTATGTCATCCCTCCTGCTAGGTTACATCGACGACTTTTAGAGTACAGTGGGGGGCATAAAGAATTACAAAACCTATGGAAATTACATGTTGTCGCATATGTAATAAATTCTTACCTCAGTGTATTCAGTGCTCTATTTTCTCCGTCATAGTAAGTCCAGATATAGTGGAATTTGTGTCCATAATGACAAATTAGAACTTAAAAATTTGATGTGGAATTCACATGTTAATGCCGACTCTTCAAATGTTGAGGTGATTTTGGAGCCAGATTACGCCGCAATGTGGGTTGGGTCCCAGAATGCAACATGACACGTGTCAGCTTTCAAAATGCCATTCCGCCGTTTTGAAATACGCCACGAATAAATAAGGTTACTTGATGTTGCATTCTGGGAGTCAATCCTCCTTGGATCACAAACATGGCGATTCATGAAAACATTAGTCCGATTTGGTAGGGATTTATCCATCATTTGCAGGTATGAGGCTTTGGATTCATTTATTGTGCTACTTAAAGTGGATGGGAATTATTTTTCTACCACTTGGGAGAGTTTGAGACATGAAACTTAGAATTTAGCTCATTGTGACAACTTTTGAGGGTTGAGATTTATTTTTGTCCCCCACTTTAGATCATATTTATGGTATTGTTTTTCTGAATCGTGCCTCACTAAATTCAAAATTAACCCCGGAATAGCCTGACAACGGTAAAGTCAGATGCCGTTGTCACAAATTGCGGACAAAACCATCGCTTCAATTAGATTTTCATGAACTGTATGTTTAATAGAGCACCTGTACTCTAAAAAGTATGCTGTTCGATGATCAAAAAATCCATTTTCTGAAAAAGTTCATGTATTCCTTCTAAATCATTCAGCCTACTTATATTCGATTCAATCTCCTGTGATTAACTGGCAAAAGGTAGGTGGCGCTAGATAAGGCATCGGCCAAACTTATTATACATGCAGGGAATACTTAAGAATAAGGCCAAATGAGAGAATAAATAGATTTTCTTGATTGTCGAACACCAGGGTTTTTAGAGTATAGACTAAATTCCTTTGGAACAACAATCAATCAAAGTGTCTTAATACTCATTGTACAGTTAATGATGTTCTACCATCGAAATAAAGTCTTTAATTTAACCAATCAAAATGAGATATGGGACAACGGACACTGTTATTACCATGTGCCGTTGTCTTTCTAAATTACTCAAATTCAGATTCAGTTGTCATTGACGATATCGAAGAACCTATATTGTGGCGATGCACGACCCAATTTGATCGAAAATGGGATTTCATATGATAGATTATCACAAGAGCTTAATACATGCACAGAATTAGCGACGATAAAATCCCATGAAATCAGGACCAAGTGATTAAACAGTTGAAGTGACAGTTATGTCACGCTATTTGACTCCCGGGATTTGACTTTACCGTTGTCAGGCTATTCCTGTGTGAAATTGCTGCCTAGAGCGTGAATTTACTTTTATTAACTTTTGCACATGCATCACAAAATAGATAAATCTAATATATAAATCTAGCAAATGGAAAAAGTGAATCTGGTTTATATATTTATTCCAAAAAAACTGTATAAAAACTCAAAATAGGTTCTAATGCGTGTGAGCGAACATGTACCTGTATGCAATTTGGTTGTATATTATATGTTTGTAGGGAGGGAATATGGCTTTGTTTGAAAGATGGGATATGGGTGAAAAATATGGAATATGAGGGTTAAAATTATATCAATTAGAAATTAAGAAACAAAACCTGGAGTTTTAACATAATACAATGTTTGTAGTGAATGTTTATACGATTTAGGATATGAAAATTATATATGAAAATTATATGTAGATGTTATTCCCAGAAACAAATACTTAACTGATATCGGAGACAAAAAACAAAACAAAACAACAAAATTGTTTTATATGTCTCTGCTGATATGATACAGATTTATTTATATTCCAGAGTTCAAAGAGTGTGATATAGTATGGGGCAAGCTAGATGGCTACCCTTGGTGGCCAGCCCTTGTGTGCAAAAGTCCATCTGGTAAATACTACAAGCTTGGAAAGAAACCAGAGGTTCATTTGCAGTTCTTTGACGACCCAATCTCTCGGGCCTGGCTTAAAACAAGGTAAGGTATTTGCATTTTAAGTATAAGTTTACATTTAGAGCACTATTAAAAGGTTAATACCACATTTAGGGAACATAGCATCTTCTGTGATGTAAACTGCGTATGTTGTACACCTCTACTAAAACTGAAATTCATTAATTTCTGAAGGTAATAGGCAGATATAAAAAAGTATTTGATTTTGGATATGTGCTTTTCCATAACTGTATACTGTGATTGTAATAATTTTATATGTATTTAGTATTAAAAATATTTCTATTTAATTAAAATTAAAATGTAGTGATATGAATGTGTAGTGTAGAACTTAAAAATTTTAGACATACATGTTAAAAATTATCAAAATTCTTTTTTTAAAGATTTGTGGATAAATTTCTTGGATCAGATGACCATAGTTTCCAACGTGGAGGTAAATACCACACTTATGATGCTAAGTGTCAGAAGTTTGCTGCAGAGGCTGACAAAGCAATGTCCATGTCTCATGAAGATAGGATGATGCTTGTCATGGAGCTGGAATCCTCATCTGAGGAGGATGAACCAGTCCATTGTGAAAAGATGGATTTTAATGGTACGATTAAGTCTCATTGACTCATTTCTATACATAACTATACATAAATTGTACTGGGGATTGAGATAGGCATTTGGTTTACCCAAGCGTATAATTGTTTGAATTGTGTCTTTTTTACATGTTCATGTACTCTAATTAATCAATATAGGGTACAGTATTTCAGATTTGTTCTTAAATCACTTCACAATTGCTCTGCATACATACATAAACAAACATACAATCATATACATACAATCATGTACTTATTCCCGTTAATGTGTAAATTAATGTAGACCATAATTATGATTGGCTGATGTAGCGCACACATACTTTTTTAAGCTGACATATTTGATGATGAAGTAGGGGAAGAGGAGGAGGGAAACAATAGTAAGGAGAACCATCAGTTGGACTCCAGCTCTACATCTGATAAAGTGAAGGTAAGGAGGTAGATGATATAACTAGAGTATTTCTGCAGCAAAGCAATGATTCATTTTGGGGAAATGAATCAGTTTTGATTCTGTAAAAATATTGATTTTAGTATCTCATTATATTCAATATTTCATTTCGTGAAAATTGGGTGAATTTTTGCCTCATACAGTGAGCCTATGAGAGACTAGGAATTCATCCTTCAGTCTGTCCATTCATCGGTCCATCTATCTGTCAGTCCACACATCAATCAGTATTAGTGGAAATTGCTTTTAAGACTTTAGACTGCATGTAAATTATAAACTTGTAAATTCTATCCTTAGTGTCTATTTTACACTAATACCAATACCACCAATACCACCAATACCAAAGTCCTCCCAGCTTTTGAAAATTTTTGGAATTTCACTTACTTTATTTAAAGATATAAGACAGCTTGCCAAACAGATAGTCTACTGTGTGCCTTGAGTCCTTTATTCATAGTACAAAATATTAGTACAGTATGGTACATATGATTATGGGTGTAGATAAAAAAAAAAGAATGAATAATCCAATGAATTACAGTCTAGTTGTTGATATTTGGTTCTCTTCCTGTACTGTTGTTATATTAAAATGCTTTACATATTTATAGTCCCCCAAAAGTACACCAAAAAAGACACCAAAGAAAAAGAATGGTCGACCAATGAGGTCAACAGCTAAGAAACGAAAAGTTGTCATTGAGTCTGGGGATGAAGAATCAGGTATGTCCAAGTCTTCATGTCTATACTAATATATTCTTTGCATATGTTTGGCAATGTGTCCAAAATTACAGGGATTCAAGTCATGTTGTGTAAATAGTAATGATTGGAATTGAGGTATAGAAATAGTGATGCTCCATAAAGACTGGGAATGTACAAAGGTCAACATCTGAAAACAATGAAACAATAAATTATTAAACTGAACATTGGACTTTGAACTTGTAAAAAAGTTACTTTTATCACTGAGTCCAAGTTCTTCTTATTCCTTTAAATCACAGTGTTGGTGTGATCATTAGTACTATTATGCTGCCTATTGCCACTTGCTTCAGTTTTTCACTGGTTTCCAAGTCTGGTCAGGGAAATTTTATTGTTAGAAATCTGTAGCTTGAACTATGAATGCCCTCACTAATGTGGATAACATATATCCAGGTGATGAGTACAACCCTGATAAGACAGCTCCAGAAAGCTCAGATGATGAGAGCAGTGGTGTTGATGAAAACATCTCAGATATTGAGTCTCTTGATGAAGCTGAATCACCAGTGAAGGTAAATGTTTGTCAAAAATAATGTGACAAAACACAAGAAATGCAGTGGTCTAGATAATTAAATTTGTTTTTGATGATTTTCCTGTTTCTCAGGTAGTTTTTGTTCATAGATCATTTCCATATTTGCAAATCTTTAGATCCAAATCTTCGCCATATGCTAAAAAAGCTTTTGTGGCTTTTAAACTTATTGCTAAAAACCAACAAATTATTAAGGCCTCTGTGGTCATTTATTTCTCAAAGCAGGGCTTTATGTTGTTACAGTGATTTTAAGGTATGTTTGATATTAACAAGGGTACAGTCACTTTACATTTACAATTAGAGGTATACAGTAAGTTATCAAAATTGTTGAAAGTTTATCTCGTTATTGTTTGACTCTTCCCTCATATAACAAAATTTAAAAATCTGACTTAGTCTTCCGCTTATTGACATAAATATTCCAAAAAGCAGCACTCTCCCCCCTCCCACAATGAATTAAACTTTGTTCTTCCACAACTGTTCATCATCAGACACAAAATTAAAGTCTGAACTATTAAATTGGATATTTTTGGTAATGCTAACAAAAAGATGTTCTTATTTTCAGGAGAGTCGTAAGAGAAAGCGTGGAAAGGACAATGTGGCAAAGAATTCATCAGATGCTCCCCCTACTGCTTCAAAATCCCAAGCAGCTTTAGCCAGTTTTAGTGCAGAATCCAGTACACCAAGTACACCGAAGACCCCTGCTACACCTAGCATCGCAAAGACCCCAAGTACACCTAGTGTAATGAAGACACCAACAGTATGCCATGAAGCTACCAAGTCTAGACTCAGTGCATTTTCGGCCCCAGATTCTGTAAGAAAAATCTCAAATTTTCAAATTGTTGATATGATGAACTACAATTATAGATTTCTACAACCTATATTTAATTATCCCATCGAACGAAGTTCGGAGGGATATAGGGAACGCCTCCGTCCGTCCGTACGTATGTCCGTCTGTCCGTCCGGCAATAACTCAAATACCGTTGGCCCGATTTTGTTCATATTTTGTACACATATACCCTATGGAGGTAGAAGTTCTGTTCGAAAGCCGATTTTCAAAATGGCCGCTCATTTCAAAATGGCGGCCATTTTAGTGCCGATTTTACAGTAATTTAGGTGCAATATGTAAAACTGTAATAGCAATATGTTTTAAATGTAAAAAAATTATAAAGGACATTAATTAAGCTGCAAATGTAGATATTAAAAAAGCACATGGCAGCCATCTTGAAAAATGGCGGCGTTTACTCGTTATTTTACAATTTTTGCTGTAACTCGAAAAGTAGTGGAGCGATTTTGTTCATATTTGGTATGTGAATACTATAAACATTGCACACTGTCTAAAGACACTTTTGGTAGAAGGCGGTCATTTTGAAAAAAAATTTGAAAAATGGCCGCCATTAGAAGGTGGCCATTTTGGCCCCATTTTAACGTATTTCACTATAACTTGAAAAGTAGTTCAGCGATTTTGTTCATATATTTGGTACGTTTCATATTTTATATGTGAATACTATAAGCATGGCACACTGTCTAATGACACTTTGGGTAGTAGGCTGCCATTTTGAAAAATGGCCACCATTTTAACGTATTTTACTATAACTCGAAAAGTAGTGGAGCGATTTTGTTCATATTTGGTATGTGAATACTATAAGCATGGCACACAGTCCTGTGACACTTTTGGTAGAAGGTGGCCATTTTGAAAAAAAATTTGAAAAATGGCCGCCATTAGAAGGTGGCCATTTTGGCCCCATTTTAACGTATTTCACTATAACTTGAAAAGTAGTTCAGCGATTTTAAAAAATGGCTTTCATTTTCACATTTTTTACTATAACTCGAAAAGTAGTGGAGCGATTTTGTTCATATTTGATATGTGAATACTCTTAGCATGGCACATTGTCTAATAAAACTTTGGGGAGTAGTCAGCCATTTTGAAAAATGGCCACCATTTTTATGCGTGTTATTTTACAAGTACATGTGTGCAATTTTTCAAAAATTTTATAGGTGGCTACTTAAAAGCATATTATTTCTTCTGATGACAACTTGGCTAGTGAGCAACCATTTTGAAAATGGTGGCCTTTCTGGTGTGTTGTTTTATGATATTTGCTATATATTTCGTTTTTAAAAATGCCAGCCATTTCTGTTCGATGGGATTCGCTACGCTTTGGCGTTGCCGTTGTTCTTTTTCCTGCAATAATTTGGTGTTCATGAAATGCCAATGAAATATGCTAATGTTAAGTTGAGCTATGTAATGTTAATGAAATATGCTAATGTTAAGTTGAGATGATCAAAGTAGGGAAAAGTGGTAATACTATAGATTTTTTCTCTAGGTGTCTAGTCCAAGCAGACCTGGGGTAGAAGAGCAAGTATATACACATTTCACTCTTGACTTCCTCAAGCCAGACAAGATCAAGTAAGTGAAACTGGTCACACAGCATAGATTGCCACTACAGCTATCTACCAGTTTATAAAGCTAAATGTTCTTTTAAACCCAGAGTGAACATGCTAATGTGTCACTCTTATCATTAACTACAATTGCATTATGACAAGTTACATGAAGAAATAAAACTGATTATAAAAAATAGAAAAATAAAACAGTTGTTAGATACATTCAGCTGATGGAGGATTTCAAATTATCTATTGCATAAAATGTATCCTTTTAATTGGATCATTTTTCCTAAATATATCATTTATGGACTTGGGTTAAAAATCCTGTTGAAATTTCGAGACACTACCAATGCATCCAAAGAAAATGCCTCGAGAATTTCATGTCAGTTTGCTTCTATTGCTGTGAATATGCTATGTAATGTTGATTCATATGTTACAGGGATGCTGAAAAGAGACTTAAAAGCCACCCCGATTATGACCCCAGAACTTTGCATATACCAGAGAGATTCCTCAATGATTGCACACCAGTGAGTTAATGGGGTTTTCTAAAGACACATGACAAAGGTTCAGGGGCTAGGTATTGATCTAAGGGGGAGGTAGCATGTAGAAGATATATCATTGTTGTGAAAATGCAGACCCATTCTGACTTCACAAATAGGGATTATGATAAAGTTTAATTATCCAAAACCAGGCTATGTATGATGTATCCTTATTTACAAGGAGCATGACTCGCCAAGATAGATAGATAGATAGATAACTGTATTATGTTAAAAGGCACGTACAATCCACTTGAAACCACAAATGGAACACCTTGTAAGTGGAACACTTTTTGGCAGAACAAAGGGTGTTCCACCTACACAGGTTTGACTGTACAATACACATTTTGGGCATTGGGTTATTGGTGATTTGCATTACTCTGTATATATGTGTACTTTTGTGTAGGGCCACAGACAATGGTGGGACATCAAGGCAAAGCTCTTTGACACGGTGCTGTTCTTTAAAGTGGGCAAATTCTACGAGCTCTACCACATGGATGCTGTTACTGGAGTCAATGAACTTGGCCTTATCTACATGAAGGTAAGATTTAATTTGATTCATATACTGCATTATACATAGGTCTACATAATACATGGAGTAGAACGTAATGGTCTGGATTGTTATTTTTCTATAAGCTATTACTTTCCCCTCAATTTTCTAATATCTTGTGCACCACGAGTAAACTTTTATAACAACTCAACTGATTTCATTCATGAAACAAAATATTAAAGATTTTCAGCCTACAATATAATTTTGATATTCAAAGGGCAAATGCTGTCATTTCTTGTTTTAAGGGGTAGGGACCATAGATCATTTCGTAGGTTTCACCATTGCTTTGTTGTGATATCGCAGATTTAAAGGTTTCATTAAAAAAACGAGGGGGCTTAAGTTATAAATAAGATAACTTTGTTTGATGGACATTGATACTACTTTGACTTGACCCTTTAAGAATGTTCACTAAATCTTAATCTTTAGGGAGCATATGCCCATTCTGGGTTTCCTGAGATTGCTTATGGTCGCTACTCTGAGACATTGGTTCAAAAAGGGTACAAAGTCGCCAGGGTGGAACAGACGGAGAATCCAGATATGATGAATGAACGCTGCAAAAATAGTGAGTGTCTGAGATCAATAAGTTAATCATGCAAGTTCTAGGTGGCATTCATACAGTTCGGCACAGAAATATGATCGTTGTTGATGTTCAGAAATGTTGTTTTAAATTTTGAAAAGTATTCTTTGCAAATATGTACACCTCATATATTCCAAATTGTTAATACATTGTACAACTTGTATTCGGATCATCATTACTTTATCTAACTGTAGGTACTCGAAAAATTACAAAGTTTGACAAGGTTGTAAAAAGAGAGGTTTGTGCGGTAACTACACCAGGCACTAAGACATACAGCTTCCTTGATGGGGATGCCTCTAATGCTGACAATGCCTATCTCATGGCTATTTGTGAAAAGGTATCAGAATATTTCTTGTTAAGTTACAAAAACCCATGTTATACTGTAACACAGTTGAGAACTAGGACTTTTTGGGGTTTTGGTTGATTTCTAGTATATCATTATTTAAAGTGTTGCTTAACTATTACATATGTTCATTTATGCAGACTTCTAGAATTTATTAACTCTATAAAAATGGTACTTCTGCCCATTTCATGAATATGAAAATACTTAATGATTCTTTTATCTAATTTGTATTTTTTTGTATTTTGTAGACACAGAGTGGGCTTGCTGGAGAGACCAGTGTGTTTGGAGTATGTTTTGTGGATACAACTGTGGGTAGGTTCCATGTTGGACAGTTTGAGGATGACAGACATTGCTCCAGACTGAGGACCATCCTGGCACATCACACACCAACAGAGGTACAATAATGTACTTCTGCACAATATACTACATGTATCAGGCCCATAGCCAACTTTTTCCAAGGGGGTTCACTTTTTGAAAAAATCCTGAGGAAGGATTTCACATTTGACCATTTTTACCTGAAAATGACTTGAAAAGTGATTAGATTGGTGAAAACTGCATGTAGTTGGAAGAATTTTTGGCTGGGGGGGGGGCGGTCGCTTGCACCTCATCCCTCTCCCCTGGCTACGGGCCTGTGTATACCTGTAGTACCTGCACATGTATGCATACACTACTAAGCTTGTCAATGTGGTCATTGCACTTATTTCTCTCTGTCATCACTAACAACTATTGACTCATTCCACTCTATTTGCTATTAACACATTTAGATTGTCAACTGTTCTTCATTGCAGCACTCCTCAAATGGCAGTGGTCATGTGATCAAAATCGCTCATCTATACCAAATGTAAATTTCACCAATTTAGATTTAAGTGACCTAGTGTAGGCCATGAACAATGTATATGATCTTATTAATGTGATTCTGGTAACATGTGCAAAGATGTGTTTTTGATTACAGTAGTTGCAGATAGACTAAATGCTGTACTAAAGGTGTATGCATGTTTATTATAGTTGCTGATCGAGAGAGGAGAGGTGTCAAGTAAGGTCCAACAGGTGTTTAACAGTTGTCTCACAGGTGTACCCAGGGAGACATTGAATTCAAACTCACAATTTTGGGATTCTACTAAGACATTGAAATATCTCAGTGAGGGGGAATTCTTCAAGGATGACAAAACTAGGGAGTTTTCATGGCCAGAAACTCTCAAGAATATGATCTCAGAAGGTAAAACTTATTTTCTTTAATTTATGATCTCAGAAGGTAAAACTAATCTTCTTTAGCTAATGGTGAGGTCAGTGTACATGTTTTAGTACAGGGTGTCCCAAAAGTGAAAGGATTGCAATTTATCACCCTGTATGTACAGGGTGGGCCAAAAAAACGCCACTTTTTTTTCAAGACACTATAACTTTTTTATTTTCCAACCTACATACCCCAAATTTTGCAGTTATATAGTGCCAAGGGTTCTTAGTAATAATATAATGTAACGAGTCCTTCAAATGGGATTATATTTGATCTAAAAAGAGGAGTTCAATTGGTCCGCCACCCCATTTGATGATAGATTTTAGTTTTAGTCGCCTCGCTGATATAGCAGTATCAATGAAATGTTAGCTATATTATTTTCAATGTGTCTTAATTGCCAGCTTTAGTTAAGCAATTTTTTAGATCGGGTGCCTTCATACCATCTCCTGGAGACCTCCCCATGCCCTATACTCACTTGGGTTTGAATTAAGGCTATTAGCTTGTGGTCATCAGGGCGTATCAGTTTAGGAACATTATGCAAATTATGCTTATTTCTCATGGCACACCACATGTTTAAGTGAGACGCTGGTGACATATCTCATTCAAGTAAAAGTGTATAATTCATGACCAATGGCTAGATAACAACCTCAAGTTTCATTTGGTATGTGAATTATGATTTTGTATCAAAAATTAAAAAAGTTAAAGCATTTTGAAAAAAAAAGTGGCGTTTTTTTGGCCCACCCTGTATATATTATAATTCTTGATTTTTTTTTCAGCTGACTCTCTTGGGCAAACTGCTTCTGCTGAATATGACCTTGCAATACGCAGTCTTGGTGCAATCACTTGGTAAGAGGAACATTTATATTTATGGTCATTTCTTCTGGTTTGTGAATAAACATAGAAATAATTAATATAACACTACATGTACAAGTTTTTTCTTTCTTGTTGATTATTTTAACTGCGGTTCAGAATTTGGTATAATTCAGATTCAAGGGATTTAAAAATAAATGTAGTTAGTTGGACAGTTCTAACTAGTAAGGTACAATAAAAGCTTTAAAGCAAAGCATGTTCAAACTTTTATTGAGGGCCTTACAAATGATATTTTAAAGTGGACTTTTATGTGTTCTAGGTATCTCCAGCATTGTCTCATGGACCATGCTGTGCTCTCCATGAAGAACTTTACACAATATATACCAGTGGATAGTGGGCCTAATGCAGTGAGCAAGCCTGTAGAGAAAAAGAAATTCACAAACAAACAAAAAATGGTATGTATGTCAGGAATCTGTTTCCATGTTAAAGTCTATAATAAACCATTGAATTATGTCACACTATCATTTTCATGGAAGAAAAATAAAAGTTGAATATTCATGCTCTGTATTGTACATAAGTTCAAATGAAAGTACCATGGGGTTTGTAGATTCAAGTGGAATAGTTGTTGGTAAAGAGTGTATATTTAAAAAGACAAGTACAGTGTAGGTTATTGCTTGATTCTATTGCGATCTGGCTGCTGGGTACTAAACTCACTGGGTATTAAACTCACTAAAAACTAAATAAAAAATAAATTTGTTTCAGGTGCTTGATGGTATTACCCTTAGTAATCTGGATGTTATGGACACAAGAGGCAACCAAGAGGGGACTCTACTTCAGAGGCTGGACCATTGCGTTACACCATTTGGTTAGAATCACCTTAAAGTTTATTGATTAGAAAAGGAAATTAAGTTTAGTGCAGTGCTTGACCATTGCTTGGAGAACTTCTCCTCCAATGACGTAACATTCTTTCTCTGTTTTCATTTCATATGAAGGAAATGACATGTGTTAGTTATAAATGTCAGTTTTACAAGTACTCTGAACTGCTACCATGCGACACACAAACAAATGAGCCTCGCCATAGGAAAACCGGTCTTATCACAAAAATTTAAATTGTGCTACAGAGTCAAAAATGTGCCCAAGATTAAGAGGAAAATGTGCAAAATTCAAACAGTCTTTTTGGTCTATACCTGCAAGGAAAAATTGTTAAGACACAAGCCATGGCTCATTTGAAAGGTCTCTTTGTGCTTTTTAAGAAAAACAAAAAATCAAAACATTGAAAAAATCTGTGATAAAACCCCTTTTCCCGTGGCCTGGCTCAAATAATGGTTCTCAAAAGACGGGATTTCTAAATATTTGGATTGCTGTAAATCAGAAAAAATTTGATTTATTGCATTTTTCAAATTAATTATTCAATTTAGAAATCAATTCCCCAGTTGGTTATTAAATTTATTTAATCATAGTAATGATGATCATTTTAGGCAAGAGGCTGTTCCAGCAATGGCTATGTGCCCCCCTGTGTAACCCGGAAGGGATTAATGATAGACTGGATGCAGTAGAAGATTTATGGGGTGTCTCAGATGTGACAGCTGATGTCACAGACAGCCTTAAGAAACTGCCTGATCTGGAGCGATTACTCAGCAAGTAAGATGCCACATTGACCTTGTGTGTTTGAGATACAGGGTGTCTCAAAATTGTACTTGGGACTAAAAAATTCTATGAATTTTTGACTGTTAATCGGAGAAAATGAATTCTCTTTATCATGTGCGAAGTTCAGCTTTTTTCGATGAGTTAATCCTCTTGCATCTGTTTCATTTGAGTACAATTTTTTGGGACACCCGGTACATATTTTGTGTTTCATTAATGTTGAATTAATAATTGGGCTCCCTTTGATAATGTAGTTGATAATAATGATGTAAGCTCAAGCAACATCTAGAATAGGAACAACTGCCTAAATTCTTTCAAAATTGGCTTTAGGCTTCTTAAACTCTGTATTGGCCTGTCTGTATAATATACATATAAATGTTGCTCTATGTGCCCTAGGATCCATACACTGGGTTCCCTCAAGCGTTCCAAAGACCATCCAGATGCCAGGGCCATCATGTATGAAGATGTCACTTACAGGTATATGTTATTCTCGTCACTACCCTTTGTACATTAAACTATAACTACATGTATGAGAAACATCTAATCATCGTGTTAGAGTACTGTAATTTTCACACATCAATGTTTGATATTTATGGAACATTTAAAGATCTTAAATCCTGTTACTTTTATTTTGTTCCAGCAAGCGTAAGATTGAGGATTTTGTGTCTGCATTAACTGGCTTCAAGGTGGCTTGTGATATTATGGAGAAATTTAAGAGTCACAACACATCATTTAAGTAAGTTGCCCTCTTGAATGCTTCAACCTTTTGTAATGAAAAGTGATTACTTTGGTAAATGGTTGTTACCATAGTGATTGATCAATCAGAAACTGGAAAACATGCATGTATGATTAACACTCATAATTAAAAATCATAAAACATTACAGATAGCCTTCCTATAATTGATGGAAAAATAGGAAATGAATTCCTTTGAAAAAATCCCTCATACAAATCTTAGGTTGAATAGACAATTTAGGATTTCAGTTTCTAAGTAAAAATACATGTACTATTAAAAAGACATTCATTCTACACTTCTGTTGTTTTCATTTTTCCTCTATATTCCCATGTGTCATGTGTTCTTAAATCTATGCCATATGTCATGTGTTTTTAGATCAAAGCTTTTGCAACAAACTGTTAGTTTTGCCAGTGATGACTCTGTGCCACTTGGAAGATTCCCTGACCTTAGGAAGGATCTAGCTGCAACAGATGTAAGACATATATCGATTAATACTCAGTAGTGTGAAGAATTGTCAAAATACTAAATGTTTAAAGGTTTATTCAGCTGCTATGATATAAATCAAGATTTAAGTCTTATAATTTTGTAAAAAAACCTTTATATTTCATTTATTTTCATTGAAATAAAGATTTGATAATATTTTGAAATGGTTACACATGTATTGACTAAGTACTCCTGAAAATGATAATAAATAAGGTATAAATAGATGTACTTTGATTTTTTGATTGAATGATTTTTAGCGTGCATTTGACCATACCAAGGCCAAACAGAGCGGGGTCATAAAGCCCTTACCAGGGTGCAACCCTGACTATGACCAGGCCATTGAGCACATTAATAGCATAGAAGAGGAGCTGGATGACTATCTCAAGCAACAAAGAAAACGTTTGAAATGTAATGTAAGTACTTTTAAACATTATATGTATTTTCTTGAAGTTTTAAAAACTTGACTTTTATTCTGTTCCATTAAGTTCATGAAAATAGTTTTTGACCAAAAGCAAATGTTTGCACAAATTACTATTCGTACAATAACGTCATTTCTAAGGGCAATATAGTGAAATATTGGACCGAGAGCCGAAGGCCCAAGGTCCAATATTTCACTATATTGCTCGCAGAAATGACGTTATTAGTATTATTACCACCGTTAACGACCAGGACTGAAACAGCAAGAAAAGCTTACGCATTGAACGATATCTAATTTCCCGGGGAAAATTGCCGGTCCAGAATATATTCTAGACCGGGCCATATGGACCACCACTATGACGTCACACATTTCTTAGGTCGATATAGTCAAATGAACGCCTTCTAAACTAGCAATAAAACCCCTAGAACTGGCCTGGCAAGGTGGTACTAATTTGACATCTTATGATAGAATCAAACTTCTTAATATGAAGATGATTTATGCAAGGTGTATCATTCATCGATTCAACCTTTTAATCAAAGTACTGTCATTTTATCTCTTTAATTTACAACAAACATGTTTTCTCAATAGACACTTGTGTACTGGGGCAAAGGCAAGAATCGCTGTCAGATTGAGGTCCCAGACAGCCTGCGTGATCGTGTCCCAGATGATTTCGAACTCCAGTCACAGAAGAAGGGATGTCGACGTTACCGAACCACAGAGATAGAAGATCTTCTAAAACAACTAGAGAGGACGGAGTTAGATAAGGAGAGAGCCCTCACAGACACTATGAGACTGCTCTTCTGGCACTTTGACAAAAAGTAAGTTGAGTTATTTGATTGATCCACCTTTAAAAGTACATGTACTTGCTTTACTGTATTGCCCAAGAATATCTACAGTATGCACTGTATGATACTGCAAGTACATGCAACACTATTAAGTGTATGTTTTTGCACCTGTCACGATATCTAAAGTCTGAACAAAACAATGCTGTCTGTTGACATCTCAATGAGTATTTAACTATTTACAGCAAAAGTGATGAGGTAAAAAGTTCAGCCTCATTCATGTATGATTCTCACTCATTCACCATTAAAGACATTCTCCTTTATCATGTCCAGGTACAAAGACTGGGAGGCTGCGGTGCAATGTCTCGCCACCCTTGATGTCCTACTCAATATCTCCCGCTACAGCCAGTCAGCAGATGGTGCTATGTGTCGGCCAGAGCTCATCCTCCCTGATGATGCCACAACCTCATTCTTGGAGATTCGTGACGCCAGACATCCCTGTGTCTCAAGAACATTCTCTGGCGGAGATTATATCCCTAATGATACAGTGATTGGAATCAGAGATGTATGCACTATAAATTTATTTTATTTTTTATTGACCAAATAAGGCATAGTAATTTCTAAATTCTCTTATTTTGACCAGATCTAATCAATCTTAATGGTTATAAGCAACATTATGTTGTAGGAAAATGCTATGAAGACTGAAGGTGAAGATCAATCTCATAGCAGTGTTGTCATAGTAACTGGACCAAATATGGGTGGAAAGTCGACATTGATGCGTCAAGTTGGCCTCGTTGTCATTATGGCTCAGCTGGTGAGGCAATCAGTATTTTCTAACATTCAAATTCATTTGCTCTAACTTTATTCGTTTTTACATCTATTTTATCTATATCAAGAATTTTATCTTTTTCCATTAGTGTTCCCTTTTTGAAGAGAAATACAGAAAAATGGACTAAGTTATCATTGATTAGTGTTGAAAGCTGCATTATTATCCCATCGAACGAAGTTCGGAGGGATATAGGGAACGCCTCCGTCCGTCCGTCCGTATGTACATCCGTACCTACGTCCGTCTGTCCGTCCGTCCGTCCGTCCGTCCGAGCAATAACTCAAATACCGTTGGCCCGATTTTGTACACATATACCCTATGAGGGTAGAAGTTCTGCTCGAAAGCCAATTTTCAAAATGGCCGCTCATTTAAAAATGGCGGCCATTTTAGTGCTGATTTTACAGTAATTTAGGTTCTGCATATAAAACTGTAATAGCAATATGTTTTAAATGCAAAAAAGTTATATAGAACATTGTTTAAGCTAGAAATGTAAATATAGAAGAAATACATGGCAGCCATCTTGAAAAATGGCTGCCTTCGCACGTCATTTTACGATTTTTGCTGTAACTGGAAAAGTAGTGGAGCGATTTTGTTCATATTTGGTATGTGAATACTTTAAGCATGGCACAATGTCTAATAAAATTTGGGTAGTATGCGGCCATTTTGAAAAATGGCCGCCATTTTTACGTGTGTTTAACATTTTTTACTGTACTCAAAAAGAAGTGTAGCGATTTTGTTCATATTTTGTATGTGAATACTTTAAGCATGGCACAATGTCTAATGACATTTTGGGTAGTAGGCGGCCATTTTAAAAAAATGGCTGTCATTTTTCATTTTTTATTATAACTCGAAAAGTATTGGAGCAATTTTGTTCATATTTGATTTGTGAATACTTTAAGCATGGCACGTTGTCTAATAAAACTTTGGGGAGTAGTCGGCAATTTTGAAAAATGGCCACCATTTTTATGTGTGTTAATTTACATTTTTTATGATAACTCAAGAAGTTATAGAGCGATTTTGTTTATATTTGAAATGTGAATACTCGTAAGGATTGCATACTGTCTTATGACATTTTGGGTAGAAGGCGGCCATTTTATAAAAATGGCCACCATTTACATGTACGTGTGTGCGATTTTTAAAAATTTCATATGTGGCTACTTAAAAGCATATTACTTCTTCTGATGACAACTTGGCTAGTGAGCAACCATTTTGAAAATGGTGGCCTTTCTTATGTGTGTTATTTTATGATATTTGCTATATATTTTGTTTGTAAAAATGCCAGCCATTTCTGTTCGATGGGATTCGCTACGCTTTGGCGTTGCCGTTGTTCTGGTTCTAAGTTAAAATATTCTGATAAATTATGTTGTAGGGATGCTATGTGCCTGCTGAGAAGTGTAAGCTGACCCCTGTAGATCGAGTGTTCACGCGCCTGGGTGCCAGTGATCGGATTATGTCAGGTAAGTACATTTTATTTAGTGTACTCTTCACACATTACTTGAATTTATGGGATTTTTAAACAAATGAACAGTTCATATCAAATTATCATTTTACCAGGACCTGCTATTTTTACTGTTCTGCATTATCAAAGTGTACTACAAAAACCAGTCCAGTTACCAGTCCAGTTCACTCTTGACCTACGAAAGCTGTCGTTTCTTGGTCTGCTTTGCAACATGCAACAGCTGACGTTGACAAAGGACATCTTTCTGTTTAGAGCAAATTTGCTTTACGGCGGAAATCACCGGCAGGCAGGATTTGTCGCCGACATTTCAAACATTCTGAAAACCTACGAATTGGAACAATACCTGATTCAATATCTAGATAACGGTTATTTTCCAAATAATATCTTGTGGAAACGCATTTGCAAATATGTAGTCAGACAACGCTTCCTAGTTCAAAGTGAATCTCAACGCAATGACATCAGAATTTCCATTTCTGTTTTGAGAGCCCATAATCTTTGGAACTTAGCCAGAAAACGGAATTATCTACTTCCGTATATTCTCACAGCAGTCAAAGTTTTAGCCATGCCCGTCAATGACTCCAACCTTCTTTGCAATAGATGTGGCAATTTCTATAAGGATGCCATAAATCACATGCTAATCGACTGTAATAAGTACAATCACATGAGGAATAAACTCATTATTGACGTTGCGTCCTGCCTCGGAGTCATTTGAGATACATAACTTAGAGCTCATCCTGAGATACATTCATATAGTGATATCAGACTCAGGGATTAGTCTCGTACCCTTATTTGCATAAACTTGCAGAAGATCTAGACCTTGTAATCTGAAATTTTTATATTACTTTTAAAGATTGTAAATATGTTGTGACCTTGTTTATGTTTTATGTTTATTGTATTAATCTAACAATGTAATTAGTTTATATGAAATCCGATTTGAAATCGGGAATAAAAGATACATACATACATTGTTTAAATGTCTTGTATTTGTATTGAACTTAAACTTATGCTTTGCAGGTGAAAGTACATTTTTCGTGGAACTGAGTGAAACATCGGCCATCCTGCAGCATGTAACTCCACATAGCCTGGTTCTGATGGATGAACTTGGTCGAGGCACAGCAACATATGATGGTACAGCAATAGCATGTGCAGTGGTGCAGGAACTTTCTCAGAATGTTAAATGTCGCACATTGTTCAGCACCCACTACCACTCTCTGGTGGAGGAGTTCTCACATGACCCCAATGTCAGGACAGGGCACATGGTAAGTTGAAACAATTTCTTCATCTTTTACACCGGTAGTGATGAGCATGGTGACAGGACATGGGGTTTTAGTGTGAGCTATACATGGACAGGTTCATTAACATTTAAAAAAAAATCAATACTGCTCTTGTAATGTGTATATTTAATGAACATGAAGTCTGTTTTCCAGGCGTGTATGGTGGAGAATGAAGATGAGAATGACCCAAGTCAGGAGACCATCACCTTCCTCTACAAGTTTATAGGTGGCGCTTGTCCTAAGAGTTATGGCTTTAATGCAGCCAGACTGGCAGATCTACCCAATGAGGTAAAGTTCGAATCACAAATGAATTTTGGCTTTAAAATGATCAATGCAATGATGTTATGGATGCCCAAAAGTAAATTGCTTATAGCTTTACAATTTCTTATGCTGATGGGCATCTGGAAATCTGGGCAAGTCACGATAAATCTTGTTTTTCATTTGTTCAAAGTGTAAGAAAATATTGAACATGAATTTAATCAAAGAATCCCCATTTAATTGTTGTTTTATTTTTTCAGATTATTCTACGAGGACAAAAGAAAGCTATTGAATTTGAAGAAAGCATAGAGAAGTTAAAATTGTTCAGGTTAGTTGGTCAATGTATCAAACAATATTAGCCTTCAAAAATGACCAATGATAATAATGATAACCAATAGCTAATCAACCACCCTTTGATTCTAGCCTCTGTTGAATTTTAGCACAATTTTATTGAGTTTAGATTTCAAATGTATTGACTTAAAGGAATGATTAAACAATTTGTTTTTTGCATTTTAGGTCTATTGTGAACCTTACAAAAGATTCGCTAGGTACCTTGCAAAAGCTCCAAACATCTATACCAATAATAACACAAACATAGAGGATACTCTACATAAAACCATAGGAGCAGTATTGTGGATATTGTAAACAAAGCTTACATACTTGTCTAACAATGTATTGTATACAACTATGGCAACATGATAGTCGATAGTCTATAGGAACGCTACAGTAGATATTCTACAAAAAATATATATATCATGCAGTTGATTTAGTTTGTAAATATCAGTCTATTATAGCCTTATCCTAGGGGCTGTCACTTATGCTAAATCTGGATATTGCCGACAAGGCAGAATTGCCAATCTTGAGACTGCAATTATATTAAGGATGTTATTTTAATCATGTCTGGAAGATACATAGTTCTATAGATCATGTATGAAATATTGGACATGCGCAAATGCAGTTGTCATTTGCTTTAACAAGTGTTTGTTATGTTATGATTAAAGGAAGAATTGTAAACTCACCACCATTTCAAGTGTTCAGCTTTTAACATTTAGATAAAATATACAACTATTTTTTATAGGAAATTGATTAAAATAGTTTTGTTAGTATTTGTAGACACTTTGATTTGAAAAATTGAATTATGTGTAAGAAAATCAAGGCATGGTCATGATCTAAAAACTTAAAAAGTTTTTGAAAGCTATTTTGAAAATAACTGACAAGTACACACAAGATACCAGAATTGTTTTGCTATATACAGAGTGGCTCAATTAAAAAGGTACAAGTACAAAAAGGTCAATATTTTTGTAATTTTGCCATTTACCCAAAAAAATTTTAAGTTATTTAATGATTTGAAGTGCAATACAGGATATATTCTGCTCGAGAAATTCTGTTTTGGAACGAGACAAAGTTGACTGCCAATACAGAATATCGAGACCAGAATATATCTGTATTGCACTTTAAATCATTCTTTAACGTTTTTATCATGTGATCTTAGGCCAATACATTTTACTAAGAAGATTATCCCTAGGAAATATTCTGTGTTCTCTATTGCTACTGAGATTGTCCTCTCTGTACCAATAGTTTCTGTATTGCTACTGAGATGATCAATGGGGACAATCTCATAGTAATACTGATTGGTACAGCACAAGGACTGACCAATCAGAGGGCTTCATTTTACAGGTCATACAATAAACCTGAGTACTTAAAGAGCAAGCTCCCTTGGTTAATTTCACTGTTCAGTATCAAGCAAAGGTAACCTCAGGACAATTGCACACCTCAAAAGTGAGATCATCTGTGTCATTCAGGCCATACCTGCCGAGGAATGCATTCGGGTCTTTGACAAATGAACAGGTTTGCCAACAGTATGATGATGGCCAAACCTGAAGCATGTTGTTCAAAGTGCTGAAACATTGTGACAATCAGTCTGATGGTCATGAGATATGGTAGGGTGGCAGAAAATTGAATGATGTATAAATGTGTCAAATATGAGGGAGTAATCTTTTTAACTCACAAAAGTTTTTTACAACCCTGTATTATACACCTGTAGTAAAAAGCCAGATATTCCAAGCAGAGTATATCATTTTCGATTAAACAACAATAATCTTAACATTTTTATATCATTCATTTATTTTTTAAATAGACTATTAATTATCAATAATATATACATTTACATAAGGTGAATTTGACTGAGCTTCCATCTATTTTAATAGACTTCATTTCAATGCTCAATATTCTATTAAAATTCATATTTTCACCCTACATTCATCTTCACTGAGAATTTCTGAGGTTTCATAGTGACATGAACATTCTAAAATGAAGGTAACAAGGATTCATTGTACAGTGTTCATACTAAATTGCAATTAATACATGATTGGTAATGCTGAATTCCTGATTAGGATTTCAAGCATTAAACACACACTAAAATTACTTTATTGAAACCTTTGATCCAATCACTGATTAAAAGGTTAACATGCATTACATGCATACTATGCTTACAGTCATAGCTAAAAGATTATAAAATGCAAAAATCTCAATATTAGGATTTGTGAAACAATCTATAGTAAAGTAAGACAGAGCTTCATAAAAACAAATGTAAGAAAATACATGATAAATGCATGTCAGATAGGAGTAGAACTTCAGAATATATGGCATGTGTAAGGAAATACAATTTCTTGATGCATACTGCTTTCAATTGTGAGCGCCCCTTATGGGAACAGAACTTTGTTCTGTAAAGGCTCACAAGCGAAGATTTTCACATTGTATAAACACAATAGGCTATAAAGCTTCAGGACACTATATTGAACACGGATGTGTCTCAGTTCTTAGGGTCTCAAAATCCTTAATGCTCAGGATCTGTTTCTCATACTCCACAATCTACAATCTGTTTTGGGAAAAATGATATTCATCTTTTATTTGCCGATCATAACACCCAACAAAAAAGCTAATATGACTAAAACACACATTTTACACTCGTACATGCATATGCATGAGTGCACATATCTTCATAATACAAAGGACATATCTGTTACAAAGCCCACTGCAATTTGGGGCTTCAAAACAATTCTAAAATTCATATGTGGAAAAAGTGATTTGTGGTAACAACAGAGATTAGACTAAGATATACAAAAATTACAATGAACACAAAGCTGCATGGGGATAACATGCATTGTCTAAGATTGTATGACAACAAACAAACACATCAAGGTAATCATAATTCTATGTATCAATGTTATCAATTGAGTCAATAGTTAATGTTTAATCGATTAAATTTCTCTCCAAATATGGACATTCAAAAACAATCATGAATATCACATTCATTATTTGCTAGAATCGTAGATGTTTAAAAAACCTAAACCAAGTGAAAAAATAAGTGAAACTGTAATCTAGGGGTATGTAAGAAAATATTTGAAATGCTCTAAAACAACATATCTAACTCTGAATACCATGATTGACAATCAATTATCAAGTAATACTTGTTTCAGCAAGAGATCAATTCGTTAAAAAAGCAGTAGTTATGACCAAAAAATATATTATGCAGATCCCACAATGATTTCTCAAATGAGTTAAACTTTGTGTTTTGGAACTGAGTAAAAATTCTTTCCTAAGTAATACACAAACAAATATGCAAAGTGGTACGAAATTCTAATTTTTGGACTCCAGTTGAGTGCAATAAAATTTTATAAAATACTCAACTGCGTACAGCACTCAATTCTGTTTATAAGCACTCAATTCAGCTTATAAACACTCAATTCAGCTTATAAACACTCAATTCAGCTTATGAACACTCAATTTAGCTTGTAAGCACTCAATTCAGCTTATAAGCACTCAATTCAACTTGTGAGCACTTAATCCAGCTTGTGAGATCACTCCATTATCCTATATTCACATTTGTATACAAGCTACTCTACTGCAATCAATTATCTGCTTAAATATAGTATAATATCATCAATATATCTACTATGAAAATTCTCAGCATACACTAAAACCACAGATACATAGAGTCTCTACATTTAATTGCTCCTGTTTCCAAATATCCCTATAAGCATGAAGTAGATTAAAGATCTGATATATCACACATATTGTATAACATGGGGTCTTGTCATTTCATCATTTTCAAATTCACCAACATGTTTTTATGAATAGACAGATTAGTGAAATTACAATGATTGCAAATACTAAGACACCATTTCATACAGTACATATATATATTTACTATTATAAATGTAAATGGAAAATAAATGCAAGTGTGAATTACAATGAATAGTTCATCCTCTCCATATGATGAAGGCTAATTCTCTGCTTGGGGGTTATATATCATGGTTCCCCTTCAGGATATAATATTTTCCCCTACAAACACCCAAATATACAATCTCTCCCTGGGTATGACCTTTGCTGTTGTATTTATCACTCCAGTCAGATATTCAGACAAAATGACTATGAGGTATTTATATAAATACACACAAGGCCTTTAAATGTGTATTAGGGAACCCACAATAGACTGAAATGAAGAATATTTTGTGGATCCCTAATGTGTATGTAATGTACAACGAGTCTATAAATTTGTGCATCTTCTGTATACACCTTTTAAAGTCTGCAATAATATAGTGACTAACATACAATATCCGATTAAATGCAGTATATATTAAGAATAAGATTTATTGTGCATTCAAATTACTCTAACTGAACATTATTCGAGAATGCATGCATTGTATTAATATTTGGTTAAGTACTGCATTGATTCTTTCTTATATATAAATATATCCATTCTACTGTACAACTGTTTTGGATCAATACATCAATATACAATATACATATGTGTATATGTACACACATATAAGCCAAATTATTTAAAAGCATATTTTCCGGTTTGTTTATTCAAAAACAATTCAGTTGCTCCGTCTCTTAGCCTGATCCTAAAATACTCTAACAAATTTCAAAAGCAGAACAACCTATAACTTCATCAGATAGACTTTCATACAAACCCTCCTTTTTATTAATGTATATTGTACAGTACAAAATACTTAAGATGGATTATAAAAGTGAATTAATCACCTTTAAAAATCAAAAATTTTCATGCTGTTAATTAGGTGAGCAATTTTTGGCTCACACAGTGAGCCTATGGGATTGACCAGGCGTCCGTCCGTCCGTCCGTTGGTCCGTCCGTCCGTCCGTCCGTTGGTCCGTCCGTCCGTCACCATTGGCTGCACAAATTAAAACTGCTATTCGGATTGAGTCATATCCACATTCATTTTATGCATATCCATAATGCCTATTTGACCTATCATCATGATTTCCCAAGTTCGCCCGGTTTCCGAGAAATTGCGGATTTTGACGTCAAAAATTCAAATTTTCTGTAAATACTAGACACTTTGTTGAAGTAGAACTTTCAAATAACTTTTAGTAGTTGGTGTATATGCAACCTATGTCCTCTGAAGATTTCAAAGCTCTTGGAATTACGGTTTTTGGTGCTTACTCTATAAAATTTGAAAAAAACTAGTCATTTTCAGGAAACTTTCTCATGTATAAAGTCAATGGCAGGTTTTGTGATTGACAAGATTCTTAAAGTTTGCCTTATACTTGATCATTTCCTGCAATAAATTACATCATTAATAGATTTAAGCATTCCCTACATATTTCTCGATATATGTCAGCATCAAATTTTTACCGTTTTTGAAATATTTGACGTCAAAAAACAGTAAAAATAAGTTATTTTTCAACTTGCTTCAATTTGACCAAATTTTTTTTTGAAAATCATCTACAAGTTGCCAGGAGTTCAAATCTGACATTAGTTTTAGGATTTCACCTTTACTTGACCTTCAGTGACCTTCGAAAGGTCAAAAAAGTTGATTTTTCAAATTGATTTTTTGATGTAAATTTTGGTCAGCTTAATCACAAAAGACCTTACTGAGCTCTGAATAAGTAAAATTTTCAAGGTCAAAGGTCATCAAACTAGGTCACATAACTATGCTATCTAAGTTTCTCAAAGTTCGAGACTACAAATCCAAATCAATATTTTTGTTTGAAAGTCAGGATATAAATTCCTCTGAAGGTTCCAAACTGTGTGAGCATAGGACCGTGGGTCCTTCATTTAAGCTTGAAAAGAGATATGTACCAATGTCTATTCATGGTGCACATTGCAGGCTGTCATGATTTTTTAAATTTCAGAATATCTGAGAATGAGAGTTAGTTATTGAATATTGTTCTTAATAAGAGGAGGTCCTGTGAATATCACCAGATGATTTGGAGTTACATAAAATTTGTGTGTTAAGGGTACATGTTATTAGATAAATCGGAATATAATTCATTGATGTGTGCGATGTGCGCCAATTCCCTGAAGTAATGAATTGTTACATTAGAAGTGAATACCAATTGGTGTTGGTTGATTATAATTCAAAATGGCAGATCAATATTTTGATTATGTAATGGCTTGTTTTTTTAACTAAAAAAACAGTTCAATTAATAGGTCCTTGATATATTTGTTACAGTCCCCCCTCATACAGTATTTCAAACAAGCCACTAAAATTAGTGAGACATAGAATGAGCTTTACGCTATGACTCCTCAACAACATCACCATTAACAAGATTCTCTGTGTCAAACTTATCACTAGAATCTTCACATTGAGTCACTTTCTCATTGGCTACAGTGTCTTTATTACAGGTATCAGCTATATCATCCTTGTTTTCAGCATCATCTATATAGCCATTACAGTTGTTCATATTATTTAATGCACTATCAGCATCCACTTCATTTCCTGCATGTGCGTTGTTGATAGTATTACTGTCTTTAAGTATATGCAATTTTAGTTTATCTCTGGGACATTGTTTATTAGTTTTGGGTAGATCGTGCGTGAATTCATCTAGCTCGATACCTGATTCCTCAGTGTCTGTTGCATCATGGGCATTGTTAACATGGTTGTCAAGGCTACATATACTTGATCCATCATTCTCACTACTTATACTCCGCATGACAAGAGTTGTACTTGGAACCTTCTCCATATTAACACCTGGTCCCTCTGTGGTGCCTTTTCCGACATTATCTTTATTAATGTCTTTTTCAATAGGGGATATGGACCTTTCTTCCACAGCATCGTCTATAGTTTCACTTACCAAAATATTTTGAAAGTCCTGCTGTTTGAGAGTTGACTCTAGGTCGACGTCTGAGATGACGGAACCATCAGATGTTGTGCTATCTAGTGTAGTTACGCTAACAAGACTTCCAGTGTGCGATGTTGCTTCACTGATTGTCCAATCAGTAGACACCTGACTTGTTGGGGAGAATTGTGATGGCACAATAGCTGGAGCATTCTGGTAATATGCCTGCAAGTATTTTACAACAATATCAACATACAAAATGTGTGTTGAGCAATATTCATGTATTTGTGTATCTAATGTTCTACCTGAGCACACAAAATAACTGGAAACATTTGATACAGACCGGCTAATATTGGAATAAGCACTGCAACCAATCAACAAAGGAAGAGAAATGTTCAAATACATATGCATTTGTATATAGAATAAACTATGTTTACAAAAAACAGTTAATGATAATGTTTGATTATTTACATTTCCTTTCTATTCATAAATCCACTTATTTGCAAAATTTGCAACTGACCTTTCTGGCTTGTAACTGTTCAATTGAGATCTGTACTTCAGTCATGGTCGATGGAGCTGTGAGGTTCAATGCATCAAACTGAGCAAATATCTCTGGACTGTGCTGAATATGCTTTGGCTGGAATGATCAAGTGTTCTATTATTAAACATACATTTTCAAAGAAATTAAAGTATATTGTTTCAGTCGTGGAATGATCTGAAATCTAGACAGTGTCTTTGAAATCAAAGCGAGTAAGTAAAAGAAATTTCCCCAAATGCACACACAATTACTTTAAGGTAGATAGATCCACATAAAGATAATTTTTTTAAATTGAATACATTCAAAGTCAGAATCTTTTGTTTGAATGGTAAAATGAAATTTTCCTAGAAATATATTTTCAACTTTTTTTAAAATTGCAGAACTACCTTGAAAATTCATACAAGACACATACCACACTTATCTTTTTCTTGTCTTTCTTGTTTCGTTTGCCAGCTTTGCCACGTCCAGCTCCCCAGAACACATCATCTTCATCACTTTTCTTCCTACGCAACACAAACATACCAGCCTCCTTTTCAACTGCCTTTACTGCATCTGGATCAACAACAAATATTTTCTTCAGCATGATGGCTGACATGGTTACCATTTTGAAAGCAAAGTCCTAATGAATAACAATTATTTTGCTCTTTGTGTACACAAATGTTCAACAATGACTCAGTTTTACAATTAATTAAAATGGGAAAGAAAATTAATTCAAACAGAGTAAAATGTGTCACAAGAGTTGAATGCATTTACTAGCTATAAAATATGATTTGTTTTCACACTGGGTGAATGTAGAACACTAACATATTGTCAATAGATATAAAGTTGACCAAACAAGAGTGGTGGTTGTGTACAAACATATTGTCAAGAGATATAAAGTTGACCAAACAAGAGTGGTTGTTGTGTACAAACATATTGTCAAGAGATATAAAGTTGACCAAACAAGAGTGGTGGTTGTGTACAAACATATTGTCAAGAGATATAAAGTTGACCAAACAAGAGTGGTGGTTGTGTACAAACATATTGTCATCAGAAATAAAGTTGACCAAACAAGAGTGGCGGTTGTGTACTAACATACTGTCAAGAGAAATAAAGTTGACCAAACAACAGTGGTGGTTGTGTACTAACATATTGTCAAGATTCGGAGATATAAAGTTGACCAAACAAGAGTGGTAGTTGTTTACTAACATATTGTCAAGAGATATAAAGTTGACCAAACAAGAGTGGTGGTTGTTTACTAACATATTGTCAAGAGAAATAAAGTTGACCAAACAAGAGTGGTGGTTGTGTAATGTGTACTAACATATTGTCAAGAGATATAAAGTTGACCAAACAAGAGTGGTGGTTGTGTACTAACATATTGTCAAGAGAAATAAAGTTGACCAAACAAGAGTGGTGGGTCTGTACTAACCTGGTGTTGAGGGAGTATCTTGTTGGTTGTCCTGCGTTGTCTCCTGAGACAGAAACCGTTGTAAATAAACTATCAAAGTTGTACATAGTTGTTTCTCCTGCTCATAGGGCTCCCTTAGGGCTTCTATTTCAGCACTGGAACAAAACATTAAAGTTATGTCTTTAAATACTTATTATGTGACCTACATATAACACAGGGTTCTCATTAGGCTTTTAGACTCCGGAGATTCTCCAGAGTCTATTGTCTTAAAACCCTCTTGCTCCAGAGTCTAATTTTATATTTTTGTCACATTATTTGCGGTAAAACTCTTGAGAAAATACATAAAACTGGATACAAACAAGAAATAGTCAGTCAGAAACCTTTTAGAAATAAATATTGGGATTAAAAAAGCAAGATAATCTTAAGAAGTATGTTGAAAAGTATACGAATAGGATATCTCTGATCTCAAATGAGGAGAAGTAGTCGCGATACCGCAAAAAATGTAGTCTCAATCCGCTGAAAATCCGGGGTCTAAAAATTTCCTGATGAGAACCCTGTAACATGAGCTAATAGTGTTTCTCTCACTTTAGTATTTTTTACTATAGTACTAAGTACTCACATTTTGTAGTTATAACAAAAGTTATTTTCCTACAAAAGATGTAAAAAAAAACTTACATTTCCTTTTGTTTGGCAGCCAATTGAGCACGTTTTTCTTCTTCTCGTTTCTTTGACTGAACTTCCTTAGTTATACGTTTGCAATTATAATATTCATTCTCATACTTTTTGAAGTCTGCAATCATTTTTCGTTTCTCATCAAATAAGGCATCGATTTCTGAAACAGATAGATTCAATTGAACTTCAAAATATTTATCTGAGACGACCCATGATCTTTTGTTACACATTAATTTGTTAAACAATTGTAGACCGGAAATGAAATTGAGAATTAAAAGCAACTGTACTCTCATAAATACGTATTATGTATAATCTAAATCAACATTACAAAATTACATTTCTCTGACATCATGAACTTTTTAAGCTGTTACTTTATCAAAAAGATGTGCCCTTTAACTTTGCCATTTTACAATCTATTAAGGTAAATACTTTAAGTTGGATTGTTACCTTTCCTGAGTTGCTCATTGTGCTCTCGCATTGCTTTAAATGAGTTCCTAATAGCCCCCTCCCTGTTCTTCAGCCCCGTCACTGCTTTGCTGTAGTGCTGAAATGAAATAAAAAGCTAGTCAAGTGATAATTAATGGACTAGATGCAAGTAGAAATAATCTTAAGTTGCAGCATTAAATATTCAGAATTCAGTCAAAGTGAAAAAATATGTAAAATTGCATCTAGAAATAACGTTTCAAAAATTGTTTATCAACTTTGAGATTTTAACTTTCTTTGAAAAGGTGACTTCTATGCCGGGTAGAATCCCCATAGACCTTATACAGGACATGTTCATTTGTAAGGGTAATATGAAAATTGATTGACTAAAACTAATGAATATTTAAGTTCAAGGGAACTTCCTATCATATCATAGTTTTGCATATACATGTACATGTATGCCCACTACACACGAGATACATAATTAATTAATTATCTTACCCCTATCTCTTCCCTGATTCTTCTCTGCTTGTCCCTCAGAGAATCCAACTCTCTCTTCATAGCAGTGTACTGACTGAAATGTACAATAATATATACATTAAATCCTTTGTTGGATCTCTATTGAAAAATTGCTGTTGTACTTCGGTTATTCAGTCTTGATGCATCATCAGAAGGGTTAATAGAGGGGGAAGATGGATCCCAGATTAAATACCATCAGAATAAGTTACAATATCAACAATGCATTCATAACTTTCCATACATTCCCGAATTTTTCCAAACGAAAGAAAGAGAGAGAGCTCTTGTCTGACAGAGATAAAAGTTTGTTATGGCTGAAAAAATGGAAATAAAAAATTCAAAATCACTTATTCCTGTTTGACATTTTGGATGATATAATAATTTTGATTGCTGAAATGTTAAAGAACAACAATAAATGCATATAAATATATAGCTCTTACACCAAAGCCTTCTTTGAGCGCTTAAGACTATCTATTTCACTGACAATCTTCTTTTCTTCCCTCAGTGAGAAATTCTGGTTTTTCAGTTGGTATTCCAGTCTGCGTATTGCCTCATTGATACGGTCTTCTCTTTTGTATGTCAACTGAGCCTGCACTTTAGCCAGAGAGTCCAGCTAGAAAACAAAACAAAGAGATTATCTTTGATGTATCCAGGTACAGCTGGAAAATAACATTTTGGTAAAAAATTGCTATACCTGCACATGTTATTTTCTGGTACAAAATAAAGTATGAAGGCATGTGTCAATTTTCTTGCTTTTTTCAGGAAAGTATCATTCTGGTAGGAGTTCAATGGGAACTCCAGGAAATTCTGATATTTCACACTTTCTATTTTTCCAAATTTTCTTTCAAAGTTTCCAGACAACACAGGAGCTACCATTGACCTGGTTTCCAGGTTTACTAAAAGTAGGTCAGTGTAATGATACTTTCCTGAAAAAAGCAAGGAAATACATACATGCCTCCAGACTTTATTTTGTACCAGAAAATAACATGTGCAGGTATAGCAATTTTTTACCCAAATGTTACTTTCCAGCTGAGCCTTAATGCCATGATGTTTCGAGGGAATTTAATAGCAAACTCCAGAAAAAAGCCAAGAAAATATATGCATGTCTTCACACTTTATTTTGTTCAAGAAAATAGATCTGTACATACTGGCTTACTGTACTTACCTGTGATCTAATGGTGACTCCAAGTTGTCGTAATTCGGCATCTTTCTTCTTTCGCCTTTCATTATTGGCCTCCTTTTCAGCGCGTATATTACGGCCTTCTTCCTGATTTCTTTCGTCTGATTTGCTGTTGTTAGCTTTCTGTGGTTCTTGGGTTAAGGAGATGTGACTCAGTTAGAATGATTTCTTTAATCAATAATAATATCCAAAAAGAACAACAGGAATGCCATGGAGTCACACCAAACAGCATACATTTTATCAAATTCTCCCTCATGATGAAAATAATCAGTCAGTATTTGTTCCTCCTTTTGGCATTATCTATTCCAAGCCCTTTGGTTACTTCATGCAAGTGTTATTAAGCCTAATATGAGAATAAATCCACCAAACAACTTAAGTTATAAAATAAATATAAAAAAAATTAAAAACAGGAATTGGAATTTGCTCTGTAAAAGAGTTTGTAAATATTATAGATAAAATACCTCAATGTTTTCGAACTTTATCTCAATTATCTTTATTTCATTGTTTCTTCATTACACTTCATGCAGCAATTGTTTTCCAAAACCAGAGATTAAAAATGAAACCAAACACTTAAAAAGGATACAAGTTGACTTTCTTTCTCCTTTATTTGGGTCATCAGTACCTCTATATCATCCTCTAGTCGTTTCTTGTTGGGAGCTTTCATACGGCGGAATTCTGAAATAAAACCAACGTATTTGAAGACTTGTATAGATGCCACATTGCAGACCACTAGTGGGTTGATTTTCACTTCTCATTCCTTTGGTTTGGAGGTAAAACATATCATGAATAAAACTTACACATAGTACATGTATTAAGATGGCAAAATGTCAACAATTTTTTTCAATTTGGTTCTGACACCAACCCTAACGAGCTCAGGTTTGAAACATGGGCAAAGAAAGATTTTCACAAACTGATGATACTTATTTATTTATAACTTATTTTAATAAATATGCTTAAAAGCCTTGTAAAACCTTGATGTTGAATAATACATGTATAAAATATCAATTTTTTGATCCTGAGAACAAAATGCCTCTTTAAAAGTTATTTGAAACGTGAAATCTTTACCAAATTCTTAAGATTATATGATGTGCGCTCCACTACTTTTCGAGTTACAGCAAAAATCGTAAAATAACGAGTAAAGGCCCCCATTTTTCAAGATGGCTGCCATGTGCTTCTTTAATATCTACATTTCTAGCTTTACTAATGTCCTATATAATTTTTTTACATTTAAAACATATAGCTATTACAGTTTTACATATTGCACCTAAATTACTGTGAAATCGGCACTAAAATGGCCGCCATTTTTAAACCATCGGCTTTAAAGCAGAACTTCTACCCCCATAGGGTATATGTGTACAAAATATGAACAAAATCTGGCCAACGGTATTTGAGTTATAGCCCTCCGAACTTTGTTCGATGGGATAATTAATCAAACAGTTAAACATGAGCATTATTAGTGAGTGGGGAAAATTTTGGTATTCCTTCATTTTTTACAAATGGATGTGTGATTTTAATTTATCTATATACCAATTGACAACTCTTATTCTACAGGTGTTAATTTCACAACTGTATGACAAAATTAATAATTTTCTGGATAGTCACAAAATAATTAATTACACTGATCGATAAGAAATAATTGGTTGAAAAAATACCTTTTCTGAATTCCTGTTGTATTTTCAAAAGGCGCGAAAGGGTAGGGTATAAAGGTGTCATTAATGCACCTTCATTCCATACATGGTTTACACGTACATCTTTCAGTTTTGCACAAAAAGTACATTTATGTATCTACAATCTACATCATGAGAGGGTGAATATTTTTCTTCAATGTATGAAAATAAAGAAAATCTCAGTGACCTATTTTTCAAAAGGGAAAAAATGTAGGTCACTGAATTTTCTCCTTTTTAATTTTAAGTAAAATGTTTATTAATGCTATTTATACACACTCTTAGTGCCGAACTGAATGTCTTAGACCATGTATAGAATGAGTAATTATGTGTACCTGAAAATAATTAACATGAGACTCAAATTAGGAAGCCATTAATTACGGAACTTCTTTAAGTCATTAACCCGGAATTAAAATTTTGAGCTAAGAGAAAAATGTTGATTTTACAATGGGGAGGTCAAAATGGTTTTCTTGGAAATCATAGAGATCATTGGACGATTGCAAAGAAGCTTTCAAAATTGAATTTAACGTAGATTTTGGAGTTGCAATGCACACAGCCAAAACATTTCCCAATTTATAACAGATATCAATGGCAATTTTCTCAGCAAGAAAATATGTCTATTACTCTGAGATATTCTTGTAAGATGGACACACCTTACTTCGGTCCAAAGCCTTCTCTATATTCCGGCTTTGAGTCGAAAGATTGAGCTGCCTTGGTATTGTAAATATTGTAAATCATTGTGTCACACGCACAGTAAATACGGCATAATAATATGAAATATACCTTTATGTATAGATTTGAGAAACATCAGCACACATCTCCGTCTGAATCTATTGTTATATTTGATTTCTTTTAGCGAGAATAATTTCAAAGTTTCCTCCATTTATTCACGTTCGGAACCGGAAGCCATTTTTAGCTACAGCGAGTAAATTTCACCATCTGTCGAACTCCGAAAAGAAATTTTGAAATATCTAAATCCAGACATGCAATGCTTCATCCTAAATATAATTAATATTCTTAAATATATTTATAAAATTTATTAAAAATGATTTCTAGGTGCGTGTAGCATTTTTACATACGAAATACGATTACATACGAAATCAATGAAGTTACATCTAGCTGTAAGCTAGAGACTCGAGTAAGACACACCCTTTAAATAGGGCTGTGCCGGAACCGGTTCGGACGGTTCGGAATCGGAACCGGAACTTGGTCTCACGGAATCGGAACTTTCGGAACCCCTTTTGGTTCACAAATGAAAATAATTATGTATGAGTGAGTTCGACGGCGATCATGACGATATCGTCGTCCAAGTTTGTCAGGTTAACACTTACCTTTCCTGTCAAGCAAGTTTGAATGTTTTTACGAAAGAAATAGACTCTAAAATCTGTAAAAAGAGAGAAAATTCGATCTTTTTTCTACTTGTTTTCACTTCCGGCTGCTCTGACCATAATGCGCATGCGTAATTGAAAAAGTTTTGAAACGAAATCAACGAAATTGAAAAACTGTGAAACCCAAGGAGGATTGGGTCCCAGAATGCAACATCGATGCTCTCTCGATGTTCTTGATGTCTTGATTACAAAATTTGAATTCAAACTGCTTTTTCGTTTGAAAGTAAGACCAAAATTAACGATTCAAATGTTAAAGTGAACAAAATGGCGGCATATATATATTGTAAGAGTTAAAATGTAATTAATTAACGCTGTTAGATTGTAAGACGTCATGGAAAAGTAAATTTATTCATTTATCTATGAGTATTTTCGCCCCGTCGATTCCTACTTCCAATGAAATCCGAAGGTCAAAGTTCGTAAAACAAAACTTGATTTCTGTTGATTTCTCCGCTATTTATTTTGTTTATGCGAGTAATACACATGCAAATTGGATGTAGTTTGAAGGAAAACATCACTGGAGGAACAATGGTCACGGATATTAACGATTCAAAGCAAGTACTAAGGTAAGGGTCCGATATTGTTCCGAAACCCTTCGGAACATGATATTAAAATTCCGAATTCCGGTATTTTAACAAAAGTCCGCGGTTCGGACCGATTCCGGTCGAATGGCACGGCCCTACGTGACCCTTATCAAATGCCTTGGGAAGGGTTCACAGATTGCAATAATCAGAGGGTCTTTGGAACTATAGATGTTCACCTACAATGTTGTGGTCACTCAAACCAACAGAATGGAAACAAGTTGGGTCAATTACAGTAAACTACCATAAATTCTTATTGAACTTAGACATCTACTGGAAATCCAGTGGCAGAAAAGCAAAAAACAGAAAGTTGTGATATAAAAATTGAGAGAAACATGCAAGTGAAGTAGAGCTAATATGGATGAATAAATGCACAAATCCAGGGCTCAGTTAGAAAGACTCCTAACTGAATCATTGATTCTAAACTGATGATGAAACAATAAATTCCAGAAATGATTTCTCGCCAAAAGTTGTGATTCATCAGGACACATGTTTACAAACTTACCTGCAGCAACCGCCTCTTTATCAACAGCTTTTTCTTCTCCCTCAGTGCTTTCTTCAGCACTAGCCATTGTTCATGTGATTGTCTGTTATCAATTTTAGTGCGGATCCCTTCTACATTCATCAAATTATAAAAAGATTTGCAACTCAAGCTTTTTTTACTCTCACCATCTTGAAAATATTGGTATCACGTGACGTCAGAGTACATGTTGACCCCTTTGATGACCTTTAAAGGTCATGCTGTTCAGACGCCAATTTCTTGTGATATCCTGCAATATGATCAATTTCGCAGTTCGTTTATTATTACTTGATTCATAAGTATCATAATTCAATGCATCTTCAACAAATTTTAGGCGTTTTTACAAAGAAATAGAGAGAAATTGGAGCTAATCAATAAATGTGTTTGGTTTGTGTTTTGATTGCAAAATATCAATCCGCTGTTACACATATCTAGGTCAACATATAGATTCACGTTGAAGCGATCTGTATACTTTTATACATTAAATATCAGGGCATTATATTATTTCACCATTAACTTCAAAAATAATTGGCATATGATACCTGCTTATGCAACGATATCAAGTTTTCATTCATAGTACTTGATTCCGTGCGTAATTATTTTTACGTGAATCGGCCATTTTCGAACATTTTCTTGAGCGGGAACACAGAGTGACGCCATCTTGGACAAAATTGATAGTACTTGCTCACATATTTTCAAGATATCAACGATATTATATAAGATCTGAACATATTGTGTATGCAGCAAGATTGCAGATGTAATCAGGCATTTCAGAAACGTCTTCTTGAGGTAAGTTTTTTGAAAATAAACGGGGAACTTTCATGCCGAACATCGCCAAGAAAAATAATAAAAATTTCAAGAATTTCTCATCAATCTGTTCCTTTATTTTTTCATTTACGATAGATATTGAAATTATGAATAAAAACGTCTTTATATATTTACTCATGTCGAGCTAGATTTCTATACTAGCCTAGGCTAGTGCATATGCCTAGTGTACAGAGATGTAGGCCTAGGCTAAATAAAAGTAGGTCACCAAATCCTCCAAACTTACTCACTTCGAGAGCCATGTTAGATTTTGAAACGTATGGCTCTCAAACGGAGAAGTGAACAGCTGATCAATAGTGACCTTTGAAATCGAATTAAGTCGATCCGCGGCTTACTTTTGGTCTCTAACTGTGTCTTACATCAGTATCACCAATCCGTGTAAGTACAGTTGGGGACATAAATAAATGACAGGTGGATTTGCTGAAGTGAGGATTTCCCATGTTAAAAATAAGAGAATTTACAAGAGGCCATACATCAGTGGATGAGATTATACAAAATGTAAAATATACAAATTTTAAGGGATATATATCTAGACAATATTGGAAATTATGGGCTTTCAGACCACCATAATTAGGAAATGGTGATCGAAAATCGACCTGTCATTTATTTTTGTCCCCAACTGTATTGGAGCGCTGGAGTACTTCTTTATCGATCAAGACTTGTAAATTGTTCATCGAGTGAAAGTTTTTTAGACCTATTTCCAATATGGCTGTTTGCTAGGTGCGAGATACGCAACGAACGAAATGAATTTTGAGAATTAGTTAGGTTCGGACAACCTCCGGAGATTTACGAAAATGTCCGAGCAGAAACTGCCATATTGGAATTTGGCAGTAAAACGATTCACTCGACTAACAATTACAAGTCTTGATCGAAAAAGAAGTACTCCAGCGCTCCAATACTTACACGGATTGATGATACTGATGTAAGACACAGTTAGAGACCAAAAGTAAGCCACGGATCGACTTAATTCGATTTCAAAGGTCACGATCATTGAGCTGTCCAAATGCTCCGTGGGAAAGCTATTATATCAAAATCCAAATAGCTTTCGCAGGAAGTAACTCCAAACCTTTCTGGTCCAGTTATCTAACCCTAGGCTGCTTCTTATCTAGTCCCAAGTTACTTCCTGCGAAAGCTATTTGGATTTTGATATAGTAGCTTTCCCACGGAGCATTTGGACAGCTGAATGATTGTGACCTTTGAAATCAAATGAAGTCGATCCGCGGCTTACTTTTGGTCTCTAGATCTAACTGTGTCTTACATCAGTATCATCAATCCGTGTAAGTATTAGAGCGCTGAAATAGTTCTTTTTTGATCAAGACTTGTAAATTGTTCATCGAGTGAATGTTTTTTAGACCTATTTCCAATATGGCGGTTTGCTAGGAGCGAGATACGGAACGAACGAAATTAATTTTGAGAATTAGTTAGGTTCGGACAACCTCCAGAGATTTACAAAAATGTCCGAGCAGAAAACGCCATATTGGAATTTAGCAGTAAAAACATTCACTCAACTAACAATTACAAGTCTTGATCGAAAAGGAAGTACTTCAGCGCTCCAATACTTACACGGATTGATGATACTGATGTAAGACACAGTAATGGACCAAAAGTAAGCCGCGGATCGACTTAATTCGATTTCAAAGGTCACTTTTAATCAGCTGTTCACTTCCCCGTTTGAGAGCCATAAGTTTCAAAATCAAACATGGCTCTCGAAGTGAGTAAGTCCCAAGACCATCTCCTACGCTTCTTGTCTTAGCGTCAAATCACTTATTCTGGTGACCAGTTCATATGGTTAAAATAACGAAATGATGTGATGTTACCATGTGTCTACTTACCAGTTACATAGTCGGATGACATAGAACAAACTGGTAAGTAGACACATGTTAACATTAGATCATTTCGTTATTTTAACTAGTGTTGTCGCGATTAATCGATACATCGCGATATACATCGCCTAAGCTGATTCTGGCGATGCATCGATGTCTGTTTTTAAAAAAAATTTAATTTGCTAAAAATTTTCCCTTATCTTATTTTGACACAAATCGCTTACCTTTCTCATGTCTTATTTCATTTTCCAATGTTTTCTGATATTCTTTCGCTTTAAAACTGTTTTAGTTAGTCGAAGTGAACCATTAATCTAAAAATTACTTTACTTTCATTTTACCGTTACTAGAAGTTCCCGGATGTACCAGCATACTCTTATTAATTTGTTCTATTCGGTATTTTAGTGCATTGGCGTTCGGTATTTCAGTGGACTTTTTCTCGATGTACGATGATGGCACATCGCGACAACACTAATTTTAACCATATGAACTGGTCACCAGAATAAGTGATTTGAGTAAAGTACTTCATTGAGCCTACATCCAATGGGGACTGGATTTGGCCTAGTTATATACTATTACCTAGCCTTACTTTAGGTCCAAAGCCTTCTCTATATTCCGGCTTTGAGTGATTCTTTACAGTCACCCTGATATTCAGTATTTGTAAATCATGGTGACACATGCACAGTTGTTATTGCACAATTATATAAAACATACCTTTATGAACACATTTGCAGATTATCAGCTTATATCCCCGTTCTAATCAATTGTTATATATATTTAAGGAGGTTGATATCGAAACATCTTGTTAGTGTTTATATATTGTTGTAAGTGATAAATCTTTCAAACTGATGCAATGGACGTAACATTGCTAATGCAGCGAACAACGATTGTTCTAAAATTGTGAGTGCAGTGATGCCAATGTTTTTAGACTAATAAAATTGCATGCGGTTCAAAAAAGTCATGGGGTTCGTTGTACAATGTAGTCCACTCCCCCCAGTTTTCTGCAAGTTAAAATGCTCAATTCTGCAAGTGAAATTAGTGAATTCTGCAAGAAGAAAGGGCTAATTCTGCAGAAATTCAGCGGATATCCGCGGCATTTTTTACGGTTATTATAAAAAAATCAAGATTGGTTTAACAAGAACAGTATCATATATTCTAAAAACATGATTTGATAATCATATTCCTACATGTTAAACCCTGCCACAAACAAATTTGACCACTGAAAGTTCCATTTCCATGAAAATGCTGTAATTAATCAAATTTCACATTTTTCGAAACTTCAAACACGGAGGATCGGGCGCATAATGGGAATCACGATATATGTAAATCAGGTTTTAAGTGTAATATCTCATTGGAGTTCGAAGTTTTCGATCAATAACTTAATAATATAAATAACTGTTATTAATTTATGTCTTTGTTTAACTTTCTGACGAGAACCGAAAGAAAAACTAATGGTTTTCGAACCAGTAAACGGGAAAATATCGTGATAGTCAGGTAGTCAGTCTCAGTCACTACATACATGCTGCCATCTAACGGCAGAAATCAAACGATGGCGTTTAGAATTTTCACTTCGCATAATTTGGGTTATTTCTGCAAGGGATTTGACTGAAAACGTGTCAAATTGTTACAGGTAAGACTGACTTTTTAAACTTTTGGAAAATATATGGATTCTGCGGAAAATTCCGCGGAAATTGACCAAAATAGTTGATTCTGCAATTCCGCGGGCAGAGGCAAATTCCGTCCGCGCTCTGCAAACACGGAATCCTGGGAGCAGTGGTAGTCACACAAAAAGTGATTTTGTACACTGTGCATCTTTCATAGAAGTTCTATCAGAGAATGTATTTGTTCGATATCACTTTCATAGTCAACAAACTTTAAATTTGAGGTTCCCTTGACAACTATGAAAAATAAATCTTTGAAATGGCTTGTTAGATTGCCTGTACAGGTCAATCCATTTTACCATGATATAATTCTTTTGACTAGAAGCTATAAAACAGTAATATTTTTTGCTTTCAGTATAACTACAATCTGGTGTAAAAGGAGAATAGCATCATGTTTTATGCTCATTTTGTGCTGAGTAAGAAGGGGCCATTGGCTAGAATCTGGCTGGCAGCTCATTGGGATAAAAAGCTGACCAAGGCTCATGTGTTTGAAACCAATGTAGAGAGCAGTGTAGAAGCCATCATAGAGCCTAAGGTAAGCACTGATCATCTGCAAAAAAATTAAATGCATGCCAGGGACTGACCTTAACTTTTTTTACGCAAGGATTTGCTACCGTCCACAGCCCATTCTTTTATAAGTCATAAACTTACTGAAGTTAATGACGTTATGAGAGTATTTTCGGGGGGGAGGAGACTTGTAAGTACTCATTTGTTTCGACGTTTTGACAGAATATGTTTTTTTTCCTTTTTGTAGAAACATTGACCATACCATGCAGATATACCTCTAGAATCACTATGTCTCAACTTTTCATCTGAACATGGTATAAAATCTCTCAAACCTTCTAGAAAGCATGATATTTTTTTCATGATGTTTTCCTGTGCTGTCTACAAAAACAAGTAGCAAATTGCCATATTCAGGTAGCAACAAAAATACCATTTTTTAGACTGATATCTGTCTCAATCTTGTCTTATAACAAATCCCCGGTTATTCCCGCTTTTTGTACTGAACGAAATAACCATTTTTGACTCATGAGAATCTCGGTATGTTTCACTATGGATTCATATCAACCAATCAGCATTGAGATTGTTTGTCGCTATCGGAAACATGATGAAAAAATAACGGAGTGGTAAGTTCCATTGATTCTATGCGATGGAAGGGTTGAAATACATGAGATTCTTTGGTTAAGATTTGAGGTAGCAATCATTTGTTCCCGCCCACCAAGTTTTTGGAGTAAAATGTCAAATCAGGAAGCGAATTTGCTATGATCCAACCATGCATTTACAAGTATAATGATATGTATGTTGCAACACAGGAGAAATCGATCAACATTATATATCTTTGGAAGAATGGTTTTGATGATTTAATTCTTGCTTTTGATTATAAATTACTTGTCTCTCCAGGTAAAGATGGCCTTACGTACATCTGGTCACTTGTTGCTTGGTGTGGTGAGAATCTACTCTAGAAAGGCCAAGTATCTCCTAGCAGATTGTAATGAGGCATTTGTCAAGATTAAGATGGCGTTCAGACCAGGTGTAGTTGATCTACCTGAAGACAATAGAGAAGCTGCAGTTGCTGCTATCACATTACCTGAAAACTTCCATGACTTTGACACAACACTCGCAGATCTTAAGTAAGTTGCATTTTATCTTAGATATCATATGTATCATTGTATCTTATATATCATATGTATTTCTTAATATTATATCCAAGAAATTAGTAGCTTTCTGAGTAAAGTATTATAAGTAGTTGAAAAATAATTGTATAGTAACATGTCTGAACAATCGAGGTTTCAGAATAGTTTAAGTTTTAGTCAAATTGATTTGCTCCATTTCTAGTGATATAGATGTGCAGGCACAGTTCTCAGTTAACCAGAGCCGTCCAGAAGAAATTACAATGAGGGAAGACTTTGGAAATATTACTCTAGTCAATGATGATGGTTTTGGTGAGTCATTCTGTTCTTTGTCCTATATAAATTATTCTAAATCAAAACTTTTCATCTTTCGTGTTAGGATTGATGCCTTTGCTTACCTAATTAAGATAAGTTTAAGAAACAGTAACTGATGGTGATGAAGATAATTTTTGCCTCAAATTTAAACGTGTAACTTAGCCTGATAATGTATAACCATTTTGTCATTTTGATAGAATAATTGAAGTAGAAGTAATTTGAGTAATTTTAAGCTGGTAATTTCACAAAACTTGATTTGATTGTAGGTGACATTGGGTTTGATGACAGAGAGCTTTTGCGTGATGAACACATAGATGACTCCCTTTTCAAGAAACCAGGATCTTCCAGTATTCTTCTTGATAGTTCACATAAGAAAGATGATTCCTCTGTCATAGCACCTCCAGAGAAATCCATGGAAGTGGATCCATTCCAAGCGCCTATACAAGACGATGGTTTTGGTGGAAGTATGGGTGGGGCAGATATGCTAGGTATGAATAGAACTTTAATTGATCATAATTTTGTATCACCCAACTCAAATATTGACTCTCTCTTTGATACTTATGAAAAAATCTCATTATGGATAGATCTGAAATATCATTGGAGTTCACTGAAAATGCTATATGGGGAGATTCAACATTTTTTGAGTGATATGCTCAATTTTGATAGTTCTAAATATTTTATCAAGTTTGACATTTTATTTATTTACAATTAATATAACAATCTAACAGATATATTCAAAAGTTATTTAAATTAACCATAATATTTTGATCACATGATGTGAGAGCATGGTGTAACTAACAGTGTGGGAAATTTGTGTCTTGTAAATTTTGTCCAAATACCACTTTGAAACACTCTGGGCAAATTTTTGTTAAGATCAGTTATTTGTCCAGTCTCAGGCCATATTCCCACACTGGTGTTAAATCTATTAATGTTTCATTACTATAAGCTGTTATTATTGATGTACACACATAGTTAAGAATTAAATACATTAATTAGTTAATAACAAATATGTAGTAAGTTCACTCCACTGTTCTATTGTTAACATGTTCCACATTACCCTGTTATATAATCAGATGATGATGCACCTGGCGCAGAAAGTTCAGACGATGATGACAACTTTGGTGGAGGCATGGACCATGAACTGTTTGGTATGTAACTATATGGCATGATATTATGTAACCAGGATTTATGAATTTATCATATTTTTCATAAATGTGTGAAGCGAAATTATGTTTTTTAAAAGCGCAAAAAGCCATAAGTAATAGATGTGACTATTCTCTTCAATGTTCTGTTTTGCTGAGCTGTTCCATTGTTTGTGAAAATATTTAAACTTAGGCAAAAATCAAATGTGAGGTATTGACTCGTCATTGTATTTCTTTGAGAATACAGACATATTGTGGATACAGTACAGAATGTTTACATTGCTTTCTTAATGCTTGTAGGTGACTTTGATGGGGGGCTGTTCCAAGATGCTCCAATGCCAGAGGTACCTATGGCCCAAGATGTAGAACCATCAACCAGTAAACAACCTGAACTTGAAAAGGAAACATCAGGTAAACACCAGTTTATCTGTCAAAACAGAATCTTTGCAACCAAGGGTTGCCAAAGACCTGAAGGAAATTTGATAAGAGTTAGGCAAAAGATTTCCAAAGTGACGTCCACAAATGGTGTTTTATCATGTGATATAAGTCATGCAAATCTTGTTCATCCACAAAGTGTTAGATAGTCAAAGCAAAATCAGTGACCTGATGTTAAATGAAACAGAAGCACTTAGTAGGGTACATGTATTTTCCAAAAATAATTAAATTCAAATAGTAAAGAATTTTCTTTGCTGATTATTTCATATTTGTATTGACTCAAATATGTGTGACAAATTGAACTGCTAGTGTACATTTTATAAAAATTTAATGAAGAAGATCATTTCTATTTGCAGAAAAACCTCTAGATTCAGAAGAGCATGATACTTTTGGCCACACCATAGAGACAGAGGCTCCAAGTCATGCATCTTCTGTGCAGCCAGACCAAACAACCCTAGTGCCTAATGAGGAGGAGGCCTTTGCCCTTGAACCCCTAGATGTAACCACAGTAGCAGGTAGGTGAAGTTTTCATTTATAGGAGCGATATGTTAATTTTTCACCCATGTAAGAAACTTGATCTTGCTAATACTTTGTCCTCCACCAAGTAGATATGGGGATTTGCAAGACTATCTTAGACTGAAATTTTATTATGGTGAGATTGTTTTCATTCAAAAATCAAAGTGATGGCCTAATAATATTTTCTCATTGAAAGTGTTCTCAATGTTGTCTAGTGTCTTATTATATTGCTTCCGTTTTTTTATGGTGGTAACATGTTGTTATAGTCTCCAACTTACAGTAACTACTTGCAGATGGTGAGATTTTGTCATGCCTTGTTTTCTTGAATAGGAACTGAAAGAAAGGCCAAAAGGAAAAGGAAGCTGATTGTAGATGAAGCCAAGGGTATTGCTAGTGACACGATGAAGATGCAACTGTCTGACACCTCAGATATTGTAACTACCTTAGATCTGGCACCACCCACTAAGAAACTGATGCACTGGAAGGAGACTGGTGGTGTTGAGAAGCTATTCTCCCTCCCAGGTCGCAGTATTCCCTCCAAGAGGCTGTCTAGGGTAAATATATTTGGATTAAAGGGTACTTCACAAATACTAAGATTGATTTTTTTCTTGGAACTTAACATCCAAATTTTTTTGATTTACTTTATTTTTTCCAGAGATTCATTTTCAGTGTTTGGTGTCTTAGTCACCATTTGAACCAATGTTAAATGTATAACGTTGTTATTTCAGTTGTTTGGTCGTAATTTGGTGACGCGACCTCTAACAGATGAGCAAGAACAAGAAGAAGACAGGTTAGAGCTGGAATCTCCTGAAATAAACAGAGAACAGACAGAAGAACAACAACCACCAGGTAATTATAGTGTATTACACATAGGTACTTGTCATAGTGTTGAATTCAAAAGCGATTTAAAAAGATAGAATTAGTAAAGTTGTGAACCTCTAGATCATCATATTTGCAATAGGAAAATAACCTTAATATCATTAATCTTTCAGTTGAAGATACATCCGTCATTCCTGAGCTGTCCACTATAACAGAGGAGACTTCACGAGTAGATACATCCACAAAGGAGAAGGAACCATCTAGGAGATCCACCAGGGGAGACAAGTCTGGCTCTAAGACACCACTCCAGGAGCCTGAACCAGAACCTCTACCAGATCAGACTTTTGCACAACCAGAGCTGGAGATGCCAGTTGAAATGCCTCCACTTGAAATGCCTGAATCTGTGAAACCTGTAGAGAGGGAAGATGTAAGTTCAAGAATATATGATTTATTGTATCATAGCGTGCGGTGCAAGTCGCGAAGAAAACTAGAGGCAACTCGAATATGAAAATGGAGCCAGGAGTCAATAGAAAAAATGCATCTTTTGGAGTTTTTATTTCAGCTAAAATTGTGTGAATTTCCTTCCAAAATGGTCTATTGATGCCTTAATTAACACTAAGATCTAGGTTAGATCCAATTGTTGCTATATTCATTAAATAATAAAAAGCTTTATTTCTCCTTAATCACATATACAAATATTTTATTTTCTATTTCAGGAGGAAGAAGTGAACGATGAGAACCTGACAGCTGAGGAGCAAGATGAACAAAGGTGGAACAAACGTAGTCAACAGATGTTATACACACTCCAACGTTCACTACAAAAACGTAAGGACTTTACCTTCCAGGAATTGTTAGTGAAAAATTCCCGCAAACAGGCAGCTTCTAAATTCTACTCACTACTAGTGCTACGTAAGACAGACTCTATCACCGTGAAACAGACTGAAGCGTATGGAGATATTTTAATAGGAAAGGGACCAAAGTTTGCAAAGGTTTGCTAGATCGGGTTAATATAATGTTGCCATAAGTTTAATATTCAGTGGATTAGCAATGGATACACTGTATTGTCATTTGTCAGTGTATTGTCAGTGTCAGATGGAAGTGCTATGGGATTGACTGTGATGGTGGATGGGAAATGGCATTTAGGGTTGGCCAGTGCTAATGCCTCCCACTGGCGTTATGGACCAAATATGTGGTTATCACTTATCCAGTTACAAACTGTGCTAGGCCACTCTGGCTACATAGGCTGTGTCCAGAAAATACCTGGGATCTGGTGAATACTACCATGTACTGTAACTGTATAGTGCTGGGCAATTATACGGTCATCCAAGACTCATATCAGTGTAAACCAATGGACAATAGACATAAATATCTACCCATTGAAATATGTTCATGCCCATAGGGGTAACATAAAATATCTGTAGTCTGTGAAAAATCTGTGAATGAAGACAGGGGTGAAGAAAGAAACTGATGTCATGTATCAGCAAGGTCATATTAATGTAAAATCACATTGTAAATATTTTCATAAAATTCTATCACATATTTGTCATGTATCATAGAATCATCCATGTCTTATAAATGAACTGCAATTTTTTATTAAATATTTATTATTTTGTCGCAACATATGTGGTTGTTAACAAAGTCAACACAATTAACTTAGATGACTTGTATATTCATGGTTACACTTGAAATGTTCTGGTACTTCTAATTTTGGCCAATTAAAGGTTGTATATAAAGATGAAAGTGTTTTTCACTCCTTTTCAAAGCCTCATTATAGCATTCTGCTGTATATTTATTAGGGGTCAAACGGTTAACCGCGGTTACCGCGGTACACGATGCTAGGACGGTATTTTCGGTTCATAAATATGAGATTCGGTTCATCCACGGTTCGAGGAAAAATTGAAAACTGAAATTTTTTAGACTTCAATATTCTCTCTTTCGTTCGACATGAACTTATTCTTCATGTATATATTCCTTAAAAACATTACCCTGCGTGCAGAGTCTAGTTAAACTACACTCTGCCTAGTAGAGACCATATTACAGTTTAGTAGCCCCGCCCCCACGACGGGTACCGGTGACAGTTTGGGTAATAATATAAATCACTTCTGACCTATGCGCTGACCTTTCTTCCACCATTCAGCGAGCCTGAACAAACATACGCCAAATGCGTTCTAATTAAATATGCGCATGTCATTGGTCAATTCCGGGCTCAACGATGACGTCAGAAGGAATGACCATATATAGAACGTCGGTCAAATTTGGCCGACGAACACTGATTGGCGCGGTGAGTTCACAGGTTTATTTTAGTTTGAAAGAGTGAAGACGAAGCTCTCTTTTAAGAAGTGAAGTCAAACGAATGCAAAGGGTATAAAAACATGTTTATAGCAATAGAGAACATTCAATTCTTACCTTAGATATGAAACAGATCGCTCACAAATCGATAGACAAGTAATTGTTTACATTTTTGTGACTATAAATAGACCGGAAGTTGGTCTCGCCAGATTACGCTATTCATAGTACAATTAATTTTGCTTCGTGGAGGTGTTTTGTCTGTTATAATGAGTTAGTTTTTAATCAATATTATTTAAAAAATACTACAATTACAGAAATTATAACATTACTAATGTCTTTGTTAAAAACTTGAAACATATTTGTGTTTAAATCTCCCGCACAATCGCAGCGCCATCTGTGCTGATTCAGATGAGTTGAATACAGATCTCTTACTTGGTGTACAGTATTCGACTCGATCTTTTTATGCATGTTCCCTGGGCTATTAGTCATTGTTAGTTACTGCTTGTGCTACATGTAGATCTCAGCTCTTATCTGACAGAAATCTTATCAAGGACAGAAAAATCTAAAGTTTAAAATTTAAAGTGGGCCACTAGGCCAATAAACTTTGCTTTGTCAAGTCAATTTAGTAAAAAAAAGGATAGTGGGACCAGGATAGAAAGTGACCGACTTGGGCAAGGCTAGATAGAAAGCTAAAACCTGTTTCTTTATGAGCTGTCTTTACAATTTTTTAAGGAAATATTACCAATTTACGAGACCCGCGAGAACCGTGAACAGAACCGAACCGTGAACCTAAAAACCGTGACCGAACCGAACCGTTGGAATTTTGAACCGTTTGACCCCTAATATTTATTATTGATTTTTAAGCACTTGAAATGGATACTCGGCTTTCATTCCATGTAAAGAAAACAAAAATCTGAAATTATTAAATCTAATTGATGATATTTCTCAGAAGTCATTTTCTAAGCATTTGATATTGATATGCACCCTTTAAATAAAAAACTGTAAATTCTTAAAAATTGAAAAAACTTACAAAAGATACTATTAGGTAGTAAGCTAGGACACAAAAATGTTTTTACCAGTGAACAAATTGAAATTACTTGTTTCTTATGTATTTTTATGTGATACTTCAGAATTTTTTTGTCTGACGCGCCGTATCCGGGGCGAAAGTTGCCAAAGTGGGGTTTTAGACCCTAATATAGAAAATAACAGGGGGTACTTTATTATCCTTGAATTACTTTTTCAGTTGATCCTTAATCATCACAATAACTTTACTGGAAGTTGTTAATATCATTCTTAACTAGTATGCAAAGTTTCAATGATCTGCCATTAATGGTTGTCATGGAAACCATGATCTTTGTTGAAAAAGTCCATAATTTAGGTAAAACCTTTACCTCTACATCATACAGAATATGCATTATTTTTCAAATCAACAGATATCAGAACATGTTAGTACTCTAAAAATTATCAGGACAGTTCAGACATTTGTTTAAATATAATGGATATTGTTATTCACATGATTGGTAAGTGTCAAAGACCATACAATTACATAGGTGATCAAAAGTGGGCGTCGCCCTTATAATAGTAGGTGATTACCATTACCTTTAAATACAGATTTTAAGTTGACTTGAGATACAATTATAATGTACTTCTATTACCATAATCTATATCAAGCAATTCTGGTAGATACATATTAGTGTTATAGGTATTACATCATGCTAGGGATGGGGGGGGGTATGTGGTGGGGGTACATGGGGGTAGAGGTAACCAGCCTTATATAAAACTCATATTTAAAGTTTTAGTTTCATGTGGTACATCTTTTGGATCTTGCTCTGATTTATCTCAATATATAGGATATTGCAATTTACATTATTGGAAAGTGTCAAAGACCATACAATAGTATAGTTTCCATATAGCTTTTGAAATCTCGCTAAATCTCGTTTTTCGTGAGATTTTAAGAGACTTGCATATTAGACCTCTAATGACTTACATTACCTTCTTTTAAATGGCATATTTGAATTCAGTGAAATGTTTTCTCCTTTAATAGCTTTGATTTACACAGTTATGTAATTTGAATAATTTTCTATAACAATTTGAAAAAACTTGGGCCAAATGTCCATAGATGCAATGCTAAAATTCTTTAAATCCGTGGATTATTTGTATGTCAATCAACATTTGCATGTTTAATCACATCATGTACATAAACAGGGTCATCATGTGGTATATCATTCAAGTTTTATACAGATCTAACAAACACACTTTGATAAATCATGAAATTAAGCCACTTTTCCAAGATTTTAGCATGTAAACGAATGGAGCTCTAGCCCGAGTTAAAAGCTGAATAAAAGATGGCAGCACGAGATTTCATTGATTTTTCTGCTATTTAGAAACTATCCTATTAACAATACAAATGTGATCAAAGATGGGCTTTGCCCTCATAATGATAATAGATTACTACCATTTTCTATAAATATGGAGTTTAACTAGGTACAATTATACTGAATTTCTATTACCTTAATTCATATTAAGCATTTCTGGAAAACACATTTAAGTCTTGATGTTATTCCAACAGGCTGGGAGGGGGGTTCGAATGTGGGGATGGGGGGGCAAAGCTAGTCAGGATTAGTTATAAATCTCATCAACATAATTTTGGATCTTATAGGGTATATCTTCTGGGTCATCTTCTGATTCTTCCCCTAGTGTTAAGATATCAACAATCTCTTGTGGTAGAATATCTATTGTTACCTACTGAACTTCCAGATTTTTTAGAATCATTAAGTTTCCACCCGTGCCCATCGGGTCCTGGAATATTAGGTTTTTCAAAATGGGCTATACGCCAGATAAGTGCCTGGTAGTTGGCTCTTGCTAAGTGATGCATTGGGGAGTCTTAACAAGGGGGAAGTAGACTAATATCTGTTCCTTCATTGTCAGTTATTGTTTTAGTATGGGGCCTAAACTTCTCTTTAAATAACACATATCTGGCTTAACACATATCTGGATTTGGGATATTTGAGGTTTCCCATACTAGTATTCAGGGTGTTTCATATGTATGCACCCCCCCTCTAAACTCATACATGTAGCATTGCCACCGTATCATATTACATATCATTTTGTGCCTTATGGAAAGTTACATAAGATTCCAAAGTTTCAGAATCCAGGGGTGTCACTGACAAAAGTTATAATCTAGATTGTGGGTACCGGTCATTTAGACGGCAATTTCTGGTGATTTTGAGGACAATTTAAAGGACAAATTTAGTTTCCGTATTGCACATTTCTTGCTATTGTCACCATGGCAGAGCTCAGTCCACATATCAGTGGCAGTTATGCACAAAGAGGTATAGACAGGATTCATGGTGTGGCTTATAGGGAGTTCAGGGACCATGGGACCACCTTTATCGCCATAATTGGGTAGCAGACAAAGTGAACAGATCTCCAGACAGGCATAAAAATCCTTACAAAAGTGCTTATAAATGACCCCTTACCCACATATTTTGTTGGATTGTATCTTTTTTCAGGGACACCTCTTGATTCTGAAACTTTTCAGTACTAATTAACTTTTCATAAGGAACAAAATGATATATAACATAATACGGTGGCAATGCTACATGTATGAGTTTAATGTATAAGGTGCATACATATGAAACACCCTGTATATGGTATATACAAACTTTTCTACTTTACTGGTTGTTTCGTCATTTATGTCTGCTGAGAGTCCTAGTCCTTTGAATGTGTCTGTATGATTCTCCACCTTTGCCATTGTTTTGAAAGGTGTTACTTTGCCCCTCCGAACCATGGCACTTACAGTGTTACACCCAGTGAAAGTGTGAAGTGCTGGGAGGGCTTCACATATTTCGGTATGAAATGATGAGAAGAGGCTTGGCAGCAACTTAACCAAAGGGAAAAATATAATGCTAAGAAAATGCAAGGCCAAGAAATATACTGACTATGAGACACAAAATTATGTTGATGAGATTTATACCTAAGGCTGGCTAGCATAGCCCCCCCCCCACACCCACCCATTCTATCCCCCCACTTCAAGACTTATATGTGTTTTCCAGAAATGCTTGATATGAATTATGGTAACAGATATACAGTATAATTGTATCTTATAAGTTAAACTCCATATTTAGAATTAAGAATAGAAATGTCAGGGAAATTGATTTAATTTCCAGGTGCTGGAAAGGTCAGGGAATGTTAAAATTGGGTCAAAAATGTCCGGGAATTTTGAAACAGTAGATATGTCAGGGAATTTTGTATCAATGTTGAAATATAATGTTCCAGCAAAATACATTTTAGGCTATGACAGGATATCAATGAAATCCAAATTCTAACATTCAGTTGTTTCCACAAAGCTGTCTGTTCCACAGTCTGGTCTTACATCAGTCTATTCATCTGCCCATCTGTCAAGGCAATAACTCAAATATCAGTTCACAGATTTTGTTCAAACTTTATGTACTGATGCTTTGGTCATATAGGGCCTCTGCTCAAAAAGACACTTTCACCATTTTTGGTTCAGATTAATTGTGCAGATGGGCACATGCTCTAGAAAAAAGGTTGTTGCTACTCAAAAAGTTGCTGTTTTCAGAAGAAGCATGATTCCTGATAATACAAATACCGAATATTTTATTTGGTATCATAGGACTATTCCGTATAGTGTCGCTACTAGATAAGGAATTTCTAATATGGTGTCATGTCTTGGTGTGGATTTTCCCAAAGGGAGAAGACAATAGTAATGCCAGGTTATTGTTATCATATAATGTTAACAATGATCAGTAGTTGACAAATTATAGTTTGAAATGCTTAGAATGCACCATTTACAATGTAAATTTTTAAAAATTCCGGGAGGTGAACCGCAGTATTCCCTTTTGGGTTTCGCTTCACTCATAGTGATGCAAACCCAAATAATTTCACCCCCTTAACATTTACTGGGTACTCCCTGTACAAGTATGTTTACCTTTAACCTTATGCAATGTAAAATCTGTAAAATTAAAAATGTAATCTATCAGGAATAAATTGGTGAATAAGATGGCTTTTAGAAGTAATTCTAAGTTACCGGTATGAGAAAATGGTACTAAATGAGAACCCCAAAATGTTTCATAATATGTCTTGTCTTAAATAATACAGTTGTTTGAGACTTTTTAGTGGGATGGGCAAGACTTTCCTTTTTGCCTGGAAATGTCAGGGATTTTCATTTTAAAAAGGTGTATGAACCCTGTTATAATGAAGGCAAACCCCACTTTTAAACTAAAACTTTATATATGAGTTTTATATAAGGCTGGTTACCTCTACCCCCCCCCCCCCCCCCATATACTCCCCCCATCCCTAGCATGATGTAATACCTACAACACTTATACGTATCTTCCAGAATTGCTTGATATAGATTATGGTAATAGAAGTACATTATAATTGTATCTCAAGTCAACTTAAAATCTGTATTTATAGGGAAACGTAATCACCTACTATTATAAGGGCGACGCCCACTTTTGATCACCTATGTAATTGTATGGTCTGTGACACATACCAATGATGTGAATAACAATATCTATTATATTAAACAAATGTCTGAACTGTCCTGATAATTCTTAGAGTACTAACATGTTCTGATATCTGTTGAGTTGAAAAATAATGCCTATTCTGTATGATGTAGAGGTAAAGGTTTTACCAAAATTATGGACTTTTTCAACAAAGATCATGGTTTCCATGACAACCATTAATGACAGATCATTGAAACTTTGCATACTAGTTAAGAATGATATTAACAACTTCCAGTAAAGTTATTGTGATGATTAAGGATCAACTGAAAAAGTTATTCAAGGATAATAAAGTACCCCCTGTTATTTTCTATATTAGGGTCTAAAACCCCACTTTGGCAACTTTCGCCCCGGATACGGCGCGTCAGACAAAAAAATTCTGAAGTATCACATAAAAATACATAAGAAACAAGTAATTTCAATTTGTTCACTGGTAAAAACATTTTTGTGTCCTAGCTTACTACCTATATTGTTTTCATATTCATTTCCAACTATACATTTTAGTATGTTGACAACATGTTACATATTTCAAATCAATCATAAATATTAATCAACTTGATATAAGAATAGATGTAGTCTCTTATTTTGTATAATAAAATTTTTAAGTGAAACAAAGAATCAGTTTGTTAGGTTTTTGAATTGCTATAGGTAGATAGAGATGTGTGCAAACTGCAACTTTGCTTCTACAATGGCTCTTATTTGTTAAAATCTGTTGTGAAGCCAATTAATTTTAGTTACAATAGAAGTCTGGATGCAGTTTACATGAATCTGATAGATAGTGGCATATATTTAGATGACCCAATTAGTATAGTACTGAGAACTATCAACTTACTAACATGAAATATTACATCTTGATATTTCGGAAAAACTATGATATATTGGCTAAATTGATGATGTCATTGGTTGTAGGTAGAAATCTGACCTTGCAAAAACATGATTAACTTATTTCTAATTTAAATAAATACAACCTTTGACATCACAGTGCAAGCCAATATATCAAAGTTTCTCTGATTATCAAAAGGTGGCAGGATTTATAGGAAAGATCTACAGGGTTTTCAAGTAAAGATAATTTTGCTATCAAACTTTTACAACTTGGTATTCATCATTCAAATTTTCAGAGAAGAAGTATTTGACATTTTCTGACTTCCCTGATGAAAAAATTATTGAGATATAATGAATAATGGCAAAATAGCTGTTGTCATAGTTAGTAATGCTGATACAGGTTCTGCGGAGCAATTTTAATAGTTCACAACGCACTAGATTTTGTTAACGTTAGCTTCTGTCCTGTTTATGTTTTGATCATAGTTATGTGGCTGCTCGACATTTTTAATAACGAGTTATCATTCAATTTCATGTTCGAAGTAGTTCCCCTTCGCTTTCACACACTGTAGCTGGTGTTATCAGGTTATACCCACTTCTGTGGAACCCATCTGGAAAGTCCTTTGTAAGCGGAAATTGAACGGCATTCTGAGGCCCCATAGGACTCAACTCGAACACATTCCATCAGGATAATGCGCTGTCGGATAGGTCACAAAGGGTGCAGGAAAACTATCCAGAAAAACTGTCAACAATGGAGATAGAGATTCAAGGTCAGCCAACATATTCTCCTGACAAGGCATTGTGCGATTTTGGGGATATTTTTATGTTTGAAAAATTGTCTGTGTGGTTAGATCCAGACAAACATACACAAGCTTCAGAATGCTGCTCAACGTTCGCTGATGGGTTCCACAGAATAAACCAGAATTGGGAAAAATGACACCAGCTACGTGTGAAAGCTAATAAGAACTATTTTGAACATGAAAAGGAATGTTAACTTGATGGTAGAAATATCAAGCAGCCACAGAAGTATGTTCAAAACAGACAGGACAGAAACTAGGGTTAACAAAATCTACTACGCTGTGAACTTTAAGAATATTGCTCAGCAGAACCTGTATCCATGCTGCTATGACAACCACTTTTTTGCTCAATAATTTTTTCAGGGAAGTTAGAAAAATGTCAAATGTGTCTCTGAAAATTTGAATGAGGAATAACAAGATATAAAAGTTTGAGAGCAGGGAGAAGTGATATGTCAGCACAAGTGGTCACATATTGTTTTATTCTTCAACTTTTTTGTGGATGGTGTTCGGCAGTTGGCATCTGTAACAAATGGCTGCTGGTGATATTTTGCACATTATATTTCCTTACATAAAAAATTTCACAATGAAAAACATTGAAAAAACTGATTTCCTCCATTTAAAAAAAAGTAAACCAATTTTCATTATGTCACCACCAAAAAGTGGTGGTATATCGTTATGGTCTCTGTTTTTTTGTGACGGCGGTTGGTGATCGGCGATCGGTGGTTGGCATCTGTAACAAATTCTTAAAACTTCCAACAACTTAACAAATACTGTTTAGACTGACTTCAGTTTTTTTCAAAATCATCTACACGTTTTCAGAAGTTCAAATCTGACTTTAAATTTAAGATCTGACCTTCATTGACCTTCTCAAGGTCAAAAAAGGTCTTTCAACTTGCTTATCTTTTTTCAAAATCATCTAAAAGTTCAAATCTGACTATAGATTTGACCTTCAATGATATTCTCAAGGTCAAAAAAATATTTGACCTTCAATGACCTTCTCGAGGTCAAAAAGGTCTTTTTCAACTTGCTTCAAATTGACCAATTTTTTTTTCAAAATCATCTAGAAGAAGTGCTTCAAATTGACCAATTTTTTCAAAACTGTTTACAAGATCTCAGAAGTTCAAATCTGACTAAATAGATTTGAGATTTCTAGTCGACCTTTTCATGGTCAAAAAAGGTCTTTGTTGAACTTGCTTCAAATTGACCAATTTTTATTTTCAAAATCATCTACATGTTCTCAGGAATTCAAATCTGACTTAAGATTGAACTAAAAATATTGTGAGCAACTAGGTGGTGACATGTTGTCATGCTAATGCCTTGTTAAGATTTTTTGAACATTGTGTATAGCCTGATCCTTGCCTTTTCAGAAAACTTAAAATCCTTGGGAATTCAAAGTTCAAGTAAAAAGTTGTAAATTGAATTGTATCACTTATTGTAAATAGAAGAAATGGTTGGTTAAATTTGCGATCTATAATCTCATAAAAATTAACAAAACAATGTCAGATAAGCTAACTATAAGCCCTCCACTCAGAATATAATGGTTTATATGGGCGTCCAATCTTAAAGAATGCTCCTTCAAAAGAAGCCTACCAGGATAAAACCAATTGATTGATTACAGATGAAGTTTTATATTCTACTTGAAATATCCATATTAATAAGGTGTGCCCAACAATTTACTTTTACAGCATTCATATTAATTGGGAGTCCACAAATAATGTACATGGATTCGTCGTTGATTCGTTCTTGATCTGTTAAATAAATCCAGCAAACAAACTGTAATATCAAGTAATTTTGGGTAAATACCAAGTGTACATGAAACTAGCCATATGGAATGACTGAATTGTGCAATGTTTGTGTATTTAAACACATGGCACCTGCACTCTATAGTTCTGTCTACAGTTGCCGAGTTCTTTGTGTGAAGCTTTATGCAAATTGTACAACCATATCATTTGTGACATTCGAATTCATTTGTTGTTTGATTATGGTTAAGTTTCTGCTTTATTTTCTGTCCTTTTCAAGCAGTGTTCACTGAATAAGTTTGCTATTTCATATGTTGTTAAATTCCTTGTATTTATTTGTAGCTTATGCCCATCAACTGAAAATAAAAACAAAAACACTCATTAAAAATTTGTAGACTCAATCAAATTGTCAAATAGAGTCATGATCAGACTGTTTAACCTGTTCTAATGACCATTAGGGTGGCTCAAAATAATTTTTTTTTGGAAATGTTATGCTCCCTACGTGAATCGAGTTGCATTTTGAGGTAAATATCACCTGTGATTTTTTTCAAATTTTTTAGTCAACTTTTAGGGGTCCCCCATAGCCTTTGAAGTTTGCTCATAGGCGTAACATTAGTGGGCGTCGCCCAAAATCGTACTTTGTAGAAGTTTTCTTCTAGAGTGATTTATTTATGTTGTTTAAAGAAAAACAACATTGTATATGATATGATTAGATGTTTAAATCATCATATTACTCTGTTTCATCATGTGAACTTATATATAAGGTTATACTTACAATATCCTATTTACAAAATATCAGGTACATTCGACCAGTATAATTATTTGAACAAGTACAGTTTTAGAGAATCATGTCTCATATATGATTTGGTATTGTCATTATAATGGTTTAAACTGTAAAAGGTATTTTCATTTTTGACATTTAATGTTTTAAACATGGTTCAGATCAGATTTTCTTATATGTGACACTCTTCCTCTATGATCTGAGCGTACAACACATACATTGTCACGATGCGCCGCGTCATAGGTCATTTGAGAGCATTCCTGTACCAGCTTCACTGCTTGTTCAGCTGGATCATTCTCAGAATGCAGGTCTTGACAGAAATTCTGGGTTTGAATATAAGTTGCTCTGAGCGCACAACACATACATTGTCACGATAAGAGCCAAGATCTCTCAGTTACAAACATTGCTAGTGATGGTTTAACATTGCCTAATCAAGCAGCAACTGGGTTGAATTCAGGCTGTCCTGGTTTGCCAGTTGCAAATTGTACAGGCCATGGGATGTTGAGCAGTGCTGTAGCAAGCTCCTGCTTCTCCTCTCTTGCTCTGTCTTACACTGCCAAGAGCTGCGACCAACCTGGAGCCTACCACCATGTCAGGTTCATGGGGAAGAGTCTCAACCTCTTGAAGATATTCATGCTCAGCCACTTATTTGTCCAACTTACTCCACAGCAACTGCAGAGGATAACACAACTTGTGGGATTTGTGGTCTGTCTCTACGGATGGTATTTCTTAAGTGCCCCGTTGACAACCACAGCACCTCTTCACGGTCTCAAGTTCTGGTATCATCTGCAGGAATATCTCAAATGACCTGTGACGCGGCGCATCATGACAATGTATGTGCTGAACGCTCAGATCATAGAGGAAGAAAATCTGATCTGAACCATGTTTAAAACATTGAATGTCAAGAATGAATATACCTTTTACAGTTTAAACCATTATAATGACAATACCAAATCATATATGAGACATGATTCTCTAAAACTGTACTTGTTTAAATAATTATACTGGTCGAATGTACCTAATATTTTGTTAATAGGATATTGTAAGTATAACCTTTTATATAAGTTCACATGATGAAACAGAGTAATATGATGATTTAAACATCTAATAATATCATATACAATGTTGTTTTTCTTCACACAACATATATAAATCACTCTAGAAGAAAACTTCAACAAAGTACGATTTTGGGCGACGCCCACTAATGTTAAGCCTATGGGCAAACTTCAAAGGCTGTGGGGGACCCCTAAAAGTTGACTAAAAAATTTGAAAAAAATCACAGGTGATATTAACCCCAAAATGCAACTCGATTCACGTAGGGAGCATAACATTTCCAAAAAAAAATTATTTTGAGCCACCCTAATGACCATATGCTTGATATACCACTTCCATCACCAAAACATTTGATTCTTTTTTGCTCTTAATAAATATAATGGTCCAGGACACTTAGATCTTTTGATCCAATTTTAATAAACATGAACATGCATGTGAGGCAAACTAATAATATAGACTGGCGAAAGTTAATTTTAAAGTTAATTGATTATACTAGTTTTATGTTGTTCCTTCTTTTTTTCTGCAAAAGTAGGTGAAAGTTATATGAGAAATTCACTTCAATATTTCAAGATCCTTGTCAACATTGAAAAATCTCTACATGCCTTAAACTATAAAGAGTCAAACAAACACCTATGTACCTCATCAGTCACAAAAATACAAGGATCTGACCCAGATAATTAACTTCCACATCTAAACTATGATCTAAAGATATCTTACCAAATTTGACATCAACATTTGGGTCTGATCCATCAGATTTGACATCTATTTTCAAACTGCATTTATTGTTTGTCTCTCTGACCCTCTGGGCGCTTATTTGGAAGAGAAATTCTCTGCAACACAAAATTGGTCTCATATTAAAATGAAAAAGAAATTTCTTCCTGACATAGGACCTGATTTGGGAGAACCCCCCCCCCCCCCCAGACCACCCTGGACGCTCTTTTTTCACTTCGCTCAACTCATGTTCCGGTGGTGGTGTTCTACAGTAAAATTTTAATTGTTTGGAACTACTTTGAATTTAAAAAATAAGCAATCAAATGACTATATTGCAACAGCATATAAAAATAGAAACATATGTACTTGTCCTAACTTTTGTATATTTCAGATAGTTATGTATAATGCGCAGTAAAGCTGTGGCCTTTTGTAATTTAGGGAGTTTTCGCCATGTTAATTTTTACGAAAATAACGTGGCAGAGAAGCATCAAAATATAAGAGGCCACAGATATGATAGCTAAACTACAAATCAAACTAAAATATACAAAAGTTAGGACATGTATAAATGTTTCTATTTTTACATATACTGTTTCAATATGGTCCTTTGATTGCTTATTTTTTAAATTCAAAGTAGTTCCAAACATTAAAAATTTTACTGCACTCATAAAAATAGCGCTACGCCCATGACAGTTGTGCAAGTTCCACTCACCAAGATGAGCTAATTTAGGCATGATTCAGAAAATAAAGAAATAACTTTATTTTTTGAATTTATATTTTCTGTGCTGTTATAAATGGACATCTACAGTTGGGAACATAAAGAATTACAAAAGCTAAGAAAGTACATGCTGTCGCACATGTAATAAATTCTCACCTCAGTGTATTCAGTGCTCTATTTTCTCTGTCCTAGTAAGTCCACATATAGTGGAATTTGTGTCCATAATGACAAATAAGAACTTAAAAATTTGAAGTGGATATTCACATGTTAATGCCGACTCTTCAAATGTTGAGGTGAATTTAGAGCCCGATTGCGCCCCAATGTGGATTGGGTCCCAGAATGCAACATGACACGTGCCAGCTTTCAAAAGACGTTCCGCCATTTTGAAATCTGTCACGAGTAAATAAAGTTAACTGATGTTGCATTCTGGGAGTCTTAGAATTTAGCTAATTGTGACAACTTTTGAAGGTTGAGATTTATTTTTGGCCCTCACTTTACCCAAGTTTCGCTAATATGTTCACTCCAGTCCGTACTGTGGGTCATTTAGTTTGTCAGGCGTGGAAAATTCTCCCATAGATATTATAATCAGATTGACAACCTGTAGGGACGTTCAGGACTTTTGCCCTTTGAGTTGACTTTCAATTATCACCCACCAAAAATAGAAATTTTTTTTGAATAACTTTGTACAAGTTATTCTTAGTCTTTTAAATTATTTAGTTGTGATAGCTACATACCTTATAGATCTAGTCTTTGAATGGAAAGGATTAAACTCCACCTTAACATTTTTAATTTGCGCTAAAGAGAGATTCTTCAACAATTTTGTCAAATGTTTTTGAGAATGCATGATGTTCCTTCAACATTGACAATTGACCTAGATATTTTCCTATTTTGTGAGCTAATTATTGCACACAAAATGCTTTTCTAGAAGCATATGCATTGGATCTTTGAATTATTTGTCGTATTATCTAGAGAGAAAAGTCCCGAAAATCTCAGATAAAATTAAAATTTGTTAAAGAGTGCTGCGGCTTTGAAAACTTACGAAACTTTAAAATAAAAACTCTTCTCTTTTTACTTCGTCGTCGCTATTTTTAACCTAAAAACATGTTTCGGAGGTGTAGGGCATTACAAACAATCATAAAACAAGCAACTTGCAATCGACCTAGCGTCAAATATCAAGTTTTGAACCATTACACCAGAAAGGTATGATTTTATCTCTATTATCGCCCATTCAATTATTTGCCATTATTTCAATTTATTTGATGTGCATATGCCACCCCATGATATTTAGAAGGTCTGCCATCTTAGTCTACTATAATATATAATAATGAAAGATCATACGTCAATATGTTGCACAGGACCCACTGGCGGATCAACAAGATAACAAGGGGGGGGGGCAAATTTTGAGTCAAGAGCGCTTGCAGGGAAAACATTTTGGGCCCCTAAAACCCAAAAATGGGCGAATATTTTGAAAATATGAAGCCCATTTTTGATAATTTGGCCAGTTAAAAAATAAATTAAAGATAAAAATGCCAAATAATGCCCTAAACGGTCCAAACAACCACTGGATCTGACAGTGGGGCCGTCGCCAAATTTTGCCAATGAAAGGGCTCACATTTCAAAAATTCCAGAGGGGTGTTTACATTCGACAACTTTTGCCCAAATTCACATGTGCTCAGACTGGTAAAAAAACTGCATGATTTTGAAAAACCTTTACCCAGGGGGATGTTGCTTGAACCCTTTCTATTACAATCTCTAGATATTGATTCTCGTATCTAATGAAATCATTCATTTTTAGATAAGAGACTCGATATCTAATCAACCTCTAAAACATTTTACCATGGGGTTTCTCTTGAAAGCCTGTGATTTTACACTCACGACCAATGGTAATGATCAGGGAATTGGTGTTTCATGATGAAAATCTCATGAGTCCTACATTAAGTATCAGAAATGTATTGTTGTATTATAGCACAGTACTCCATTATTTTATGTGATATACATGTTCTTAGCACTTTACTGCTTTTCTCTAGATGGACTGCATGTATGTGCCTGCTACAAACTATGGTGTAATTGCCACTGCAACAGAGAAAGTAAAAGATAAACTTGGAATGACTCCCATGAGATATCCAAAAGCTGTAAGTACATTAATAGACTGAGCATAGACCAATAATGAAATAGCTTAATATCCTCCTTTTTTGTGAAATTAAATTGTAGCGTATACAAAATTATTTGAAAATATTTTCCAACTGGCTTCTAAATTCTAATTTTAAATTTATTTACTTCATCTTTGGAAGTGGAAATAGAAATGTATGTAGAAAACTAGAGATCAAATCTGCATATTTAAGATGCAACTGTAACACTGACGAGAGAAAAGTTGAGAGTAAATTTCTGAAATATCACAATTTTGAAAGAGCCTACTGTAATATTGCTCACAACATTCCTTGTCATACAGTCTTTCTATTTTTCTAAAAGGTTCAATAGTTCAATGGGTTGCATGGCAATAGTGTCCCCCATTTCAATTTTATTCAAATGATTTTGGATTCTCTGCATCCTAATCTCTGACAATATCCATATTTGATGATCTAAATTCTCCTTTTCAGACAGTAAAATTAGTTACAATGGAAACATTCCTATGCTTTTTGAAAAGATTGCTTTCAAATTTTTACTGATTTTGTTGCTGCCACTTTAATCTATACAACAATTGCTTTTCAGAAAATGTATTGGGGTGCATACCGGTTGTATATGTGTGCAGTTGAACTGATAGATTCTGATTATTTTGTTAAAGGTAAGTGCTGCATAGAATGAAACTTTCATCTAAATTCCACAGTCTAGTCTAGAATGTAATTTCTTGGTTATCAGTTTCCCTGACTTTTCATTGGGATCTTTTGAATGTTAACAGCAGCATCATGTAACTGTATAGTATATAGGCTACAGTATGTCATATACCGGTACTTTACTGTACGTACTACTTGTCTTTTGAATCCCTATATTTTCAGAATTAGGATTACCAGATACATTTAACTCATGGTTTCTAATGACAGAACTGCATCTATGGTAAGTCATCAGATTTTGAAATCTATGTGCTCGCTGGAGTTTTGAATTTGGTAATAGCACAAGCAATAATTCATCTGCTAATCTTCTGCCAATTACACTGATGCGAGTAGGTAGTTGCTAGTTTCACCACCAGGTGGCTAATTCGGGGTAGATAACATGGCAGGATATAAGAAAATTCCCTTAAAGGCCCCATATAAAGTTTAAACCACTTTGGTTTATATTATAGTCTTACCTAATGTTATCAAAGGGTGGTATGTGAAACTTTTCAATTTAATTTAAAAATGGTGATTTTGAAGGACTCTTTGTTCGAAAAATTGTTAACTTATTTCAATTAAATTTTTGTTGTCACCTGCATATATTAATAAGCAGTATTTGCACACCAATAGATACCATACTCCCAAATCTATTTTATGTTGAAAAAATTAAGAAGATTGGTTGAAGAATAAGAGAGAAATGAACTCACAAACGCAGAAAAGTGGTTCAGAGAAAAGGGTATTAAAAATGTAAATTCTCATTGAAACCAATGGTAGAGAAACAAAACAAAAAGATAAACACTTCTTTTCAACACATATAGGCCTTTATTTGAATGTTATATTTGATGGTCAATAAATTTAAACCTTTGCTACTAAATGGCGGAAATTCAACTATTCAAAAATTAAAATACCAATAACTTTTTTCAGAAAATTTCCAAAGCATCTTTTTAAGTCATGATATACTATATTTAGGTGGTTGAACTTTTCATATTACCCTTGTGCTCAAACTCACCAAACCCCCTTGGCTAAGGGCCTGAACCGTAACATCTTTCCTATACAATATGTTCCGTTGCTATACTTGCAATAAATGGATTGCATATTAGGGAACCTGTTGGTGTTCAGAATAGAAGTATGTTTTTACAGAATTGTTATTATAGTATACTGGTATATAAGTACACAATCTGTATAAATTGTAGTCTTCTTTGTGTTGTTTGTATACCTGGTGTTTTCATCCATATAGATATTTGGTTCAGTTCAATTTTGATTTTGCACTGTGTTTTGCAGGATGATAATGGTGCGGCTTGGCTCAGAGGGTCGAGAAGGGCGCTATGTTAGGAATCAACTCATACAGGCTCTCTGGAGTGACATCGAAGTCAGGTCAAAGAAGATTGGGGTGAGAAAGATCTTACTATTTGACGAGAATATCTAAATTTGTATTATTCGCTGTGGTTACAATTCCAACTTTTAATTCTACTATAGCATGTGAACTTCTTCATATTCTATGTGATTGCCTTGAGTTTTAATTAATATTGCCACATGTGTGTTCCGTATTCCGTTAATACCTGTTCTCACTACTTGTGCTATATTATATCTAATCCATGTGACATATTGTTTCAGGAGGGAGTATCTTCCACAGTAAGGAAGAGTGGGGTGCAACAATTGAATGAGCATTTCCAGGGAGCTTTATTTGGTTATGATGAGGTATGTAAGTTGTTTTTGGTGTGCCAACTTGAGTTGTATCTGATGGGTTAGTGTGCTATCAGATGTGTCGGTGTTTTAACAGATGTGGAAGTTTTAATGTCAATGAAATGTCAATCTCCTTCTATTTTTATTTGATGGCCATTATAGGACATGTTTCATATGTGCTCCCTGGCACTGAAGACAAACTTTGATTCTACGCTAATCATGGCATTAATGTGGTAGTTAAAAGAAAAAACAATGGTCCACTTTTTTCTGGTCACCCTGTAGTGTAACTGTGTTTTAACTGAAATGTCAGAGATGTTTCAAAAAAGCATATCGTTTTTATACAATGTTATTACTACCATAGACCTAGGATGTAGAAAGTCAATCTATCGTGATATTTTTATATTCCAGGGTCTCCTTGGTGATGATTACATCCTAAGTGGTGCCATCTGGCGTAATGTATTCAACAAGGACACTGATGAACCAGAGAAAATAGAGACAGTTGTCCAATATATCAGGAAGAATATCAAATACTTAGAGTCTCAGTCAACAGAAATTATTCTTGTCAATGGTATTATATCCTTTTTACCATTATATGGGGAAAAAGAAGAAAAAGAGAAAAATGATAAAATATTGAAAATGATCTTGAACTCTGATGCTGTGAACACCAGGTGATGCAGGGTTGTACAATAGACTTTAAACATTAGTGAATACAGTGAAACCTGTAAAGACCTTCAGTGGTCCACTCTGTGTAAGTCGACTATTAAGCCTCAGAGACGTTGACATTGTCAATATGTAAGCAGATATTTGTTGACATAGTCTCTATATAGTCAGAAAAAATGTATCATGGTTTCAAAATTGTTATTTATAAAAAAAATTGTAACACTACCTCTACCTCATACTCATTACTCATGTTATTGTGCTTATCTCGTAAAATCTAGTAAACAGTTTTCATAAGAGGTAAGATCACCAATTAGGTATTTCTAATGAAAGGAATTATGCATGTAGAATATGAAATGAAAATACACTAATGAAATAAAAATACAAAGGTTCAATAACTTGCAAAAATTGTATCTGTGCTTGTTCTTCATTTTCATTAATTACAATACTATATTATCAATAATATTATTATCAACAATCGACTGTATACAATATTTATGAATTTTTATTTATCCTACAGATCCGAGTTTTCAGTACTTTCATCACTTTGCCCAGCTGAATAATTGCATGGGCTCTATGGTAGAGCCCATGATAATTGTAAAACCCGAAAAATTGTAATAATGGTTCACTATGTAAAATATATAAAAGTAAATCTACTCTCGCAATATTGTTTCCAAAAAGAATGTAAACGAAGGAACAAATCGGTTGTTAACCTGGTGTACCCTGTGTGCAGAGTCTAGTTAAACTACAATAATCTATGAACACGGAGCTCTCTTTTAAGAATTCGGAAGTCGAACGAATGCAAAGGTGTGGATAGAGTGTCAGTTACATATCGCATCGACCTTACAAGGTAAAATATACTCTACAAAAAGTACTAATTTAAGCATACTGTACATGATGGAAATAAAACCGAAAGTCGTTAATCCACTCCTGGAAATAATTCCAAGAACAGAAGAAGTGATTTTCAGCCCCTCAAAAATGGAACTTCATGTACATTTCAAATATTAAAAGAACAACATGCTTAAATGAAGTCTCGCTTTTGATCTTCATAGTATTTCCCTGATCTTTCGTTTGAGATCAACAACAGCACAAACAGATCACTAACACATCAGAGTTAACACTATGCACGCAGTTTGTAACACTGACAAACTGCGCGGATATAAACACTGCATCATACAAGTTTTTTCAAACGTCATTTTAAGACATTTATTCTCCATTGTTTTATATATAGTTTCATACGTCTATTTGGTGGCGATTATATGATTCTACCATGTGATAGCGAAGGTTATGTCTAGATGAACGTAGGTTTTAAAATATAAGCAGATTAATAAAAAATTGTCATCGGTCTTTCGATTACCGACACATAAGTTAAGATATCGCATTTTTCACAGAAAAAAGAAAATACTATATTACTAAACTATGTGCAGCAGTCGTTTCTCCCAGTATATGCAAACACAAGGGCTGAAAACTTAAAACTACAACAAACAGCCATTATGATGCAACACTGTATAATTTGAACACGAAAGCTCCTTAGGAACCTTTTATTGAGATAACTAGGTTTACATCAGGAAAAAACGAGTGCTACTTGTAGTAAAGTAAGCTAGTCTCCACATAGCTTAATGAATTTACACAGAAAACCTAGCTTGTATTCTTCCAGTACTTTTTATTCTTATGGGAGTCGTGTCCTCCCCGTCTGCCATTTTTAAATATGCGCGCAGTTTGTCAGGGTTAAAAGCTGCGTACATAGTTCGCACGTAGTTTGGGTACCGCACCGTGACGTGTATTCTGGATGCCCATTGGCTTATCTATGGTCACATGTCGACGATATGAATTAAATGAACTAATTTATTGAGAAGTCCTAAATCCCCTGCTTGCAAGGAAGATGAAAAGTACTAGGACTTTTATCTACCGCGGCTAGCGTCTGTACGTGTTAAAAATTATTCAATTTCGAAATTAAATTTTGACTTAAACTCCGGGCTTAAACTAGTCCTGTTTTTGTGCACGAAACGTTTCACTTACGAGCCAGTGCTATAACCGTACCTTATTTTGATCTGATCACTGGGTTTTTGGGAAAGGCATTGGGTGTGAGATTTATCCTTAATGGCAGTATTAGATAATGTAACACAATCCGAGTAATACCGCGGAAAGGTAAAGTTCAAAGTGACGGTAAAGTAATTTTTGTACACATCACTGATGGACAAACTTACCGGTTGGAAAGCTGACTATATCGGCGATGAACTTGTAGAAAGCACATGCTCAAAAATAAAATACATGACGAACTATGGAAAAACTCAGCATGTTTACTAAAACTTTTTAGTTCTTCTTATTTTTCATAAAATACCGATGCCCCCTGTACAATTTCTTATCTTTTAGTTTTTAGTTTTATGTATTTTTCAAATATAAGTGACTATAAATGAGTTACATGTAAACTGTAAATAAAATTTAACTGTGAATAAATATGAAAACTGTAACTTGACTGAGATGGATAATATGAAGGTGGTTAATGGCAGGCGGATTAATGGTATGATCCGGGGTATGATGGTGAGTCTCTGTACGTCTCTCCCGATTGGTGAAGTGGCTGCCATTCTGCTGTTCTAGCCGTAGCCATGGCACAAAAACATTGCATCTTTGAGTTTAACTTTTTATGTCCGATATAGTTGTGATTGGTACCATCTCTTGACTACATGTAACAACTTATGTTATAGTGCCGTATATTACGGTACATAAATTAACAATCGGATTGATAATTATGTTAATTATCATATGAGTAGCCGAGACAACACAAGTCCCAAGTCTGTATATTTACTCTCATTTTTTCACTTTTAATAGTTAAGTCACCACATTTTGCATGCAAATTCCTTGGAAAAATCCTAACATAGAATTCCAATGGTTTTGATTATTTCTTTGTTAAATATAAGGAAACATTTGATTTTGATTGGTCTATACTCAGAATTTTCCATTTTGTGCAACAAATGCAACATTTTGACAATATTTATAAAACTCCAAGTTATAAATGGCAGATACAATATGGTGTATCTAATCTTATTTGAATAACTATCACTTATTTTTTGCCAGTCATCAGATCGTGCATTGGGAGTACCGCAATGAGAAATGCATTCATCGATTGTGGCAAGTAGTGAATTGTCAAAAGAATGTCTGAGTCGTACCATTATTTTGCTGCATTTTGGTGCTTCTTTTTACATCATTTAAGGTCGTTTTGGTACCACTGTGATGTCATAATATATAATTTGATGTCATAATACGGGTACCAAATTTAAGCACATATTACAAGCTTTAAGAGTGATACCAAATATCATTCATTTGATTAAAATCATGGTAACTGGAATAAGCTCAAAAGTTATGCCACTCCCCTACCCCATCCATTTATCAGGCCATTGAAACATGCCAAAATCTCAAATAATGCAGACATCTCAGTTCATTGGTCGTTTTTGGCCCCGTTTCTGCATACCATTTTTCTCGGAAATGTCTCAACTACCCAAAAGAGTTACATTTGTGCTGAATAAGAAAACATTTGGTCATTTTGGAGTTCATTACACCAAAAGTAGTGAATTTTATTAATTTCGTCAAAATGTTGCATTTGTTACAAAATGGCAAATTTGGGTTATAGGCCAATCAAAATCAAATGTTTCCCTATTTTTAACAAATACATTATAATCAAAATTCAAAACCAATGAAATTCTAAGTATGTTAGGAAATTTCCAAGGAATGTGCATGCAGTGCAAGTGGTGACTTAACTTTTAAAAGTGAAGAAATGAGAGTAAAGACAGACTTGGGACTTGTGTTGTCTCGGCTACTAATCATTATTTTATTATACGACGGTTACCAATTTAAAGTGGCAACAAGGCCTGTTAGCTTCTGGACCCGCCAGTGCCCACTTATAGAATATAGAAGTTAAGATATACTTTGTTCCCGGGGAATTATTTCTTTTTTTGTACAGTGTAAATAAGTGGGCAGACCATTAGGTTTATTGAATACGTTTATTATATTGTTTTACATTTGAAATGTATACCTAACAATAAATATTTTCGCGTGAATGATATTAAGACGTATCTTTTTCATCCCTCTGTTACAAATGAGAAGAAGATACGGATGTATTCCTGTAGCTCAGTATTAAATTTTCCCATAATTCATCACGTGCACCTTGCAACTTCCTTTTCCGTTTAAGATTTTAACAGGCATCATTGTGAGTGAAAATAATCCATAATATCTCAAAATATCTCTGCTTCTGTGTATCATCGGTCACTTGTTTTGAGTTTATGCCATTTATTTATACTAACCAACATATATATTGTGTTGTTATGTCTATTTTCAGAAGGACGTCCGCAAAAATTGACCAACATGTCTGATGCGGAAGGGTAAGAATTTCTTTAAAAAAACATTTTCATTCAGATTCGTGAGTTCTACATGAAATTAAAATAGTATTATACTGCATTGTGTTGTGTGACAGTATGGTGTTTGTAAAATGTATCCACCATTTCATCTGCTTGGGTTCAAACCAGTTATTATTGGTATGGGCCACGTTCAGAATTTCAGTGACATTTATTGGAAAAATCTATCGGTTTGAGTAATCCCTACAACGTGATGGTATTGTTTATTTGATAATGGATTAATTCCCATTACAGAGATGATGCCGGAGCTGCTGCAGCACCTGTTGCAGTCGACTCTGGCCCAATGGATATGAACACAGCTGTTCAGGAGGTACTGAAGAATGCAATGGTCCATGATGGACTCTCAAGAGGTCTCCATGAATGTGCTAAGACACTTGACAAGTAAGTTTGATATATGTTGTGCTAGTGTTTTGTTGACTTATGTTAAACTCTCAACGAATTCCTGTGGCTACAACCACTCTACCAATCCATTTTTACGCTATTTGAATCGGTACAGGGCCGAAGCCAGGAAGGGGGTTCGGGGGGTTTGGGCGTAATCCCCCTGGCCTAAAATTCTTCCAAAATTATGCAGTTTTCACCATTCTGAGCAAGTGAATCCCCCTTGCCAAATCCTGTGTACGTTTGTTTTGTAGTTTAGCTATCATATCTGTGGCTTGTTATATTTTGATGCTTCTCTGCCATGTTGTTTTCGAAAAAATTACAAAAGGCCACAGCTTTTCTGCACATTATACATAACTCAGTTAGGACTTGTACATATGTTTCCATTTTTCGTTGGAATAAAGTCATTTGATTGCTTATTTTTTAAATTCAAAGAAGTTCCAAACATTTACAATTTTGCTGTAGAGTACATTTCATTTGAGTTGTTTGTCAATTAAACCGTCAAAACAAGGTGCAGTTTCTGACCTATGGAAAAATACACTCGCACGCATCTTGAATTGGCTAGTTAATGTGTTGCCTCTCTATTTTGATGCTATTCTGACATAAATTGCTATGGCTGAAATTTCCTAAATCCCTAGTCCACATGGTTTAGTGCACATAGGTAAAACTTATTTTAATGTGAATTAGTATTATTTTATATGATACTGTACGGTGGTCTCTTGATTGCTTCCTTTTTATTAGGTTTTACAACAAACAACCCAGTCGTTTTGCAAGTTGTCAATGAATTGTGGAAAAATAATCTTGTAAAACACTTCAACATGAAAATTTTTGATTATCAAATAGTGTTTGCCCAATGATGAAGACAATGCTCCCTCTTCTGAATAAACAATTCATGAGGATTAGCTTGAACCCCACTGAGGACAAACATAAATTCAAAATGCTATTGTACTGGATGTATGTCTGCTTAATAATAAATGGTCTCTATTGAACTCTTGAAGATCTCAAACAATCAATGGAATCAGTTTAGTTTTCACTAAATACATGATTGTCTTTATTTTAGGCGTCAAGCTCATTTGTGTATCCTCGCTAACAACTGTGACGAACCCATGTATGTCAAACTTGTTGAAGCTCTCTGTGCTGAACATGGAATCAACCTCTTGAAGGTAAACTAGAACTAATACTTTCTGGTCATATGTTTTTTCACCAATGGTTCATTTTGCTCTAAAATGGCCTATATAAATATTTTATATGACAAATAAATCCCAATTTATATCATGCTTGTGAATTATTTTTCACTTAGTGTTCCAGTTATGATAAAACATTTTGCAAATATTTGGGGTGTTTGTCAGGATGTTTGCCCAATGATGAAGACAATGCTCCCTCTTCTGAATAAACAATTCATGAGGATTAGCTTGAACCCCACTGAGGACAAACAAAAATTTAGCTTGTTTGAACAGAAACTGTTCACTTTATAACGTTTAAGATGGTCATTTGTGAAAAATATTGGATGAATAACATCATTTTTACTCTTAACATGTAGGGTTATGTATCTTGAACTAATGTGGATTTGTTCACATTTTAGGTTGAGGACAATAAGAAGCTAGGAGAGTGGGCTGGTCTTTGCAAGATCGACAAAGAAGGCAAGGCAAGAAAGGTTGTTAGCTGTAGCTGCGTTGTTGTTAAGGTCAGTATACATTGAGATAGTAGCATCTGAGCCGTAAGGTTTGGAATTGTTTCTATTAGCATTTGAAGGCAACAATGATGTATGGATAATCCCAGCTCGCTTTGAGTGAATATCACACTGAAGAGAACTTGTTCCGACTAGCTCACAAAGTCTTATCTGAGTTGCCTTTTAAGCTCACAATAGACCATTTTGAATGTATTAATTCTAAGACAGAAGAAAGATAAGTAAACAAATTATGTATGGCTATTTAACTTAAAGACCATTGTCAATACACAGTTATGAAATATGATTATGTAATATTTCAAGATGATTAATTTGCCAAATTATCCAGAAAATGTTGAAATTGCCAAATGAACCAATAAACAATTAAACATGTACATGTATATAAACTTGAACATGTTGTGCTTCCAGGATTATGGCAAAGAAACACAGGCCTTGGATGTTCTCAATGAGTACTTCAAGTCTAAGCGATAATCTGCCAGTGCCATCACCACCTGAGACTGTACAACAAGCAAACATTTTAGTGACTAAACCTAAAAAAATATAAAACACCACCACTATATTTGATTGAAATTGCTTGTTAAATTGCAGTTCAATAAAGCGTGGATTAAAAAAAATTGAAAAATATGAAATTCTGTGATCAGTATATATTCTGCAAACATTGTAACAATGGAGCTTCATATGTGTTCCATTCTATGAGCTTGAAATCAACATACTGTTACTGTAATAGTAATGAAGTCTTATATCTTTGTCCTTAAACATATGTTTATACTCACTAAATAGTGAAAAGTTTCCGGTAAAGAGCATTCCTGTCATTTTCCCAGTCATATTCAATTGTTAAAATATTACTGGTAAACAGTAAACTAGTACTAGAAAATAAAATGATAATATCCTCAATATGACTCAATTTTTTGGGGTAGCGCTCTTGCATCCAGCTACATGTACAATGCGACAAACTATGTTATCTAATTTTGAAATAACTTCCTCAATCATTGTCAATGAAGGTGAAATCTTCAGTATAGCATGAGATCATGGTGTACATACAATACCTTACATCATGTACGTAGCATCAGACTCGAGATTAAATCGTGCCTGTGCCTAGACATACAACAGAATAAAACTCCATGATTTCAAAGTTGTTGATGTTTTGAAGTTATACGCTGTTTCGCGGAGTGAATATTATGTAACAAAATTCATGAAGATTCCATCATAACTGAGAAAGTTTACCAAAACTAAATGGTAAAAACCTAATCAAAGGCCCATGGGCAAAAAGTCAATTAAAACAATAATCTGATAATTCATAACTAATTCAACTTTAATTGTAAGAGAGCAATGGCAAATGATCCTAAAGGAAATTCCATATTTTGTAAACTCCTGCTTCAATCCAGCTTTTACATGACACCAATTCCCTAATCCATATTCCAATGATTACCATCACTTTTGGGACACTATAAACTGATAGATGTATAAACGTATGTGAAGCTCCAAATGTTCTGGGCTACCCAAGTATTCCAGTTGCCCAAGTATTCTGACTTGGCCAAGGTATTCCGGGTTTACTTATTTTATCAAATAAACTTGATACGGTGATTTTCAATTTCTAATATCAATTTTAGGTTTCTACAGAGGTGACTTGAAACTAGGCTAATGAAACCACTAATAATGTGGCTGCCTCGTGCACAAAAGGCTTTCCATTTATTCATATAAACTAACAGTGTACCCATTGGGGAATGTAAAAGGCCCGGTTGTTCGACTTTTCCACCATGGGACACTCCTGAGCAATAGAATATTTAGACAGAATATATCAATATATTCATAGGCCGGTGTAAAAGGGTAGGTGGTCCTTTTGGTCCTACTCTCTATTGATTTATATGGTGACCTAATTACAATTATTTTCCTTATTATTTATACACAGTCAGGGCCAGTTAGGGCCGTAAGGTAAGGGGACCATTATCCCCAGGGGACCATAATTTCTTTTACACCAGGTGTCAATTTCAGCATTTTTGGAAAATGGGCACCGATTTAAAAAAACTGGGGTCAAAACTTTCAACAAGCCAACATTTTAGGACTCTCTTTTTTCATCGTGGCATTTTTCCAGCAAACTTTTATTTTTTGCACCCTCTCTTGTGAATAACGCAAATACGAGTAGGTAGTTACCAGTTTCACCACCAGGTGGCTCGCTCGGGTCAGATAGCATGGCGGGTATAGTAGAAAGCTTCCTTTAACTTAAATTACATCTGTTTTAGTGGTTCAATTCTTATATAGCCTTTATGTATCGAATGGTTATGCAAACTAAAGTATGTCCAGTAAAAGAAAATGTTATATGTCCAATACAAGAAAAGATATTTCACTTTTTGTGATTTTGATGGGGTCTATGGGGAATCAACCCGAACTGGAATCACATTTTCAAAAAATATTAAATTTTCAAAGTTGATAAACAATTTTTGAAACCATATTTTCAGATGTATTTTTACATGATAGATTTCAAATATGACATCACTTTGACTGAATTTTGAATATTTATTGACGTAAGTCAAGATATTTTCGACTCGCATCTTGTCTATTATAAGATATGATAAAATAAGCGATCTCGGAACACTTGGGTTGTCAGAACAGTTGGGCAAGAGTCAGAACACTTGGGTAGCACAGAACAGTTGGGCTTCCACAAACGTACCAAATGTGTAACATTTTAGAAATCTGAAATTTTCAATGTTAGAATTCCATATTGATAATTGGTGGCGTATGAACAAATCTGTCAAAATCTGATTTTCTAATCATGTTTTATCGATTTGCACTATTCTATACATTACAAAGCGTTGCGCTTTTAATTAACATGATATTCATTATTAGATATTAAAGGGTGACGCATATCGTTTAGCAAATCGAACGCTCGTTTCTAGTGTTGCTCACCGTTTAGTATAAAAGGCCCGATCCCGGAATAATACTCAAGGGTTCACAGGCTCGAGGTCGTTGTGTCAACACTTCTAACTGTTATATAGCATAAGTATATTATAGATCGTCACATATTTATAAAACGGTGATTTTTATTTTGACAAATCAATTCCACATTTATGGGTGAAGTTTCAGGATCTTCTATTTGTGTATAATAAGGAAAAATTGACATCTAAATTTCCCCATAACGTAATAGCACACAGCTTGGTATATGAAATATCCTACAAATGAAACAAAGCAGTTCTAATACAAGGATTTAGTATTGGGTGTTGTACATATTCTTTGAACGCAATCACTCTATGGATAATGTTTTCAAAATCATTATAAACGGATTACTTTATCTCAAAGACAATTTCAATAAACTGGATTTTACAGAAGTCCCCTTATTTCTTAAAAATGGACTGATCCAGTCGATTCGCCTGGAGCCGCCATATTGTTTTTATACGGGATGCTTATCGGAACCCTTTAAATTAGCTTTGGCTAGAGGTCCCATCTCGTTTATTATGGACATCTCATGAATTACATCATACTATAATTCTCCAGTAGTGTAAATTTACGCATCATTTATCATGTTTACAGGGCTGTCAACTTGGGACCACCTAATATGAGTGACTTCAAAATGTTGGACACCTAAGTCCAAATCTGAACACTTTTGTCCAAATTTTGAACACCTTTGGCCAACTTTTAAACACCTTTGGCCAAAGTTTGAGCACCTTTGCCAAACTTTGATCACCTCAAATTTTTCCAATGAACATGCGTGACATATACGGGATTCGCGTGACAAATCCGAACAAATTGCGTTCGGTTTTTTTCAGACGTTCGTATTTTTACCGTATCGTAAACATATTTCGAAAAAATTTCTACAGAAATATTTTTGCGTGACAATTACCAGGGAAAATGCGTATTTGCGTGACATTTTCTGTCACGCAAAAAAAACTGGCGTGACTTCAAATTCTTCAGCAAATGCGTGACAAATACGCAAATTGCGGGACAGTTGACAGGCCTGTGTTTATGAACATCAGTAATCATGGTAAAAAGGTATGCCTACACATGCATGTCTGATTTGATTTAGATTACTAGTATACATAAAATCGTACACAAAAAGGTATATGAACTAATACTTAATGATACGTTGAAAAAACTTTTGATTGATTGAATGCATTAATTTTCACCATTAAAACCTTTACAAATATTGAAAAAAAGTTGTCAGCTCCCACCATTTTTCAAATAAAAGTTCAAATTTTTTAATCATCAAATATTAGATAACTAATCAATGTGCCACTTAGGATTTATCACTCAGGTGGTAAATGGAAAGTGAATCAAGTTATGTGTCCAAGTTTGTTTTTCTTGGGTGACATCTATAAATATAAAATAGAACCAGATTGTTATAACCGGACTGAATAAAATAGCATGATTTATTGGTCATTCATCTCAGTGATTTACATCATTAACGGTGTAATAAATAAAATCTTATATAATTCTTGTTTTGACAATAATAATGTAAAATAGTTGTGACTAAAATTGTGAGAAGAAATATTGGGTTATCAAAAGTGATATTGTTTTCTCATCGGAGAAAATGTTGAAAAGTTTTGATTTTGTTGATTTTCTACAACTCGCTCAAATAAAATTGAATAAAAGTCATGTGGCTCTTACATATGCCGGGATTTAGTAATCATTACAAGGTTTTACACTAAGTAGTCAATATGGACAAGTATGAAAAGATTCGAGTGGTTGGAAGAGGAGCATATGGGTGAGACTGTATTTTTATTTTTTCAAAGGTTCAATCAACAGAAGAGGGTGAAGAGTAGTATGTATCCAACAGACTGACTAGAAGTCAGTCTGTTATGATGTACTACTTTCCTGTGGAAATTGCAGTGAAATTTTTTGCACAAAATTATCAATTAGAGGAACCATTTCTTCAATAAAATAAGCATTCCAAATTTTCAATTAATTAGTAAGGTACAATTAAATGCAATAAAAAGTAACACAGCATATTGTCAAGTGGAAATAAGGCTAGTTGAAGTAAAAATGTGCAAATTAATTTTACCAAATCGGCCATTTTTAATAGCACTTCCTATGTAAACAAATATTATAAATTACCAAACTTTAACATAGGTGCCTTATAGTCTGAATATAATTCAGACTGAATAGGATATAGTCTAGGGTGAAGAGGGGAAACCCTAGTATGTATCCAACAGACCGAATATAATATTCGGTCTGTTATGATTGATATATTTCCTATGGAAATCGCGGTGATATTTTTTGCACATTAATTTCTCGTTTATTATAAGAATGTTCACCTTGAAAATTGGTGAATATGTTGAAGAGATGTTCATCTTAAACTAGAAGCAAAAATATTTGTATAAGGCGGGTACAAGTTGATATAAAATAATGAAATGTTCAGACTCACCGAAACTTCAGGATGTGTTCATAAGTAGATCGCGAAATCAATGTCAAGGACGTTTGAGTTCACGAGATCCAAACGAGATATGCAAATTTTGAACTTTGACAACACATGACCACTTGATTACCTCGGCCTTCTTCATGAATATTTCCGCTCTATTTACTATAAATGAAGAAAATTAATCGGGATAATGATAATAAATGACTAGATCTAATAAATTCCCGCACAAATGGAATTTAGCAATACGCTTCCGTAATGTTGCTCCCGCTCCACGTGTTATTTGTTTACAAATAGACTGACGTCACTGGCTAAATCTCGTTTATCGTGAGAATTGGCATTGCCAAAATGGCTTGACCTAATCAATGGCTTCGCTACAAGAAGCGTCTGTACATTTTATGAATATCTTCAGTAAGAGGACAATATACGAAAAAATAATATTGTGAGTTCTTCATAAGGTAATCATTTTATCATTAAACAAACTTATTTGTAATATTTATACGACACCACATTTTACAATAGGTGACTTACAGTCTGAATATTTATTCAGACGAAGGATACAGTCTAGGGGAAACCCATGGATTCAGAGAAGACATATCTCGATAATGTAAATGTGTATTGAGAAAACATCTTCGCTGATTGGTCAAATCAACAGACAAATGACGTCATTCAATGTCCTACTTGCCCGTAGCTAAAAATTCATGCCATAAGTGCTCAGAATGGTGAAAAACTGCATGATTTCTGTATACATGTATCTGGCCAAGAAGCTTCCCCTCTAGCTCCCTCCTGGCCAGTAGCTATGGGTCTGGTTTCTTTATTCTGGCCTGAGCTATGAAGCCACTTACGTGTTTTCACTTGTGGTTTTTCTCACTTGTTATTTATGAATATGCTTATATTTACATTCCTTTGTGTATCTCTGTCTAGAATGTGAGTTCATATCTCCATCTATATTGTTCGTTTATTCACTGTTACTGTTATCCCACTTAATTTCGGTGGCTGTTTTAATTTGGCTATTTGCATTCATGCCCCTGCCAATTTTTAAGAAAAAATCCACGGGAATCCCAAGTTTCCGTTTTTTGTCTGCCCACGCATGCCCACTCAGTTATTCTGCAATTTTTGAAATTTTTCAAACACTGAATTGAATTAAGACGTGAAATATGTTGATTCTGACTTGGGTCAGAAGGGGGAGCACTCTAGTATGTATCCAACAGACTGACTAGAAGTCAGTCTGTTATGATGTACTACTTTCCTGTGGAAATTGCAGTGAAATTTTTTGCACAAAATTATCAATTAGAGGAACCATTCTTTCAATAAAATGAACATTACAAAATTTCAATTAAATAGTAAGGTACAATTAAATGCAATAAAAAGTAACACAGCATATTGTCAAGTGGAAATAAAGCTAGTTGAAGTAACAAATGTTCAAATTAATTTTACCAATCGGCCATTTTGAATAGCACTTCCTATGTAAACAAATATTTCATATTACCAAACTTTAACATAGGTGCCTTATAGTCTGAATATAATTCAGACTAAATAGGATATAGTCTAGGGAGCACTCTCTAGTGAGCCACAACGAGGGAAGTACAAGAAAGGACAAGATGTCTGGTATTTCTTCTAGTCACACAGTTTGAGGTATCTCACAGGTATTTAGACCTGCTAAATTCGCCAAATTAAATCTCCACCAATTTTCTGATTTTGACAAATTGGTAATATTAGATAGTGCCAAATTAAGTAGCATAACAGTTTTTGAGAGCAGTACTATGAATAAGGCTCATATTTTGAGATTGTCATTTTTTTCTCTAAATGACAAAAATACCACAGACCACAGCAAATGTCATACATTGTTGAAAATTTTGGGAAAATTTTTGAATTATCCTAAGCACATGTGCATTGGGAATGAAGAAATGGAAGGGCAAAATGCAAAAAATCCTTTGATAAACCTACCAGTAATGCAGGGTTTTTAGAAGCATTTAGGCTTTATGTGATCTGATTTTAACTCTTTATATTTCTAGCACGGTGTTCTTGTGTAGGAGATTAAGTGATAAAAAACTGATCATCATTAAGCAGATACCTGTGGAGCAAATGACTAAAGAGGAACGCCAGGCTGCACTAAATGAGGTCAAGGTCCTGTCTATGTTGGATCACCCAAACATTATTGAGTATTATGAAAATTTTCTTGAGGATAAAGCTCTTATGATAGTTATGGAATATGCTCAAGGTAGGTACATAAACATTTTATAGAGCATATCTGTATTGACTATGTTACTGTAAATGTATTGTAAGTAAATAACATTGACTTGTAGTCATGCTTTAAATGAGTTTATTGCACTTTGAGTAATAATGCACATCTTACATATTGAGTTAAGATTTTGAATGGCAGAGCACATTTAATCTAATCACTGTGTTTATCCTGACAGTCTTGTCATCAAATGAAAATATTAAAATTGTGTATTAAATTACATTTAACTTTTGCAGACATTTCGATTAACATTTGAACTGCTGGCAAATATTTATGATTAAATATTTGTATTCACAATAGAAACAATGGCTTCAAATGATTTCCAAATGAAGTTACATTTGTACATGTGTTATTGTTTGAAACATGGATGACAAGTCTGTACTGTTTTCTAATATGATTGTATCAATGTATCATTTTCACCCATCTTTTTTCTAGGTGGTACATTGTTTGAATTTACACAACAAAGAAATGGTCAGCTTTTAGAAGAGCATGTAAGACAAATATAAATTGAGAAATATAAATATAAATTGTAAATATGAATTGGGATTTCAAAGAGAAGCCTTTATGATTCTGATCATAAATGACTCAAATTTTTTAAAAATTTATTTTGATGCAAACCTTTTTTCTGAAAGTATCAAAGTCTGAAAAAAGTATTTACCTAATAAGCAGCGTGACACATTTGAAATCAAATATTCTCACAATATTATTTTAAAAGGTCAGCAATTCCCATCCTGCACTACCCTTTTAAAAGTTTAGTTGGGATAAAGTGAAGCCCTCTGTCCATTTGTAAGTCATTCCGTCCATATAGAAATCAACTTAAATATTAGTGTTCTGATTTTCTTCATTAGTATAATGGTGAATAGTTTTCAATTTAATTTAAGATGGCCACCTCTCAAATATTGGCGAGACATTTTCACGGAAATCTGTTTTTCATTTTCAACCAAAGCAATAGGTATTACTGATATTTTAGTAGTATATTCACACAACATATACCTATAATCTAGTCTACATATATACCATGTATTTCATGGCCCTGTATTTCAGATTTATTTATAATTTGTTCGTTGGGATTTGGTACTCAATGGAGTTGTTGTTCTAGTTTATATAAATGTTTGAGGCAAATATGATTACCTAACAATCTTTTAAATCATCTTGTTCATTTGGAGCAGTTGCCTCTTTATAACAAATACTTATTTTTAAATTAACAATGTTTTTCTGTTGGTTGACAGTTAAGATATGATAAGTGAATATTGTCTGCACATTTAATTTAGACATCTTGCACCAGTAACAATAAGCATAACAATAAATAGAATAAAGAAATAAGAAAAGGTGTCATTTGAAAACACAAGGACGACTCTTCAACAATCAATGCAGCCATTTTTTCTGATTTTAGGATATTCTCCGATACTTTGTCCAAATGCTGCTGTCACTTCAACACGTCCATTCTAAACAAATTTTACACAGAGATCTGAAAAGCCAAAATATACTGCTGGACAGGAAGAGAGAAATTATCAAAATTGGCGATTTTGGAATCTCAAAAGTACTCAGTAGTAAAAGTAAAGCATATACTGTAAGTTAATACATTTAATGTGCTTTGTTTACCATTTACATTGTAATTTCTAATTTCAACAAGCTGGTCAGTTTCATAATCAATTATCTCTGACCATAAAAAAATACTGAACTAACAGTTACCCGTTTGAGATTTGACATGACATGAGAACAAGTATTCACCTTAGAGAGGTGTCCGTTTGCTCATACTTCGTTTGTACTTAGATATTCTATATGCATTTAATATATTTTGATTTAGGTTGTTGGAACACCTTGCTATATTTCACCTGAGTTATGTGAAGGGAAGCCATATAACCAGAAGAGCGACATATGGGCATTGGGGTGTGTTCTATATGAACTTGCTAGTCTAAAACGTGCATTTGAAGCTGGGGTAAGATCTCCTACAAGTGGTAATATAAAAATATATTTTCAGGTTTATATTCATGATCAATATTTTTTCTCTATGTATTTAGTAATACTAGACAATACATTTGAAAATGTTTTCTTTCAGTTTTACATCATTTTTGATTTGGAAAAAATAAAAAGCATTTAATTTACTCAAAAATGTAAGAAAAAATGAATTAAAAAAAAGTATATACGAGGGTATATCATAAAGTTCTCATAATATCTCTCTAATTTTTTTATTTTTCAATATTATCTAATGAAATTTTCATAGAAATTGCAGTATAGAATACTTTATTAATCTATCAAAAGATATTTGGTATAACAGAAATATTAGATAAGTAATGGTTGCCATAGTAACCATAAATCAAGGCACCCGGGGCAAATAAAAATAATTGAGAGAATGAGCTTAATTAACCTTGTTTACATACATAATAAACTCTCATAAATTACCAAACACATTAAAATGTTAACTTGAATATGTTGTTAAATGCTTTTTTCTATAAAATAAATTGATCATGTGGATTGTGTGGTGTCATAGGGGATGCTTTCATGCTTCATTAGATGTGATACCAGACTCTGAGAATCAAAGCTTAATGATCAGAAATGACTGAGTAAGATAATGCATAGATGCAGGGATCATCAGAAAAATAATATTCACACTGATAAAAAGTTTAGTTTAGTTAGAAAAATCCTTTTCTCATACTAAAGATGATCTGAAACAAATATGTTGCAAAGATATCAACATAATTACACCCTATGAGTGGTCTATTATTTATTTAAGATGAACTAAAGTGGAAAATCGACTTTCCTTGGAATATTTGATAAAACAGTTGTAGCGTCTAACATCACATCTAATGAAGCATTACAATCATCCATTATGAGATCACACAATTCACATGACCATTATAATAGTTCAAAACAGTCAAGAATACATGGTGTTTAACAATTTGATGTGCTTCATAGCTTATTTGATAATTTATTATGCATTTAAACATGGTTAGTTGGGGCTATTCCTGCACGATTTCTTATTTGCCCCGGGTGCCTTGATTTCTGGTTACTATGGCAACCATTTCTTAAATAATATTTCTGTTATACCAAATATTTTTTGATAGATTAATACAGCATTCTAAACTACACATTCTGTGAAAAATTCATCAGAATATATTGAAAAATAAAAAAATTAGAGAGATATTATGAGAACTTTATGATATACCCTCGTATATAAATATATAAATAGGAAGTTCACACTGGTAGGTTGCATTTGTTATTTCAGAACCTTCCAGCATTAATATTGAAAATAATGCGTGGTACATTTTCTCCTATATCTGACCAATACAGCCCAGAGTTGAGGGCCTTGATTCTTAGTATGCTCCATTTGGATCCTAATAAACGACCAGATATAAACCACATTATGGCTGACCCACTGGTTATCAGTCATCTGTTCTATATGTACACAGATATGGGCATGGTTCCATGCAAGTAAGTTGATGATACTATTGCCAAACGTATATGTAGAATTTCTCTGTAGGAATGGCACTGGCATACTTTCAATGTGTCAGACGTTCAGGAGCCATTATTAGTACTTTATTGTTTTGTTTAGGTTGATTGACAGTATTTTATTGTTTTGTTTAGGTTGATTGACAGTACTTTATTGTTTTGTTTAGGTTGATTGACAGTACTTTATTGTTTTGTTTAGGTTTATTGATAGTACTTTATTGTATTGTTGAAATTGATTGTAGGACTCAACGACCTCTGTCCAGTATGTCTGGTGCTAAACAAAGGATTGTACATAGGACCAGTAGCTATACAGGAAAAGGTGAGATATACCACATAATATGAGTTTCATGTGATGTAGTATCACTAACAGTTCACTCTGGTGATAGAGGGGGCAAAGACTTCATGTAATACTATCCAAACTAACAATGGTTAAATACTGTGTTTCTAATTGTTAAACATCCATTTTTTACTTTTCTGATTAGATTTCTTTTACTTCTTGCTCTAGTTTACATAATAATATGTATCATTTGTCAAGAGTACTTGGGAAAACTTGTACAGTATCCATTGTGTCTATTAATTATTCTGAATATCATTAGTATATAATTACATCTTTGTTAACTATACACTTTCCTTCGCAATAGTGTTCAAATCTATCTCACACATTTTAAATTGCTAATAAATCTCTGAACTAACTAAGCTAAATCAATGCTCACCCAACATTGAAATCTCTGAGGCACATCACCTCTGAGCATGCAGCATGCAGAAAATCATCAATGCATGATGCAGATATCACAAGTGTGTGGAGGTAACATGAGAAGGTTACATTGATCATGAGGTGTAAAAAGTAGAGGGTTAAAGCATCAAAAAGGTAAGACTGAACTAAAAGCATTTAGGAGAAAACTTACATGCTTTGGATACATGACCATGTGAAAATGTTTGAAAATATTGATTGGTTTACTGTGCTGTTGATATTCTTTTTTTTGGTAAATTAGACACCCTGTAATTGCAATTTTTAATGAGTTGTGAAAAAAGTTAACCTCCTGAGTCAGAATAAGTGTCCTTACTCAAAATAAGAAGTTGTTATGTGCAAGGTAGAAAGTTAAAACAACTTAAGGACCAATGAAGAGTTGAAATGAAAATCATATGTTTGAAATATATTTTAAGGTTTAAACAAAACAAGATAAATGACATTTTATGGTCGAAATATTTGAAAAAAATTGCTTCAATATTAGATTTCACATGAGCAAATTTTTATCGTTAAGATTTTTAACTGATCAGAACTGTTTGTCATGTAAGAGATTATGAAATCATAACCGTAAAGCTGTGCTCAGCATGAATTAAACGAAAATATGTAAACTAACAACACATTTAAGTTGCCAAAATAGGATGCTCCGCATCTTTTAGTAATCAGATAAACACCAATTCATTATCAAGAAATACCATTCAATGTCTGTACAAAGAAAGTAAACAATGTTTTGGAGGATGTGTTCATACAAACTTCATGTATAAAATTATCCATTTAGTAATTTTACTTGAAATCGTTTTCTGTTCTATCATATTGATACATCTTTGATGCCAATATTCTTTGTCAAACAGAATAATTGGTGTGAAATATGAATCCTCTCTATAAGGAACATCTTATTTCATTATAATGGAACAATTTCACCAAAAATGTAAAAGTCATTCCATACGCTATGCACATTTTACTGACTGTATTTGCCATCATCTATCATGTCTATTGTCATGATATTTTGTTCTGTGTATCCCCACTTTTCATACCATTTTTATCTGGATATCATATCATTGTAGCTTTTATATTCATATGTGTATTGAGCCCCTAGTTTATTCTCAAGGGAATGTGCAGGTTGAATGTTCACATCTGATACTTTGGCTTCCCTAAGTTTCCCACCTGCCTTGATGCAACTCTTAAAGAAGATGAGGAGAAGGGCTCCAATAAGGGAGAGGAACTCCACTAGTGTAATGACAGAGACGCCCACATAAAATCCCATGTTCCCTCCAATGTCTGATATCACTTGTGTGATTGGGTAATCAGCCTCTTGGGATGTTTCTTCTACTTGTAAATCTTCAAAATAGATGTTTAACCTCAGAAAGTTTTTCTGAATGAGTCCTCTATCTTTGATCTCTTTAGGGGTGAGACCTTGGAATAGAATATTTGGACGTGCAGTTGAGTCAGTGATATTCACATAGGTTTTGTAGAAACTTTGTTGTGTGAATTCATTTGGCCATACAGCTTGTGATGTTGTCTTAATATAGTATGTACTGTTACAAGGTGGTCGACAGTTACATTTAGAGACCATCGTAACATTAGACCAGAATGTATCAATCACACTTTTCTCACATTCCAGATGTGTGAAATCCTCCAGTATACTTTCTTTACTCGTATCATCTCCTGAAAGAAGGTTTGTTATGTTGAGTTTTCCACAATATTGAAAACCTGTCTCATTTCTTGGAGGAATAAAATGAGATGACTTACATCCACATTTTTGAGTGATGATGTCCTGATGACATTGCTCATAGCAGATGTCAGTGGTGTAACGATACTCAGTACCTTTATTTGATGCGTCAGTTGTGCAATCACCATGTGGTTCTGTAAGCAACGTTCTCCTAGTGGCTCGCAATGCTACTGTAGTTGAAAAACCATTAGGGACATCAAAACCTTTATCCACTGGTGCAGGCCTGGTTTTTGGACTGTGTACAATCACACGGATTCCATTGTTGCCGCTTGTAGGGTCTGATGGATTGTAGATAACACCTGGGTCCGATGTTAAAGTGTCGGTATATGTATCTGTAAAGACAACTAAGCTTAGCCCTGAGCCTGGGTCAGTCTTGGATACATTCTTGTTGAAGTTATTAGAGCCAATTCCATTGAAAGTGTAGCAGTTGTGATAGTGGCTGTCTTTCTGAAGTACAAACATGCTTCTGTTACATTGCTCCCCTTTGAAAGTACAACCGATCAGGAAATTTTTCAAATCATGTACATATGGCTCAGTTTCATATGCATTTACATTCTCATAAACAAATTGATAAGATATGATCCTATTTAAATATCTCTGGAACATATCACCAAGCCCTAGCTTGTTAGGATTGATGAAAATACTTCTAACATTGAACATGAATTGCAGCAATGCAGTCAGTGTGTTATTTGGCCCAAGGATATCATCTGGTGAAAATGTTATTGTACTGCTTAGAGCAAATGGTTGTAAATTGCAAAATGTAACTGATGGAAATTCCAAATCATCATAGGTAAGGGAAACAACATCTTTCGTTGGATATTTATAGTACTTCATAAACATTATGCCAGAGCTGTATGTAGCAAATGACAGTGCTCCAAAAAATATGACCATCCAGATAAGCTTTAATATCTTATACTTTGCTTTTGCTATTTGTCCACATCCATGTGCTGTTGTTTTCCCACTGAAATCTAGGAATGTTTTCTCTAGTTTTCCATCCTCCAATATAGAGTCCAGATGGTTTGTTTCTTTGCTGCTGTGTGTTGAGGCAGTAGGCAATGCCATAATACAGTTTAATCACATTAAATGAAATATGTATGGTCATTAGTTAAGTCTTTTTTCTTGACTCGTTATCCAAGACAATATGCTTCTCTTATACTTACTTTTTTTATACTCTTATTGTCTTTTATTGCAAGTTTATTTTTCATATTATCAATTATTATAGTATCATTGCTTACATTTTTCTAATTTGATTTTACTAGTGTGATAAAATGACTCCAAGACTTTTGCATTTAACCTCTGCCATCGAGAATAGATACATGTCAATGGACTTCCTCTCTATTATTTCTATGTTGTTGATTTAAATTAATGATGTCATATTGTGAACAATTTTGTAAGAAGCAGATGTTAAAGTTGTCCTTCTTTGGATTGATATTACATAATTGGAATTGCTTGTATTGGAATACATATGAATATGTAGATTTAATTTGCTGTTTCCAATAAATTGATACCTGATCAAGGAAGATGAATATTTAACCAAATATCTCAAGTGTTTGAATTGTATAAAATATGCATAAGATAATTTGAGGGCTCTTTGATCTCTTTGATCAAGCTTAAGTCAACATATGGTAGGGCAATGTTAAGAGTGAAATGATTTGTGAAATCACTGTTTGCTTGTTTACTCTCTTCCTTCCTCCCTTGGTATACTTTTATGGTTATAAATTCATTCATGGCAGAAAACAATCTGGGCCCCTAAAACCCAAAAGTGGGCCCAAATTTTGAGGCCCATTTTCTTCAAAATTTGGCCTGAAATTAAAAAATAAGGCCTTGAAAGGCCCAGTAATGACCAAAAAGGCCCACTTATTGGGGCCTTAAGGCCTTTTTTCACCCAAAATTTTTGTGGGCCCAATTTTTTTTCTGCCCCCCCCCCAAGATTCGCCAGTGGTATGCATCTAAAATGGAGTGTTTTTGTGTGTTACTTGTGTACCATCATGTTTCAAGAGATCCCAGAAGAGTATATCAAGAAATTATGTTTTTCTAATAATTGACTATCTCAATTTGAAAATTAATTTTAGATATATGTTATTTCATATGTATTTCTAGGCACTGGAGTGGGGATATTCCTTGACCCCCAAGATGTGCTCCAGTCTAAGGCCCTCAGCTCTGTATACACTTGGGGTGGAGGCATCATGACCCCCAACAAGCTACCAGTTCCTAGCTCAGACACACAAATTACTCAGATATCTACGGGACGCTCACAGAAAGGTGCTGTGACTAAAAATGGCAGGTTGTTTGTGTGGGAGGTAGGTGTCTCATACATTCCACCTTATTATCAGGCACTTAAATGGTTTTCAGTAACAGTCTATCTGACAGTCATATTTACATATCCATCCTAAGTCTAGGGTTGTTTCTCTCTTTCATTTTGAAGACAAAGTTTGGAGAATGGGTATATTTACTTCACTAACATGTTTATATTCCTTGCACTGTTCAGGTGTATTTAAATTATTGTTTATTTTTAGGCCCCAGGTATTGGTGCAGATATCCCTGGTGCAATAGATGGCTCTCAATGTCCTGCATTTGTGCCCCGCTATCTGGAGGGCCAGTCAGCTGTGGCAATACAACATGTAGCTTGTGGCGATCTTTTTACAGCTTGCTTGACAGGTAGGGTACATGTAAATGTTTGTGGTTCATAAATGAGAAATCATAAAGATAATGAAGGGTAGGCCCAAAAATTCAACCTTCTATCTTTGACTAACTTTCTCAATTAAGCTGAAATATTAAATATTCCTTACATTTAGAGAACATTTTCTGCTTGGGAAAACTCTAAAAGCTCTAAATGTTCAAAAATCTTCAAAATGTTCAAAATTGCATTTTGAATGTTATATCAAATATGCAATATAATGACAATACATGAAAAATCATGCGAGGGATATGAGAACATAAACAGATCAAATATATAATATATATTTGGTCTGTTTTGTTATACATGTTTTTTTTTGATATATGTTTATATACTATGTATATGAAGTGAAATTGCAAATGGATATTTTACTATTGAATATTTTTGAATATCACAAAAATGAATACTTGATCATTTGCATTGCCTTATAACATAGTTTTTATAAATCCATCATAATTTGAGTTCACTATGCCCTGCCTTTTTTCAGACACTAGTAATATGTATAATGTGACATCTATTTAAACATTTAAACATTAAAGTCAATTTACAAGCAAATATACTAACAGTTGAGGTCTAATATTGAAAGACTTGAGAAGAATCTTGATTATGAAATGTTATTTTCAATTTCCTGTGATATTCCAGATCGTGGTATCCTAATGACATTTGGTAGTGGTGCTAATGGATGCCTAGGCCATGGAAATCACCATGATGTTTCACAGGTCAGAATTCTGTATACTTATTACTTCCTGATAAACATATAATTTATTAGCACCTGATTCAGTCCTCATATAAATTGAGTGACATTGAATGTAAAATTGTTTCTTTGATTATGTAAATGCAACAGTATTTTAGCCTACAGTTTACAGTAAATTGTATGCTGCATTTATCTTACAGACTTTACAGTTTGCACAAACACATCTTTCAGGCTAAAATTGTTGAAGCATTGCTAGGTTACGAGGTTGCTCAGGTGTCTTGCGGTGCATCACATGTCCTTGCAGTGACCAATGAGCATGAAGTATTTGCATGGGGGCGAGGAGATAATGGTTAGTTCTTTGCATGTCTTAACATTTCCGTTAGAGATAGGTCCAATGTTTCAATATCCAAAATCTTAATTTTAACTCAAATAAAATTCAATTATTTATTTACCAGTTGATAGATTTGGTTCAAAGGAGTTGGGTAAACAAGGCCATTTTAAGCCCCACCTGATTTTCAAGTTTTCTCTTTATTTTATTAATCTATGTGATATATGTGTTTCAAAAATGTATGAAAATTTAGGTCAAGGTCATATTCCCCAGGTCAAGGTCAAATTAAAAAAATTCATTATTTTCTACCAAAATATACTTTTTTGGTTAAAATATCACAAATATCTGTAGGAATTTAGTCTCATAGAGGTTGGAATTACAATATATAGTAAATTGGCAATTTGCCAATAATGAGATATTTATATTAATATATTCCGCCCTTCCCACGCAACACTGAAAGAGAACAAAAGTACCTAAAATAATGAAAATACTTTATTATTTTTAATTCATTTAAATTCAGAATGTACATTTTATGATTTGACTCTAAAGTAATGTTTATTTTTTATGAAAAATATGTCCTGCTTCCTGTTAGCGACATATGGTATGCTAAAAACCACACACTAAACACACACTGTATATATTATAATTCAACATAATGATATTATTCAACATAATTTTAAAGCAACTATTCAGTTTATTATCAATCATTCTGATAATGTCTAGGAAACAGTAAGTACACATAACGGAGATAATCACTTCTTGGAGATCACCTAAAAGGTGAAAAACATCTAAAATCTCAACACATTTCATCATTGGCTTGTTAATGAAATAACAATGAAACATTTTCTGATTAGTTTTACTCATCATCACTTGAACTACCTGATTCAGATGTTGTGCACATATAACCACTTTGGCATTCTTGACTTGTGAAGCTAAATCTTTTGTAACCTTTCTCCGTTTTCTAGGAGAATTTACCTGCTTCCTACATATGCAGCATGAATAGCATTTGGCCATTTTGAATAATCAACAAAAATGGCAGGCAAAATTTTCTATAAAGTTCTAAAATTCACATCGAGCATAATAAGTCTCCATCAAAATTATTCTTTGTATGCAACAATATAACATTTATGTAACTAAAGAAGCACTTATTAGAGTGGAGACTTGTTATGCTCTATGTGAAAACACTCAAAGGATTACTACCTCCAGTGAATAAAAATGTCACCCAGACTCAGCATGAAATGTCCTTTCAAAGCTTTACTTACCTCTAAACTGTACATATTGTTTAAATCAATTGTATTGTGGATCAAATAAATATATATTTATATAATCCTGGACAGATAAATCAAAAACATTCATTCATAGCTGAGTAAATTGGAATTCATCAAGAGGGTTGCAAAATATGTGAATTTTTTTCCTTCTGGCCCCCACCCTCTTTGAAGGTCTCCAGACACCGTAACAATTTTTTCTAAATTTTTTAAAAAATACTACCCAAAAATATAGACTTCAATCTATGCATTTCTGATGTTTTTTTCTCCTATTCTTAAAAAAAGTTTTTTCACACTTCAATTGGGGCACTCTCTGTTGCTAGTTTACCCAACTCCTTTTGTAAGCTTAAATACTTGGAATGATGAGAGTAATAACAAATCAAAATCATAATGATGAACATTTACTCCCTTGTCCAAATGTAATTTATTAGGTTTGTTGGCCTGCATCATTAAATGAACCTTTCACTTAGCAAACCTAAAAACATAAAAGCGGTAGAAGTATGCACGCTTGTATAGGTGTATACAGGGTTCCCATAAGTCCCAATTAAAAGTGTTTTTCTACAGTTATACATGCAATTCTCTACGTCTATGTCAATATGATGATAAATGATAAAATATTCCAGGGAGGCTTGGTCTAGGTAGTCAAGAGTCACATAACAGTCCCCAGGAGGTGCCCCTGCCTGAGAAATACAAGCCATGCTCTGTACATTGTGGAGTAGATGGCTCCGTTGTGTTAACCTTAGAGAGAAAGATGCTCTGCTGTGGAAATAACAGGTATTACTAAATACATGTATTGTAAACTGGGTATATTTGGTGCCTGCTCTTATTTGGTGATTCACACTTTTTACAAGACAGCCATCAGAATTAACAAGAAAATTGAGACAATCATGCTTTCAACTTTAGTCATGTACGCTTTGATTTACATATCTAACGAACTCCCATGCAGTGTCTCGGTAGACACTGCGACGGGCAGATGAAGAAAATCTCCAAAATTTGGTGAAAATAGTTCCCCTTTTCATCATATATGTGGTCAATTTTCACAATCACACGACCTGAGCATGGGACTAGAACCAATCATGTCAGTTGTACGGTGAGATACCTGCCCGCCGCAGTGATATACCACTGCGGCGGGAGTTTGCATATCTAATTGACTTCTTTACACTTATCTTAGGTTCAACAAACTCAGTCTTGATGTTACAACTGGAAGCAAAGTCCAACAAATTGATGAGGTGAATTGTTTTACTCTAGTCACTGCCCCACCTATAGGCGATATTTCAGTAAAGTCTGTGGATATGGGGACGTCACATACTGCTGCAATATCAGGTAGGGATTGTATACATTATGAAAGAGGTGGCCTTTATTGATTTACTGTACTAATTATTAGTACTAATTATTACCTTTCTTTTCAAATAGTTGTATAATTGCTGTATTTCTAATTCTTGTGTTTTGAGGAGAAACATAAATTTTCAGATTTACATAATAGCCTAACTGTTTTTGGAAAAGTTGCTATAAAATTATTAACTTCTGTTCTTGTTTAGAGGATGGCCAGTTGTACACATTTGGAACTAACCAGTTTGGCCAATTAGGCCATGATGTCTGTCCAGATAGATCACCAGGCCTAGTGAAGACATTACAGATGGAGCGTGTTACACATGTTGGCTGTGGAGATACATTCACTGTCGCCATCACTGAAAGTATGATCAGTTTTATTATTAATCCCGCAAAACACACTATTACATTTTTAGTAACTCAGTAATAATTTGATGACATTGTACAAATCATTAAAGACCTCAAGCTAGAACGTTAAATCAATTTTAGAATGTTTTGTTGAATGTGCTGTGTGCACATAACTTTTCATACTGTTGTACTCCTAAAATGCCCATTTAGCAGCTTCATACAGGCCTCATTTTCAACAAAAGCCTAATTTTTAGAATATTGGCCAGCATTTTTTTTGAAATAGAGCCCACAATATCTTTCAACGCAAGAGGGAGGACTAGTGTACTTAAAGCAATATAGATGGATTGAAATGTTAATAATTAAAACTTACAAATCTGAAATACCAACTCCCCAAGCACAATGGTGTACAAGTTTAACGAAGCAAAAAATGTTTTGTTCTCCAAAATTTGTGATTTCCCGCTCACTAGGGTCAAGTGACTTATAATTGGATGATGTCCTCCCATTCAGTGCTCAATCCTGGGATTGATTGATCATAAACATTTTTGACTTATCCACTCCAAATTTAGAACACTCCAATATCTCTCAGTA